>CM040397.1:101884316-102226816 GCA_022702515.1 Ilyophis sp. 1 JC-2022 | reverse complement strand
CACTGAGTAACAAACTTAAGCAATTCCCTTTTTTTACCTGGTAATTCATTTCAATAACGAAACTTAAGATGTGTAATTACAACAACAACAAAAAATGAATAGAGCCCTAGCTAAATCAATGTAAATGCAAAAGGATGGAAAAGGCATTGTTTTTGGATAAGCACTCAGGCGAAGCAGGGCGGACTATCGGAGAGCCGAGCTAATGAAGCTATATTTCATAAGCTATCATCGCTGGAGTTTCACGGGCCCAAAGCAAGCGAATGGGCTGACACTGATGAATCAGAGATGCCAAGAGGAAGAGGATATGAAGGTTGGGAATGAAATATCTGCTCACTGGAAAATGAGCGGATGCTAAATCAAGTATTTTACATTTATGCACAACCTGAGATCAAACAATGCGTGTCATTTAAAAAATATATATATATATACCTGTATATTCATTGTGTTAAGTGATTAATTATCACAGCACAAACCTTTTATCCAGTGTTACTTATATACCCTATATTTTCATATTTAATCGATTATGAGTTAGACATGTACTGAAAAATTTCAGGTTCAGCACCTTGCTCAAGGGCAGTGCCACAGCGAGGATTTGAACCTGCAGCCCACCAACTACTGCCACACTGCTGCCATCTACTGATAAAGAAGGGCTGTTTTATATGATCCTGGGGCAGTCGAGACATTATGATGTTCATTGGAGTAAATAATGACAACGGAGATCACAGCTTTATATAAATCAGGCAATTTAATTCTATTTAATTCAGGCAATGTAATTTATTGGACTTTGTGAATCTGCCTGTAATGGCTGTGTTGTTGCCGTGGCAGCAGACACTGCAATATAATAGGTACAGCATAATTGCTGCATGTAAGGGGTCAAGGTTGTGTGTGAAGCAAGAGTTAAGATTGCGGTTTGGGTAGAGTGCAAGGTTAGGGCCACGGCAAGGAGGAACATGAACATGTTTATGAAAATTAATGTTCTACACTGTAAGTTATAAAAAAAAATATGTGCGCATAAAAAGATGCACAGTCGGTGGAATGAAATTATATAACAGTTTGATTATGCTATTTATCTGCACATCAGGAGGTATAATCATTTCATCAGTGAACTCAGTGAACTTGCCTTTTAATTTGCGTGCGTCCAATTTGTGTTCTGCTGTTTGTTTTGTTTTCCACTACCTCGGCGGCCTTTTCTCCGGGATTGGGGAATATCTTTTTCCAGTTTTACCCTTGTTTCTGAAGAAAGTATACTCTTCCTGGTGCTTTTTTTAAGGTGTAATAGTAAAACTAAAAAATGTATGAACTCATGTTAATTGATTGCTTGATTCATTGATTCATTGATGAGGTATGAGCAGCCCTGAGTGCTGAGAGCTATGTGTGAATTTGGCTGCAATCAAATTTCATGCATATTCAGAAAAGGAAAGCCTGCGTTCCGTGATTAGTGGGTGGGTCAACACGTATACTTGACACGGGCCCAAGAACATGAAGTGCTTCTGGTAGAAAAGCAGACCCTCTCTCCTCCTGGGATCTGCCTGTCTCTCATTACCAGTCGCACACAAGCCTTCTCTCAGATAGGCCACAGTCCTTAGGCAGCCGTCTCTCGACAGGCAAAGTGTACGTGGGCTGCTGCGCTCCAAAAGAGAAGCCCCAAAGCTTCTGCATGCCATATTCGCATGCAAATTAGAAAGAGACATTTTCTCTCTGATGATATTGGTGTTCTTGTGCATAACAATCATTTTCAGCTCAGCCTAAAATTAATGCAAATGCACATTCTCTTTGCTGTTATCCGTCTCATTTAATTACAATACTCAGCTCTGTTTTTTTTTTTTTTTTACAAAATAAGTTATTAAAAGATTTTTTACTGTTGCTTTGCCTGTTGATATTGTTTTGATTGGTTAAATCCAGGGGTCAGAAAGTAAAATTCCTGTCATGTGTTTCCTCCATCCATGAACTCCCAGCCAGCTGATTTCACTAATTAGTTCTACCTCCCAGCTAAAAAATTGTGTTAATTAGCAAATCCAGGTGATTGGAACCAAATACTGGGGAGGACTTTTACTTTCTGAACCTGGATTTTACACCGCTGGTTAAATCTATCACCAAGGTTACCATGTAGGGCCACTCATAACTATTGAGAAATTAAGTACAATTAATAGGTTGTTTATTTGTTTAATTTTTTAACCTGGCTTAACAACTCTGACAAATTCCTTGAATAGTGGATACTTTTCACACAAGTAGCAGGTATAACCATGTGCTGAAATCATCATTTGAGCAGAGATGAATATCCACAGGTGTTCTGTGTGTTCTTTCCTTCACAGTTATGTTTAAGTACATCCCACAAAACATCAAGGTCTGTGCCATTCACCCTTCCCACGAATAGATACTGAAGCACTACAATTGTGGAAGAGCCTTGGCTTTATTACTTTTATCATAGTGTATTTAAAGAAACCCACATTGCTGGACCTAATTGATATGTATTGTGAATTGATGTCATAGCCTTCTGTGATATCTCTGTAAAATGAGCAACGTGTGTTCAACAAATGGACAAATGTGGTTCGTTTATAGTGAGAACATTTCAAATTAAAATCCTGTGCGTCACACACACACTACCTCTTTATAAAAGTATCAATATCAATATTACAATTAATATATGGGCTGTAACTATGTATTTAAGTCACATATAAAGTATGTCACAGATTCAATTCCATGATGTCTGGTGTGTTATCCTGACCAGAGTACAGCACACAGATTTGTACATCTTGAGAAAGACTGCCCCCTAGTGGACAGGTTTGGTATCATGGGAATTGAATGACAAATTTACAACAGATGAACAACCACTGGAAACCATTCTCTGCTTGAACTAGTCCCATATGAACATTATTTAACAAAATTGACATTTAGAGCCATCAAAATAATTACATATCAATGCACATTGCTTGTATTAATGAAGATATTGCTCCCAATTCACAGCCATAAAGCAGATTGTTCTGTTTTATCAGTGAAGAGTGGATACTAAAATGAAGCATCCGTTCAATTACATGTTGCCTTTATACAAGAGATCCAGGGATGCTTGAGTGTTTTCTGGGGGGAAAAATCTATAATAGTACTGCAGATAAAATATAATGGCAACTTGTAATAAAAAAAACAGAAAATCCACCAGTACATTTCTGCTGTGAATTAACGATAGTACATATCGTTCTGACTTCAAAGAGCATCTGCCTCAGCCTACACCACATATGTGACTAATAAAGACAAAGACACATAACTTACAACAAGCATGTTTCTCTAGAATTCTGCACTCCTTGCACAGTGGGGTCCAAGCTCACAGACAAGCCAAAGATCTTACATTCACACATTATGACTTCAGTCTCTTCTATGGAACAACACAGACTACATGTACACTGATATTTCCATGTTAATATGAACCTCAACACTTCCCACCCAGAAATAAACATGCATCTGTGTGTTCTATTCTTCATGGAATCTTAGGTCATAATCAGGACATGAAATTAGCTTTATCAGCCACTGGCCAGAATGGCTCGTGGATTCTAAAAATCATCAGCCATATTCAACATTTTACCAATATAATAATATAACACAACCTGGTTGGGTATCTGCCAAAGTGGCTGCTAGAGTAGAAAATCTTTTGAGCCGTAATCAAATTTTACCAGCATTTGGCTGGCGGCTGGTGTTAATTTCATACCCTGGTCATAATCCATTCCCTAGCTTGCCGAAATGACGATTCCAAAAAAGCTTCCTTGTTTTGCGTCTCGGTTATGAAAGGCATTCATTAAATGTGATGTCAGGATTGAAGAAAGCACTCACATGGCAATGAGTATGCCCGTTCACAATAAGCAGTTCAGCAAAAGTGAATAAACAAAACAAAACAAAAACAAGATAATGCAAAAGTGAGAGTCTCTACTGAACAGTGTAGTGACCAGGAAATGTCATGCTTGTCTTTATATGGGATTGTCTGATGACCGTACATACAGGACTTTCATTTGCCATTACGTTTCATGGTCCATGGAAACAATATATATTGGAATATGTTAATAAACAGGATAAGAACTAATATACAAATCATGCCATTGCGCTTGTATTTGTGCTCAAATATATATTTTACTGTTATGGTACGGGTCCCAGATGGACTTCCCGATAAAACTGAGCCGATCGGCACAGAATTAGAGAAGTGGACTTGGGTTCATCCCCCTCTCTTCTCCCTGTCTGCTTTGTTCTCCCTGCTCTAAGCTCCTTCACTGATCTCAGAACAGTCCCCCCCTTGTTCCGCTGTGATATTCTGCAGCATTCGTTTCATCTTATAGCACACTTAAACTGATTTGCTAGCCTAACATTGCTCGCACTACCAATGGAGTCCTGGAATACCAGTGTAAACCATACGAATATGTTCCTCTATTTCACCTCTAGATGGCGATCTCATACTAAGGAAATGAATCAGGCACAGGCAATCCTAACATGAGTAAATCTTGGCTATGCACTGATTCTATCAGACTTGCTTTGCTTTTTTTTCACACTATTTTGTGGTTTTCATAACTGTATTTTAAGTAAGATGATTCTAGAACTGAAGCTGAGGTTCCCCAAGGCAGAAATCCATAAAATAACAAACAATCGGTAGTTATAAACATATGCTATATAAATATTTTAAGTACAATGTATTCATTTTCCACTGGAAATTACATTTTGCTGATAGTCCCTAAGGCCTATCTATGCATTCTATCGTGGTAAATATTATGTGGTTTCATAGTAAACAATAAATACATAGTTTTTAAAAAAAACACTGCCCCCTACTGTGTTGAATACCCTATTGCATGTTTATACAGGTAGCTCTCACACGTTTGCACTTTTTGAGGTGTGCAAGAATAACAGCATGGTAGAGTTTCCTAGTTTTTTTGTGTGCATATTTTATGATCTGACGTTTGAGATTGAAACCACAGATGGATAGATACATTTACAATTCACAATATTATTATTATTATTATTATTATTAGAAGAACAACTTATTTTTTTTATTTTTTTTGGAGTGATTCTGACTCACCCAAGGGAAGACTAAATTAAATTGATTTGTGGCCATATCTGTGGAATCTCAGGGGGCCTCTTTTCGGTTCATACTGCCATGTGTCTGACATAAAGGGCTTCAGGTGTGAAACAGAATCAGGGCGAATAATCTTCGATAATCTCTTCATTACACACTTAATCCCAAAAGGAGCGCTCTCTAAACTGGGCCTGCTGGCACATAGCCTTTAAACCCCAGGCCATACAACATGGTGTAGCCTCATTCATAAATAAAGCACAATCCTAACACAAAGAGTAGGGATCTGAGGACGGGCCTTTATGCTAAACTAAGGCAGCTATAAATTACCCACACAGATTACAGAGCGGGGCACTTTTTTTTTGTTTATCTGAAAGGTAATGAGGTTCAGTTTTATACCGTGGAACAAAGAGTCACTGCCCAAAGGATAACTGAAAGGTAATACTGAGATTCCCAGCTAAAAATTCCAGCTAAAACCAGCTGGGATTCTTTTTTTGTTTTAAATATATATATTTTAGGGCTTTTTCAGCTTTATTGCACAGCACTGTATTGTAGAGACAGGAAGAATGAGGAGCGAGAGAGAGGGAGAGACATTGAACAAAGGTCGCGACTCGCAAGTCTGGATTCAAACCGCCTACGTCTCGGTTCACAAATGAGCATGTAGACGGTGCTCTTATAGGCCACGCCACCCAGACACCCCCAGCTGGGATTCTAAACCGGTTTAAGATGTGTTTTCCACACTTCTAGCTGGCTATAGCTAGTCTGCGGCTGGTCAAAGCTGGTTAAACTTGGTTAAGCTGGTAGAGTAAGCTGGTGGCCAAACTGGTGGACTAGCTAACTATAGGCTGGGCAGCTGACGAACAGCTTGTCGACCATGCAGCTAAAGCCAGCTAGGAGTGTTGAAGGCACAGTTTAAACCAGCTTGGCTAGTTTAGGCTGGTTCAAACTGCTTTAAGCTGGAATGTTCAGCAGGGTTCTAACGCTGAGTGTCTTGGTCAGCTTTTGTAGCAAAGTGGTTTCTATGGCATCCACAGCAGAACACCTTTGCAGGACAGGATTCCAGAAGGCAAACTGCATGAGTCAACTAAAACTTGTGTGTACTCATAAGCTTTCCCCACTGTTGTTAATTGGATTTTTTTTTTTTGTATTACAAGTGCATTTTTCACACAGGATACAGCATCCTGCCAGAGGGCCTTTCAGACCCCCCCCCCACAGAGACCCAGTTTCAGAGGGGTGGTGAATTATCAGCCTCTGGCCTGAAGACGTGTGTGTTTTCAATGTGGAAGTTCCGTAGAGAGGGGAACCAGCGACTTCCTCCAAAAGCCTGATATCAGCAGAGAAAGTGTGCACTTGCGGGAGAGACTGGGGCCATGTTTAACTCCTCAAAACTTAAGACTCAAAATGCAAATGACCCCATCAAACAAAACACTTTCTGGGAGATTCTTTAGGGCTCATCTGGGCATTATTAAGAAAACACAATTCTTCTTCAGCATTAAATATTTATTCAACTGAAAAAAAAAAAGCAGGAAGCTTTGGGGCAGCCAGGATATAATACAGAATATTCAGCAAATCATATCGAAACAACTCAAATCATAAAACACTAACAATATTCAGGGCTACTTCAGTGCTGGAGGACCCCAGTCCTACATACACAATCAGCGTTTCCACTATTGGAACACAAACCTGAAAAGACCTAGACCACAAACCACCATCAACCAACCGAAAAGTTATCAGGACACATGCTGGGTTTCACCGACATGTCCTTTCACGGTGCCACCCTTCTCCTGGATTCTGACCGGCTACGAACATGTGTCTAACGTTATTGTAACATCGGAGCTTGTATAATGTGCACATTTGATTGGCGCGGTTTGTGGGTGGTGCGTTGGTTTATTTGAAGCCGTATGTAGAAAGCTCTCATTGTGACTCGATCAGATGTGGGCGCGAATGAACGCCATCGAGCCGAGACCGCTTCCAATGGGTGGTCATGGAACATTGGGAAGCCTTGAAATGTCCGCTCCCAAAACGCGCATTGTAGTCTGTGAAAGCAAACCTCACCGATTACATCACCCGTTTGCCTTTAGCTGGCTCCTCCTCTCATGAATGCTTTCAAAATGCTCAACGGGCACAAAGCACTCTTTCAGTACGTTGGCATTTTAGTCAGATAAATTGGCGATAGCACCATCAACGGACGAGAAAGATAAGAGCCCAGCATGTAGGGTCTGTTCTCTGTATTATTTTCTATATTCCAGTAAACGTCAAGTCAACAGCAGGTAACATACATGTGAGTGGAAACCCATCCATTATAAATTGCAGTTTGTTTGCAGTGCTTTGAGTATTAGGACTGACTTTCACATCTCAGGTCGGTATTGACAGAAAATTTCTAACCATATTTGATTTTTAACGTTTAATCAAATTTCCACACTCTGTGGCTGAGCTGCACGTACAAATAAAAGACCGGCTTGCTATGTCACCATCTGGAATTATTCAGCTGCAGCCTTTAAATAGAGAGAAGCAAGCTGGGACACGGCCCATGTTTTCAAATCCAATTCCTTCCCTCAGTTCCGGTTAAATATAGCCGACGCAAGCAGACGGAAATGAAGCAGAAGCTTCTGACGGTAGCGGGGATGATTAAAGGGGGCATGGGCCAAGCCGGAGGACGTGCGCTTCAAAGCACACTCTGTCTAATCTGGTTTTTCGGGATCTGAAGGGGGGGTTGTGGGCTGGGCAATGTCTGTCCAGACTGGGCCATACTGCCAACACTTTCAGAATTACCAACCTGAAGCGCCCCCCCGATTTCTACTTTAAACAGTTGCATCACTGACTCTTTCACAATCACAGCTCCCTCAGTAGGTTACAGAATTCATTACATTTCACCACTAGGGGGCAGAGTTAAGTTAAGTTAATTACTGTACCGGAGTACGGGGCCTTTCTGAAAGCAGTCCTGGAGAGTGGCTGTGCTGTCTAATCAGAGGCTCCATGTATAATAATCCTAATTTACATAGGAAGCCCCCCCTCGTCATCCTCACTAGCTCTCCAGCTCTCCTTCTGTCTGCCACTGATAACTCACCCTTCAAGCCCCCTCTTTCCAGGCAGTAATTAGCATGGAACTGACATACTCAAGTCTGAGCAGGATCACTCATAGAGGGGAATGCTAGCTTGGGAAAATGAGGCGTAGACCCGTCTGGAGGAAGTGAGGTCTTTAGCACCCTGTGACGGTGCCTTAAGATCAGTGAGAAGCCTGGGAAAAGACCACAGTATGGAATCATGGGAAGGCTTCAGGAGCCAGATTCATCTAAACAAAAATGGGAATTATAAATGAAGAACATATGTCTAATTTAACATTTTACACAGTCAGGTAACATCCGAAACAAGGGAATTATCTCTCACACTACTAAAGGGATCGCATGCTTGCTGCCAGATCCTCGTGGGAGGACAGAAAGTGGCATTACGTACGTCTGTCTTGGAGAAGTGAAGAAAACAAGAACATGAAAATACAAGAATACATAATGGCAGGAGTAAGCTATGCATCACCTAGGCTCATCACCTAGAGTCTTCCTACAGTCAGCAGAATTCATCCATCCATACCCCCATCACAGGGCACACACCACTCACCACAGCCTAATGCATGCCTTCGGACTGTGGGAAGAAACCGGAGCAGCCTGGGGAAGCCCACGTGGACACAGGGAAACGCATAACACAGAAGGGCTGGGATTCGAACAATCAACCTTCTTGCCGTGAGGCGACAGTGCTATCCATGGCACCACCATGCCGCCCCAACATAATTACTGAAGACTGGGAATCAGCTGGCTCTGGGTGGGACTCAATGCTGTGTAGATATGATTATTCTGAGATAGTGCTTTTCTAGAATAATCCCCTTTATTAAAGGAACTGCGGTGCAGTGATTAAAGATCCGGCCTCACGATCCCACAGGTTTGTCCTGCTGTTGGGTTGTGCCATTAAGTAAAGCACTTAACCCGAATTGATTCAGTAAATAGTCTACCCTGTAAATGGATTATACAATGTATGTAAAATCTAAAAGATGACAGGAAGCTTTCCAACAAATGAAAGAGGAATAACCAAATGGATATCAAGCTCTTGGATGCATATGGAAAAATAAATAAAATGACTTCCAAGGCATAATTCATAAGCGTAATAAAAAATTGTTACGTATTGAACGGCGCTCTCTCCTCCAATTTAATAAGCACATCATACACAGTATGGCTCCCAAATCAAAACAAACTCAAACATTTAGGCCAAAAGCTGTCTTTATGACTTATCTTCTCTGTTTATTTGGCTGGGTTTTCATGGGAACTATACAGTAAACTTAAGACCACCTCTCCTATCCTGATAAGTCCAATTATCCACTGATCTTCTCACAACATGGTCTACTCACCAATCTGCATTGTGGCTATTGACGTGAACTGGCTGATTCTTGATAAATCACCTTTAGATTCAGAGACATTGGGAGTTGCCAATGCTGATATCGTAAATTCAGGCTTAAATCCAAGTCGCAAGTCAGGATTTTTCCAAAGCAAATATGATATTACTTATGCATACAGCAACATCTAATTAAACTTTTCAAGACTTTGCTTAATAATTTTGATGCAGTAATCAAAGCAGAGTATAAGATCACTTCACACCAATATCCAAGCCAAATGCCTTTGATGAAATCAAAAATGCTATGTCAGAATCCACTTCAATGTACTGTAGGAAAAGAAAATCTATATAAGATAAAATCATTTTCCAAGTAATGTTATGCCTTACTTGCTGTAATACTACAACATTAGACTTATGTATTGTAAAATATTCCACAATACGCCTGAAACTGAATTCAGAACATGTTCCTTATTAACCTGAAACTATTTAGAAAATATCCACTTATAGAAGATGGTTTTATGAAAAATACACACAATATACAAAAATAATAAAAACGGAATACTCCTGACAGGGTGTTATTTTGCAGTACGAAAGCTGGTGTCATGCCAACGGCACTTTTCTGACCACTGTGGTCAGCTGGTCTCAGCTCTGCTATAAGACCTTGCCAGGAAATCCCCTGTTCATATATTCTTCTGTTTAGTGTGACTTTTCGCCCTGCTTATAAAACAATTCTTTACGTAAGATTATCTTCTTCTTAAACTCTGTCCCCCTGTCCAATCCCCTTCTCATATGATATAGCAGCAGTAGAGGAATACATCTCTACATGAGCATAACAGCACAACAACACAACACAGCATAACAGCACAACAACACAACACAAAGTGTGCATCATATCACAAAGCCCACCGCATTTTATTATTTTTTTCCTGTAACATTTGAAGAGTTCAGAATGGAAGCAGGGTTAAGTACTTAGTTTGTAGCAGCGTGCAGAATGAAAGAAGAGAGCAGTACCATTGTTCCTTCGCCTTTGGTCCGTAAGACTTCTCTCCACAGGCGAGCCGTGGCCAGCTTCTCCCTGAACAAAAGAGAGAGAAAGAGAGAGAGAGAGAGAGACGGAGAACAACAGAGAGTGAACGGCTGGCCGTTTTTCATCGGGAATGATGTCTACACTCATTCCTCATTCGCCGGGCTCCGCTCCAAGCATGGAATCTCTCCCACAAAAAAATGAGGTAAAATAATGCGGAGAGTCACATCATGACACCCGTTTAGCGACAGAAATCCTCACAAGCTCTGGCTAGGAAGCATTTAACGGTCTAATGGACTAAAATAGGCCCATAATGCACCACAACCACACATTAAGCACAGGCACATGTACTCTAACTCTGGAAAACCGTCATAAAACCGCATCAAATACCATTTATTCACAATCCACTGTTTTTAATCATCTTTAATAATTTATTTTTCAAGATGACTGTTGACCATATGTAGTTTTCACAGTTCAATGTCTGGAAATGTAACAGACCAGAATGCATTGCAGTTTTACCCTCCTTTTTTTCCTCAGAAATGGTTGTTTTCAGCTAAATACCATTCCACATTCCCACACAACACAGCTGAGCCCTTTTTGCAAACAGCAGTATGAAATCAGTTGAATGATTCTCTACAAAATGAAACATCAAAACAGCATTATCTTTCATTTAAAACAGGTTCTCAATAACCAGCATTAATACAGATAGTGAGAGAAGCGCTGATGAGAAGTGAACTTTGTAGTAAAAGTATAACAGAACATATTTTGAGTGCATATTGATTTTTTAAAATAGAAGGGACCCTGTATACTGATTGAGACAGACAGACAGAGAGACAGAGAGACAGAGAGACAGACAGACAGACAGGAGCACAAGAAAGGCACACCCTGAAATTTCGGGCAGCTTTCGCGCACCAGTTGCAGAACCATTTCCACGCACCCTCCAGCGACTGCGTTTCCGCTGCGTTGGGCTCCCGGCTCCCCTGGAGCAGTCGACAGAGGCGTTTCAGCGGGACAGAGGAGCCGAGAGCCCTCACTTCACTTTCTACTCCTTCAACACCGTGGGTCTTACCAGGACTGGCTACATATCTACTGCATTGGCTGTATATCTTCTGTACAAACCGCAGTTTCTCCAGACCTTACTGGAGGGTTAAGCTGCACTGCACTAATTTACAGACGCCAGTCAGAGAATTAAAGAAACTTGAAAGAATAAAGCTTAACGCGCCAGAGAGAGTCACTGCCGGGGAGGACTAATCTGACGTTCTGTATAAAACATAATTATAGTAATTGGTACATATTTCACTCGCAGTCAAAACAGATTTTCTGCACATACTTAATAGGAACATTTGTATTTAATTTCAGCTCCCTAGAAGAAAAATGGTTCTTTGGTATTTTAATAATGTAGAATGAAGACGGTGCCTGAGTGAGAAAGGGGGTTTGTGTCGTGGAATATTTAGGGAAGCGTTTATTCCCCTTCGAGTTCGACTTCTGGAATTTTCCATGTGGAATGACTGGCATAAGAATATAGTCACAGTGCTAAGCGAGTGACTCAATGAGTGCAGACAGGAAGAGAGGAACACAAACCCTTTCCTTGGGCCATTTCACCCAGTCACAGTCACAATAGAGAAAGGGCATAAAGATTATAGACTGGTTTCCTTGTGACATGGCCCTTACATTCCTACTGCCATGTGCAAAACTCCTGCTGCCAATCCCTGTCTGGGTGGAGCAGACAGCAAAGGAGTATCACAAGGACAGAAAATCGCAGGCGTCAGACAAACAGCTACTGAGCAGCTTGGACTTGAGGTAGAATTGAACTAGACCTGAACCTCAGTTTCTGACAAGCGAAGCAACAAGGACCCAGGCAGCCCAGTTAGCTCTAGTCACGTGATCTAAATCCACTGTGATCCACTAGTTATTGATTTGTCCGGTTCTGGTGTCGTCTGAGAATTCAAGATGGAATGGTCACTGTGATGTACTGCACTGCACTGCATGGGGCTGCTTAGAGCTGGCAATCAAAGCTATCCACTTCACCCGGACACCATTTTATGGATTTAGTATCATCAAAGCAATGAACTGGGTATTGCCGTTACTACATATTACACACCGCAATAAAACGACCCCCCCCCCCCCATTTTGAATGTCCCCCATCTCTCCCTACCCTCTACACTCCCTCCCTTTCTCTTTTCCTCTTCTCCTCTCCAGGCTCATCTCTTTATGATCAGGAAGCTTGTAGCGAGTAAATTATATTAAGCGAATCAAAGCAATCTACAAACAGAGGCTGGCACCTCGATTGGCTCCAGCTGTCACCCATGAACTAGACTGGCCCTGGCAGAGCTGGAGTGATGGGTGGGCAGGGCGACAAGGCGCCACGGTGTCACGCTTCATCAGAGCGCGCCCGGACCACCTGATGCCCCCTCCGTGCAGCTCTTTTCTCTCAGCCGAGAGAGCCGCCACCGTCGCCAACCCCGCCCGTCTGGACCGGCCTGACAGCCCGCACGAGCGTCGCTGTTCACTTCCACCTCAACATCCATCCCAATCATGTCTCTGCCCCTACGAAATCTATCTCTGTCCTCTCTGTTCCCACAACATCCATCCCAATCTACTCTGTTCCCATTACATTTATCCCAATCTGGGCTGTTCTCATTAGATTTATCCCAATCCTGTCTGCTTCCATAAAATCAATCCCAAACCAATTTCATCCCACTACATTCATCGCAACCCTGTTTGCTTCCATATGATATTCAACCCAATCCAGTCATCTCACATAGCGTTTCCTGTGTGTGCTCGTACTGTTTGTTGTGTGTGTTACTGTGGCCTGCTAGTCAAGTCATCAACAATGCACATTGTTTAGCCTCAACAGATCCCTAACCAATCAAGCTAACATGTACATCCATGTCAAAGCCACACAGTATTCATGTCGTGACATATTAAAAAAGAAAGTAGGCACTACAACATTTTTTTTTTTTTTAAAACAAGAAGCAAGCTTTTTGCTTGTTTTCTGGAGAAATTTAATTCATCAATAACCCCAGTTAGTGTGCTGCTGTATGTTTACAGTATCAGATCATAGACAGGATTATAAACAATATCAGCAGTTAAAATGCATTGCTTAAGATATTATCTGATATTATTGTTCTGATTAGAAAAAACGGTGTGCTCCTGAGTGTCACTGGACTATGGAGAGAAACGTGGAAGGAGCTTATTACATGTCCACATTATTTTACTGAAGTTTGAATAACTAAATTGATGTTATAAGTAGTGTGTCCAGTTGGGACCTTCATTAACACAGTGAAGTGAAGTATGGAAGTTTTGAGAAGTGTGAAAAACAGATGTCCAATAATAATGTCAATCAAATAAGAACACAAGCTGGTCAGTGTGTTGTCAGTGTGTTGTCAGTGTGTTTCTGTTAGGACAGTGTGTGCGCGTGACACAGAGCAACAGGTGAAGCATGTCGAGAGACAGGTCGGCTGAGGGGAGGATCAATCAGTTCTTTCTGAAAGATATAATTTTCCGACCTGAGCCCACAAGCCCTGGCAAGCCACATCAAGCGGGGCCGTGCTTTTGAACGGCATTGTGGGAGGCAGCTCAGATCTGTCTTCATTGTTCCAGAGACTGTTATCTCAGATGTGCCGTTTCCCAATTCCATCCACCACTATGCGCTTCTTAATAATACAGCATACCTACACACATGTCATTGAAACACAAACTTCACTGTAAACGAATGACATCTTCTATATACTTGTGTGTATATACTCACTTAAAACATTTGAATGCTGAAAATGCATACGAGGTCTGAAGAATAGTATAAGGTATATTCATTTGCACTTTACTTTCTCCGACATGTTGCTCAAAGCTCAAAATACAGTATATTTAAACAGATTGATTAAATTGGCTGCAGAGAAAGATTATTTAAAGGATCGTTGTGGGTTTCAGCCAAATGCTGAATGCAGGGTAAAGTGATTGTGTCTTTGGTCCAGGAAGCTGCCAGAGGCCATTATTGATGAACACACAAAAACTAGCTTTCAATATTGGCAGATATACACAGAGTAACAGTAGCTTTCATAATTAAAAACTAAACAAATTGATGTCATCTTGCCAGCTTCTTCTTATCATAAAGGTACAGCTCCCCTCTGCTGGTGGCGACTTTTGGCGGGCATGCCTATACATTTCTGAGAATGCTTGCAGGACCAAAGCGAGTGAGTTTACACGCGTCTTTCTAAATGCCCCCATGAGCCCAGGCCCACCTCTCAGATAGCCAACCTTTCATAGCTCTTCTGCCATTATTTTGCTTCCATTCCACCACAAGATTATTAGTGAGCTCAGGCACTGATATTGGGCGATTAGGGCCTGGCTCGCATTCGGCTTTCCAATTGATCCCAAAGATGCTCATTGGGGTGGAGCTCAGGGCTCTGTGCAGGCCAGTCAAGTTCTTCCACACCGATCTTGACAAACCATTTCTGTACGAACCTTGCTTTGTGCACAGGGGCATTCTGAAACAGGAAGCCCAGAATCATCTAGAACAGTGGTGTCAAACTCATTTTCACCCCGGGCCACATCAGCATTATGGTTGCCCTCAAAGGGCCGGTTGTAACTGTAAGACTATAAATATAACCATACTTTGGATTTTCGCGGACCTCGATTGTAATTGTTGACGGGGGGGTGCAATCGCCTTTATTTTTGTTGACGGGGGGGGGGTGCAATCGCTTTTTACAATTTTTTTTTATACAAACTTCATTTAACGTTTCATTTAACGTATGTACCGCGGGTGTGCGTCCGCGTCTGCGTTTGTCTGTTATATCGTAAAAGTAAATCCCCGTTAACCAGCCACGTAGATACACGCGTCAGATACTTAAGTTCTCGCGGGCCGCATAAAATGACGTGGCGGGCCGGATTTGGCCCGCGGGCCGGGAGTTTGACACCTATGATCTAGAATGTCATTATATGCAGTAGCGTTAAGATTCGCCTTCATGGGAACCTAAGGGGCCTAGCCCGACCCATGAAAAACAGCCCCAGCCGAAGTGTACGGATACTTTTGCCCATGTAGTGTATGTGCAAAAGTAAAAGTATGAGTATATGACAATGAGTTGGAACTACTTCCACTTCATGTGGAACTACAGATCGAATTGAACACAATCCTAATGAGCATTTACTGCTTGATAAGGCATTCATACGTTTTAGAGAAACTGCATTTTTTATCTCCTTTGCCGGACAGTACCCATGGATACAATCTAACCCAGCTCATTAGCGGTTCTCTGTGTGTGTCACGTGCCCTTGAAAAGCCCCTTCTACTGCCTGGCTTTGCGCTCCGTGGACACTTTAAAATTAAGTGACTGGGTCTACTGTGTTCTCGTTCCCAGTCTGAGGGTTAAAGGTCAAAAAGGGCCATTTTTGGACATCTCCCCTAACATGTACATACTTCCGCTGAATAATTTAACATTATTTGAGAAAAGTTAATGTGTTTAAATCTGAACCACAGGGAAAAGTGTTCAGTTGGACATATCAAGCACACTTTTAGTAAAACACCTTTATGAAGCAGATGTATAAATACCTGTGCAATTCCCTAGTATTTATCTAATAGTACTGTACTACAATAGGTATCTTTGTGCTGTGATATGAGTAGTATTCTTGCGTGCAAATTCTGAATTTCCTCCATGTTTGATGAAAAATCTCAGATGCAACAATGTCTAATGCTGACTTGAGCATGGACACCGTTTCCATCACCTGTGGTACATGAACCCTTCATTACCCTCAGATAACAAACATGATGTTCATACCATTAAGACCATTCGTACCAATCACTAATACCATTGAACATATGTTTAATAATAGAATGTCACCCATAATGCAACAGTAAAATGGATGTGAGCACGATCACACCAACACTGAAGGGCACACAGTTGTGTTACTCAGTTAGGGAAGCATTTTTGGTATTTTCACAGATTAAATGTCACACAGCACTTGAGAGAATTGACTGGCAATATATCCAAATTTAAACTATTAGCAAATTACTAAAGTATGAAGTATGCCCCTGCTTGTAACCTCTGCTCTGCTCTGTTACACTACTCTTCCATTCTCTATTTGATGTCTTATTGGGTAACGTCAGGTTGCCCTTGTAAAAGAGACTTCAATCTCAATGGAGGTATGCCTGGTTACTAAAGATTAATAAAAAAAAATTAAAATAAATAAAATTCAAAAGCTGGCAAGCCCTGTAATACTGAGACATTCATAGCTTAGCATAGAGAAGCAGAGGCCTACGGTTCCCATCTGAAGGTGCCAGGCTGAAAATAATACGCACTGGCACTGGTTAGGCTACTGGCTGAGGTGAAACATCTTGACTCATGGGACCATGTGACAGGATTACAAGATTACAACCATGAACAACATGTTTTGGAGAGAAGGGATTGTTTTTGTAATTCTGGACCCGGCCATAAATCCAACTAAATCACTGTTATACAACATGCGCATGCATCCAAACTGAGGTGGACCATTAGACCAAGCATCAGAGATCCCAACCAAATGCATGCTCCTTTATAATATTATATTATAATAATAGATGTGCCAATGCACGGCAAAACAGCATCAAACAATTCCATTTTTCAAACGATGAACATGCTCTTAATATATTTTAAAATTCATGGAACGCATTATAAATGTTTTCCGTTTTTACATGCATTCAGTTTTATGCACATATTATTGCATGTTGTAGGTTGCATAATTAGTAAAATACCCATCTGAAGGGAGTTAATTTTATCGTGGATTACACAGCAAGCGCACACAAAACAAGATCCCTGCCATGACAACCTGTTGGTGCGGCAGGCTCTTTAGAACAATGCCCGAGTATCAGGGCCATGAATAATTGGCCACAGATGACGCGATGAGAATTCCTTGGAAAGGAACATTCAATACTGGGTGCCTGTTATCTGTCATTTTATATCAATTGTGGCTCAACACCTTTGTGCCAGAATGTTTTTTTCTGCATAGCATTACTATACTGGGAATTGTAATTAAATTTTTGGCCAGTACAACAGTTTTTACTGGCCAAAAAAGAGGAACGTTCTTATTGCATCACACCTGGGCCTAGCAGATATGTTTCAAATACAATCTCAAAAATAAAAGGTACGAAAGGTACCTAAAAAGGTACAAACGCTTTTCTGTGTCGTGGTACCCTATAGGTACATAAAACTGTACCGCCCGCCAGCAATATGTAACTAATTTGTACCTTCCTTGCCTGAAAAGGTACTTGTTAGCATCAAATGGAACATTATTGTTCATTAAGAGTACATTTTAACAGTACCTGAGAGGGTACTTGTTAGACTTGTGCTTTCACTAATTCTATCTAATCCCATGCAAAGCGTTACATGTTCTTCCTTTTCCAGGCATGTTTTAAATTTATTCTCGAGGGGTGTTTCAGATATTCATTTCAACCGACATCTGATTATCATTTCGAGAAGATTTTGAGTCGTTGAGGAGTTGAATTATGCTCCACAATAGAAAACCACAGAATAAACATTTGGAGCACATTCTTTCAACCCACAGAGGGACGTGAGTGACTGCATGCTGCAGAAATTATGAGAAATTGAGGCTATTCATATTTGTTTCTACAATAATGGCGTATCTAATGATTTGGGCAGTGGGCTAACTTATGTTTCCAGAATTTCTTCTGCCCAAGGCAACCTCAACAGTTCTGTATTTTATATACTGTAAATCACCAGTGTATGGGTGGTGGGGGGTAGTATTTATTTATGCAAGATGATTACCACTATGGGTATTTTGGAAAAGTCTGAAGAGCATAAAAACAACACAATTAATCATGATTCCAGTGTCTTCTGCTGCATCGATATCATTTAGTGACATGTATCTGGAAAATAAAGCATTCAAATGTGTTAGAATACTAGCCTACATCTGCTCTCAAAAAGAATTATAATTATAAATCAAATCTGACAACTGGAGCAATGACCGTCCCACTAAATACGTGTGCATATGGGCATTTATATAACTCCATGACCCACATGCTGTGAATGTATTAAAGCTAAAATAAATCCAATCAGAGGTTTAATCCAAGAAACGTAACATGATTATACTTATTTCTCATAGGTGTTCTATAGTAAACGTTATTTAAAAATTTATACAGACATAATAATCCAGTCCTAATGTAAGATTACTTTAATGATGAGTGTTGGAGAATATGCACGACACATTTGTTCAAACCGATGATTTCAGTGAATTGTGGTGGAAATGGCCAAGGGAGTACCAGTAGCAGCTTGAGTATCAGCATGGGTTTGATGGTCCCAAGGAGGTACCGAAATATAGCATCGTACCACTTCTGAACCCACAGAACTGCCTCTTGAATGTTAGTTTAGAAACAACAGCCAAAACATGCTTCCTTGTACCTTTTAAATATGAGGACAGTTGAGCCGCAGTTTACGTTTACTACAAACATATTTGAAATACAACATAGGTGGATGAGACACAGAGATAAACACAGGAAGTGACACAAGAAGGTAGCACCACTTGTTTCCTATGTCCCACAGCATGGAGATATCGCTGAAAGGAGGGTACTTAATTAATTCCTCACATATACCGAAAATCATATGAGTCTCTCCATATTGTATCAAAAATGAATCCAAAAATGTCTTCATTTGTAGCAAGCAAGTTTTTTCCTTCTTTTGAAGTTAGAAGAAAGAAAAAAAATGAAATGCAAGACTCCACAAACATATTAAAAAATCAACGGCTCCAACAAGACCGATTTAAAAAGTCATATTACACACCATCAAAAATTCTTTACTGTGATTTTTTTACTAGATTACAAATGACCAACTGACCGTCTCGTTGCTTGAAGTGTCAACAGTGACCAAACCATAGAAGGAGGTGATGCTCTCTCACACATTGAATGTGTAATGTATGATCCAGAAGGTAATATACATTTTTGTTGCATAAAAGTGTATATACAGTATATTAATTGGATATGAATAAATAATTGGATGATATTATGTAAAGTATAATTGTGCAAGCAGTTTAATTACTACAGCATATTAACTACTTATCAATATACTTAAGAAATCACATGATAATAATCTCATCCATATGATAAAATATTGACATACTGTATATTGTTAAAGAAATAAACAGTATATTGTATATACTGTAACGGTAATACAAAGGGTTATATTCTCCAGCCTGTTTCTCAATTGCATCTAATTCAGCTTCTCTGGTAAATCCACTAAAGTATGCTGTCAGAGCCAGTAAATGAGAAATGCCCTGTTCCACCAGTAGCAGAAAAGGTCAGAGGTCACACAATGATCTCCCATAACTGAATGGTGTCACCATGCGAACAACAGCCTGTGTAATGAGACAAAACAGGGAGAGCCAGCCCAGGTTACGGGCCTTATAAGAGTCTTATTCCCACCACATTGCCAATGTACACCATTGTCTCTTAGTGACACAGCTATTAATTTCTGGACACTTTGGAATGAAAGGTATGCTTTTCATTCTTCTTTGACCCAAGCAAGGCATTGAGAGACCAGCTGAAGCTAAAAGAATGCACGCTTTGTCTCCCAGGACCGACACCGTTTGACAGGCATGCACAAGCTCGGCTGCGGTGATGCTCATTTACATGTGCATCGCCTGTGCTGCTCTACCTAATAATCTCAAGTCAAACCTGCCTTGCCTCTCTACGCATACAGAGTTTTACCGTAGTATAACAAGTTTCAGACGGAAGACATACATTATATAATCTCAGGCCAAACCTGCCTTGCCTCTCTACGCGTCCAGAGTTTTACCATAGTATAACAACTTTCAGACGGAAGACATACATTATATAATCTCAGGCCAAACCTGCCTTGCCTCTCTATGCATACAGAGTTTTACCATAGTATAACAAGTTTCAGACGGAAGACATACATTATATAATCTCAGGCCAAACCTGCCTTGCCTCTCTATGCATACAGAGTTTTACCATAGTATAACAACTTTCAGACGGAAGACATACATTATATAATCTCAGGCCAAACCTGCCTTGCCTCTCTACGCATACAGAGTTTTACCGTAGTATAACAAGTTTCAGACGGAAGACATACATTATATAATCTCAGGCCAAACCTGCCTTGCCTCTCTACGCGTCCAGAGTTTTACCGTAGTATAACAACTGTCAGACGGAAGACATACATTATATAATCTCAGGCCAAACCTGCCTTGCCTCTCTACGCGTCCAGAGTTTTACCGTAGTATAACAACTGTCAGACGGAAGACATACATTATATAATCTCAGGCCAAACCTGCCTTGCCTCTCTACGCGTCCAGAGTTTTACCGTAGTATAACAACTTTCAGACGGAAGACATACATTATATAATCTCAGGCCAAACCTGCCTTGCCTCTCTACGCATACAGAGTTTTACCGTAGTATAACAAGTTTCAGACGGAAGACATACATTATATAATCTCAGGCCAAACCTGCCTTGCCTCTCTACGCATCCAGAGTTTTACCGTAGTATAACAACTGTCCGACGGAAGACATACATTATATAATCTCAGGCCAAACCTGCCTTGCCTCTCTACGCGTCCAGTGTTTTACCATAGTAGAACAACTTTCAGACGGAAGACATACATTATATATTCACTGAATGGAATTCTTCACATCGCTCATCTACAGCGAATCCTTGGGTTCTGAATTATATTACCATATACTAAATTAATTCTCCATCCCTCTGCTTTCAGTATTTCTCCCATCCCGACCTTCTGACTGGAATTCTCTGCTGACATTGCAAGCCATGCAGGTCACGTGCAGGTCGAATGAAGGAAAATCCAAGGCAAGTTGACAATTTTCCAGGCCGTACTGTTTGCTGATGAGCTTCCAGCTATTCCCTGTGAATATATCCAATCGAATGACTAAAGGTCAGATAATTCTCATTCTTCCCATCGTGAAGGCGGAATGTTACTTTTAATTCTGTAAAATGTAATCTCTGTACATTTAAATCCTCTTAAACTAATCCCCAGGTATATTTCACTGCTCCCCGCTCCCTCAGGGCAGAAAGCCCAATACATCTGCTGCTTGTGAACACTTTCCCTGGTCACATGGTCCCTGCATGCTTTTTCAGCATCGAAGATGCCTCCATATGAACATTGACCGGAACAGCTCCACCACAGCACTGCTATATTATGTCTTTAAACTGGGATCGTTTTTAAAACCATTTGAGAAATCATACTGGCTGGCAAACTGCTGACAGTAGTCATACTTCATAGGCGGCCTAAAAAATTTACATGAAGTCTCTCACCTTCACCCTCAAAGTCATAGTGTTCTGATTGGGTAGAAACAAAAAAGGAGGACTGCAATTGGACTATAAATGTAGCCCTCGTTTTCAGCCCACCTGAAAAGAGCCAGGCTTGGCTGTGGCCCACTACCTCACACGATATGTATTACCTATCATTGTGAAAAAAAATGTAATGCATCTTATTCAAATTCTGAATTATGCTTAAGGACAAATAACCACACAACAGAGCATGTAACCACACCTAAACATAAACAGTCTACGTTTGAAAATATACCCTTATTGGGTGGCTGCAGGAAAGTTAAAGAATCCTTCACTTTTATTCTTTTTTGTTCTATTTTGTAACTTGAGCACAGTCCTGGACTGTTGCGTTACGGAAGAGGTTTAGCAGCTTTTGAAAAGTTTACGTGACATGGAAGCCCCATCTCTGTCACAGGCAGAATCTCAGCAATGTGCCTTTCCCCACCGGGCTTTACTCAGAGCAAGTAAGGATACCTTCCCAATGCAGCTCTGGTACGGCACTCTGGACCAATTCCAGAGGTGAATTACTTGCTCGGGGAGCATAAAATCTAACCCTGCCAAAACAAAGATACGGGCCATGTGATACATGACATCACATTAATCTAATTTTTACATCAGCAGAACTAGGCTGGAAGTCCAATGCATCCGTTTACTGAGGCGGTCATTTGTTCAGCTGATTTTGTGCAGCTTTTGTGAAGCCCCTGTTCTGCGTCAGTCGCCTGGAGCTCTTCATTGATCTCACGCTTTTGTGCAAACCTGCCAGTTTCCCATTTATACTTTAAACGTTCCCTAAATAAATTCAAAAATAGCTAAAAGGGATTCCAGTTACCTTTCCATGTCGCTCCCCTGACTATTTTTTCCCATTATTTTTGTTTCCTTTATAACAAACAAACAACTCCTCCTCTTGTACCTGCTGAAATGATGCATTACGCACAGCTAACAATGACAGGTCCACATACTTTTGCACATCCAGCTCATCATGAGATGGCCGAATGCAGTTACCATTACCAAATTATGCAGGTCATCTTAGGCCACTAGAAGCATCGTCTGAATTCTAGACGACCTCAGCCAAGCCTATCAGGATACTTTACTGTACAATATAGTTTTGGTTTAGTATATGGTAGATGCCACAAACTAACTTGGAAATTGACTTCAACTGCTGTGAATTAGACATGCATGTGTGGAAACACTTCGAGCCATGATGCTAAATTCATTTTTAATAGCTGAAAATCTTTTTTTCCTAACATGCATTTATCTGCTGCTTTGTCAACACATACACACAATAATACACTTTAGGAATGATGTGCGAGTGTGTTTGAGAATGCCAGACATTACCAACGTGCTAAAGTCGGGTAGTCAGGACTGACATCATCTGTTTTGAAACTGAGGAATTTTACCTTCGGAGCCGTACAATACTGCCCACTATTTGCTAATGCTGCCTATAAGGTTATTATGTTAAATAAATGCAGGACACATTCAGTCATCTACTTTTTTCAACAAAGCTACGCTGTTTATCCTACTTCCATTGTTCATGATGACAGCTGTTAGCATATAGGTCAAATGTACCCTGTGTACCCTTGGGGTACCCTTGCCTCAGCTCAATATATTCCTCATTCCATCTTCCACTTCCATCCAGTGTGGATATATCCAAGGATAGAATCTTGCTGTCTTTCCAGTTGTTCGAAAGATAGTTTCCAGAAAACAGCTGGTTTTGAAATACATTGAACATGGACATTGTTTAGTGATTATTTTTTCATTAATTGCTGGCAGTCCCTCACTGCTTGTGAACCCAACATTTGCTGCATACATCATTACAAATTATATAGGTTGATCCTTTCTTTTTGTTAACAGACAAATACAGTCTGTTTCAGTCAGATGGTCCAGTTAAATCCAAGTCATCCCACCAATAATGACTTTGCAAAGCTATAATCAGGGTCTGAGCAAATACTAGCCAAGCACAATAAGAACACCATTACCCAGGATTTTTTTTTGTATTTGTGTGGAACACCTGTCATGAGATGTGGCGCAGTATATCTCACCTCCATGACAATGCACACCTGTACTCTCTGAGCCCTCCAAGCCCTTCCATTCATGCAATCAGACTGAACAAAAAAAAAAAAAAAGAATTCCAATTCGTGGCGGTACCTCATCCAGCCGCCACGAACTGTGGAAATCAATTATGCTTAAACTGAGTGCGTAATCATTCACCAATCCAAAAAAGTGCTATCAGTCCTAACTGCTGGATGACCTGCAATTACTTTCCTTGCCATGCACCTGGCAAAAAGTGATTTGAGGGCTCCTGGGGGGCAAAAAACGCTTGTGTGTTCAGCCAGCCGGGACCGAGAGGGTCCTGCTACGAGCGCTAAATAAATAAAATAAAATATTAAATGTGCACAAAAATGGATTTTTGTCACAGCCTGGTGGAAAATACGATCAGGATTTCAGTGAGAATTAAAGCACTAGATATACATTTTATTTTAAAAATTTTAATCAGGCTGAGAAAACAAAAATATATATATATACATTTCCTGAATTTCAGAGCTCAGACGTTTGTGTTGGTCCTCCTCAAACCCAGCGCTCTATTCCCCGGTCATCAATCAGCATTAAGCCACTTACTGTACAACCATGCACCAACTCAGTCTAGCGCAGTTGCTAATAGCAACAGGGCATGGGATTGTTTCCCCCCCTCCCATGTTGCTTGGTAAATAACGAGTCTTTACTGGGCTTATCGCGTCCTGCACATGCAAGAATTTGAGACGGAGAAGCACTCTCTCACATGCCTGGAGAGCTGTAGCTCAAAGCTGCAATTTGAAAAAGCTACTGTAAACACAGACTGCCTACGTTCCTGTCGCCTTTTCTCCGGTCTTAGTGAAGAGGAGGAGGAAGTGACCCTTTAACTTTGATTCAACTCTTGTGTGCTGAACTCAGGTGCGAGAACCTGAACAAAAACTCATTCAGAATGGCCATATGCACACCAAGCCTTGTAAATAGTAATAAAAAAGGAAAAAGCAGAGCTTGTATGAACACAGCGGTATTTGCAAAATAACTGACACTAAACACAGGAATTGCAGTCTAATACTGCAGAATCTTATGTGGCAATTTTAGCATGAAGAAGAAAAAGAGAGCTTTGGTGCAGCCTCTCGCTCCCTTACCCTGATGGAGGTTGTTCATCGTGGATGACAGTTTTCAGAGAACACACATGATAATCCTCCTGGCAGCTGCCGATCGCCAGAGGTCTCAACAATGATGAAGTTTACATCCACAGAGAGGCTCTAAGCAATGCAAACCCAACAGCGTGACACCTCTCTTTCTCTCCACCTCTCTGGCTCGCTCTACTTCCCTCCCTCTCTCGCTCTCTCATTCATACCCTTCCCCTTTCTTTCTCTCTCTCTCTCTCTCTCACACACACACTCTCTCGCTTTGCCTCTCTCTTGCTCTCTCCTTTATGTCGCTCTTTCTTTTTCCTCTGTCTCTCCCACTCTCTCTTGCTCCGTCTCCTCTCTCGCTCGCTGGCTCTCTCTCTCTCTCTCTCTTTCTCTCTCTGTCTCTCACACTCACTCTGCTTGCCTGCCTGCCTGCCTCCCTCACCCTCTCTCTCTCTCTCTCTCACTGTCTCTCTCTCTCTCTCTCTCTGTGAATTCACGAGGCTCTGCCTCTGGGTTGTTTAACATGTGTTCAGCGAGGGGGGGCTGCAGCCTTTGATGGTGGCCTTTTTCCTCTGAGGGGGGTAGAGAAGGCTGTGTGTGTGTATGTGCGTATGTGTGTGTATGTGCGTATGTGTGTGTGTGTGTGTGTGTGTGTGTTGTGTGTGTTAAACCTGATAGAGGGATAGTGCGTGCCACTCGTAATGCTTAGGACAGGGACCTACAGAGAGGAGAAAGAGAGACAAAGTAAAGAGAGAGGGAGAGGTGAATAAAGAGAGATAGAATAAAGAAGGGAAGAGGAGAGAAAGTGAGACTGAGACACAAAAGGGAGGGAGTGAGAAAAAAGAGAAATAGGAAGGAAGGAAGGAAGGATAGAGACACGGAGGGAGAGTGAAGGTCCACCCCAGACCGACAGGGGCTGCGGCCCATCTGCCGTAATCACAATCAGTTTGAGCTGAAGGGCTCAGCAGCCACAGCTACAGCCACACATCTCTGTATGGGACAGGGGGGGAAGGGGCCCCCCCGTCTATTGTCTCCTCCCAAATAGGGCCACCGTGAAAAGGGGGGGGCGGCAACCGGAGGGGTGAAAAAGGAATTAAAAGGCTCCTGGATACAGCAGCCTTCATTAAAAACAGAGAGAGCTTCCCCCGCCCAACGCACCCAACCACAGCCACTTTGCCCGACATCCGCCACTACTAATGTACTAAATGAACAATTACGCTAATAAGATTAGCAATCTGTAGAGGGGGACGGGGAAGAGGTGAAGGGGGTACATCATTTGGTAATTTCTGAATGAGAGAAACATGAGGTGTATTTTACTTGCATCCATTCATGTACCGTGCTGTGGCCATTTCTGCCAACTGCATTTTGGAAGTAGGCTTTGAATGAGTAGCAAATGGTACTGGTTTTCAGCCGTTAATGTGGACTGAACACTGCCACTCTGGGTTCAGTTTTTGATCTGAACAGGTATCCAGTGAGGTTTTCTATTAAAATTAAAATCCATACTCATGACTATAACACATTGAAGGAAAGCATTTTCCCTAGTTGCTTTCATGCTATATAACAGCTCTTCAGCTTCACATGTGAAGTCTAAGTCTAAAATATTACCCAGTTAAACATCTCAGCTGATTCATAAGCAAATGTTTATTCATGGTGAAAATAATTTGATTTCCAAAGCAGGTGGTGACCAACTTGTTTTTGTTCTCCCACCAAACTGGAAAGATAGATGAACATAAAATAAGTCGATACACCAAGACAGACTGGCCTCCAGCAATGAGCATGTGGCATAATCAAGAAATATTGAGAAGCGGACTTGCTTTTAATTTGATCAATTACCATTTCCTTACATTGAACCATGATCGACACGTCATTTTCTCGACAATAAATCTTAACTTAACTTGGCTGCCAACAGCAAATAGAAAAAAAGTTAAATCTACTAGAAATGATTTAACAAAGTGCTTGTTTTCACAAATACAGACATAATTTTTCTGGTTTAAAATGTTTTAAATGCTCACATTGCTTATCGTAAAAATATATTTTGACTACATATATGGACCCTTACCTTTGCTTAAAGATCCCAGAGTAACAATAGAAATAATCTCATTATTTCAGTTGCACTGTTGCTACCCAGAATGCATATGGGCTTGAACAATTTTATAGTGTATTTCTGAAATATGCCTCACCCTTAAAAATGTCAACCAAACAAATTGATCAGTTTGATGAGCCCAGTAAAACTCGCTCTCGGAGAGACACAGAGACGTCCTTTCACTCAAGTAATTTAGTGAAGGCACAGTGACAGACAATCCAATTGCTTGTCCGTGTAAAAAATCAAATCAAAAGCCCAGGTTGATGTTTATACAGCATACTCTCTCTCCACTGGCTATTACTATTAATTGCTTATTGGACAACCTTACCCAGGGCAGTTTGTACTGCGTCGTGTACATCTGACATATTGCCATACATATTCACAGACGCAATTCAGCTTGGGTATGTTGTTAAAGTTTATATAGAGCACGGTCCTAAGAATGCAACCTTTGCACGCGAACCCCATCTTTTTGTGGGTCCAGGCCAGATTCCAATCCACTACCTAGTAAACAACTGAAATAAAATGTTAAAAAAAACAGTAAAATGTCCAATGTTCTTTCTACTCTATCAGAGTACGTATACGAGTCCAATGGGGACCATATGTCCTCTGTAAGAGTTGATTTAACACTGAACACTGTTTGGGAGCGCCCAGGCTGTGGTTGAGATTGCATTGTCCACCACTGGCATTAGAAGTGGCAGGCCTGATCTGCTGAAGTCATTAGGACCTGCTTATCACACCGCAGGAGGGGTCTGGGGGAGCAGGTGACAGACCCCTCTGTTTGGAAACAAACGCACACCCCCACGTTGCCTGCTGCGTATGAGAGGCAGAGAGAAGAGAGGGCGGGGGGGGGCGCAGCTGACAGACACACTTCTGGCAGCGCTTTAATAGTCGGGTGGACGAGGACCGGCGTGTCCTCGTTTACTTGTTTCCTCTCCTCAAGTCCTTGAACAGCGGTGTGGCGGTGACTCATTATTACTTGTGGAGAATGTCATATTTTAATGAGATATCACAACGCTTACTCTGTACCGTTTTACCGCCCACATCAAAAAGCCACCCAAACACACTGAGGAAGGGAAGACCTTAAACGTTACAACGCTAAGTAAGCGCTCGCCATACCTCAACTCTTGCTTTTTCGTCCTGTAACGGCCTTCAGGTGACTTTGCCAGTGTTTGAGTCAGGCGCCGCAGGGCCACCTATAGAAGTGATGGTGCTTTGCACCCTTTCCACAAAACTCCAGCCAATCTAGCCTTCTTGGGCTTTGAGACATTACACACACGCGCACATGCGCACACGGACACGGACACGGACACACGCACACGCACGCGCACGCACACAGACACACGCACACACATGCCTTCTGATCTTGGCTCCGCACGCTTAATGCAATTACATAACCCCAGAAGAGCAATACAGAGTGCGTAATACTGTGTGTGTTATAATGCTGGCCTGTCCCGTCTCATTACACTGGGGGTTTGATAGGTTGCGGTTGAGCGATTGCACACAGCACAAAGCAAACTGGATGATTTTTCTGCAGGAAAAGGGGGCGCAGCCCCCCAAACCGAGATGTCAAGATGCAAATAAAATCAAAATAGCTATTTCTATTTGTGATATATTATGAACTTTTTAAGTTATCGTAAAGACGGATAAAAGGTGTGTATCATACCTGAACAAGAACGACTCCAAACATCAGTAACACCACAGTAAAATCTAGATTCCTGTAAAAGTGCGTATTAGCAAAGAGCAAACTCATAATACAAAAGCCGAACAGCACAGATTCAATTATCATGACCTTGGTGGTGTGTGTGTGTGTGTGTCAAGTCAACACAGCTTATTTTCAAAACTGAAAATTTTGCCAAAAACTCTAAATAGACTTTAAAAAATTCACCATCTCCTTCCCATTGACACTTTCATATATTTATGTTTACTTGCAGTACTGAGAAACTATTTCTGTAATTTGAACATAAAAAAGGTACTTCTAGAATAGCTACTAGTAAAGCCAATTTCATGCCTGAATTATATCATACAATCATGATACGATGCTTAAATGTGTAATCACACAGCTACAACATTAAAAGCACAATAACTCATTACATTCACGTGATTTAAATAATCATAAAGCATAATCTGTAAATATGGTACGCAATCAACAAATGAGCTCAGTGAAGCGGAGCAAATACCAGCAGGTTTTCTGAGTTGCGTAACGTCATAATGGAAAAGCAAACCCATTATCCACGTTTCCTTGGCGTTATCTAACCGGATGAGAATGTGAGAATGTAACTTGACCGGCTGTAAAAAGGAGTCCTGTCTGAAAGAGAGCGGGTCTGCTAGAGCACCGTCAGTGCGCAGTGTGTCATTCTTACGCTCGACTCGGAAACCAGACTCTGCTTTTTCTGCTTCTATAAATACGCTGCAATGTTTCGTGCATAATCCCTTTCCCCTGAGAAAGTGACTTTGGAATGCATAACGTTACTTTAGCGCTGATGTGACGCTGTCTGGGGTACCGTTTGGCGGTTTGTCGGGAGATCCACCTGACCCTGGGTCTAAGGTATAGAGAAATACACCTTTCTGAAGGGCTAAGCAATCATCCAGTAGGCTTTGAATGAGTAGCAAATGGTACTGACAATGAACTATAAATTTCTATATTCTATTTCTATATTTATTTCTAAAAATGAATGAGAATCTATTACGGTGAGTAAGTATCGATAAAAAGCATAATAAATCCATTCTATTAAATGTCATCAACACAAAAGTTCTGATACATACAAGGCCTGACAACATTGACTATGCTCACTATGACCCATAAATCAAGAAAAGTTAATGGTAACACTATATTTGACCTGGACAGCTGCCAACATTCAACAGCCACTGGACTCAACGCTACCTAATGAACAGGTTCACCACCAACTCGGGTTTTAACTCTCAGTGTGTGAAACCGTGGAGACATTTCAGAACGTAAAAGCTTTGGCATGCATGACATTTTCTAAGGCTTTGGTTGCAGACAAAAAAAAAACCGTGATGCCCAGGTGGCTTTGAAGAAGGATTTGAAGTCATTTTGCTCAGCAATAGGGAGCTGAACGAAGGAGCTTAACTCCATTGTGTGACACTAGCAGAATTATATTTGGAAAATACAGAAGGAATCCCAGAAAACCAATAACTGATTATCGCAAGTAGCAAAATATCAAAGTGAAGGGTGAAGGAGGCAAGCCAATGTCAAATAAAAAATACGGTGAAGAAACAAGAAAATACATTTTTATTTGAAAGAAAATAGACTCTTGAAAGACTCCTTAATAGACTCATAAAACACTGTAAGTAATCCATTTTCATTTATTTCAGAGATCCGTTTCATTTGTCATTGATATGTGAATCAATGTGACGTTTCGTCGTGCAGTAAAATACATGATTTGAAGATCAAAAACCTTTGCTAAATGGATATATTGAACAAATCCTTTCAGACATGGTTTTTGAATAAATATTTATTATAACTCATCCAGTAAATAGATTTTTAATCGATGTAATACTCTAAATCCCTCTCTCCCGGGAGGAATCCTAAACATACCACTGAGTGTATTAGGTCTCAGTTGAGCTTAGCGTTATCAAATTACTGAATTAGAGGCCGGCCGACTCAGCCCATTAAACTTGTAAAACACGTGACCTCCGTGCAAGCAAACCGAAGGAAGCTCTCCTCCAGCATACAGGCTGTTAGGACTCAATGCGGCACCATCTCAATGTTATCGCCGTCATCAGGAGGAGCGAGGGCAGCACATTTCCCAACAGGATTATGCCTTTCATGTCCTTCGACCAGCTTCAGCACAGAGACGGCTTTGGAAGCCAGAGCTGCCCCCATTGTAGGATAAAAGCCCCTCACCATCACAAACATATTCCCGATTAACTCCACAGACAGAATCGCTGATTTGTATCCGTTAGCAAGACAACATTTCTCATATACACAAAAAAATACTTTTCTTATGGGCTTGCTTATTACGATAAAACGAGTTCTAACATGTTTCTTCCCTTTTCTGGATTAGAAGAGTAGTGTTTAACAGGTTGTCTTTTCGCGTTGTTATCCCCACTCACAAGCAAATTCCAAGACTGAGACAGACGTGGCTCCCATTCGTCTATCAATCAGGGGCTCACTTATCCCAACCCTAACCTTTACACCCCCAATACCAAGCACCTATGTCCCCTGGAGAGGACTGGCTAGCAATGTCTGGTTAGCGTAGCACCAAATGTTCAGTACATTAGACCAACAGAAATCACCCTTATACATGTGTACATTAGAACATATAACAGCAAGCAGTCACAAAATGGTAATGTGGACACACACACGCATGCACGCACATGCACACACGCACACACACACGCAATCCCACATGCAGACACACAAACACACTGTACACACACAGGAAAAATCAATCCATATCGTCTCCAGCCCAGTAAAAGGAGATTATAGACTTCAGCCTTTGAATTTGAAAAGGGCATATGACCTCCGCCCCAATCCGTCAAGCTGTTTAATGTCCAAAATCACCCATATGTTACTGCAGACAGGCACACCTGCACCTCTCTACTGACAGGCTTACAATAAGAACAATCTGGAACATATGCAGACCAAGAACGGCACAGAACATGCAGGCAGATACTGTATGAGCCAATCTATCACCCAATCCGATAGCGTACGCTATTTCTGCTAGCTTCCTTCTAACTGGGAAAATGCCCAAAAAACCGTGAATAATTTCACTAAACCCACATGACAGGTCTCTAAATACTTTCAAGTGAGCCCACACTTTGAAGGCATGAATTATGAAGGGATTTTATTATTATTCACCCCTCAATTGTGTGGCACAGCTGTGGCTGACAGTTTAAATTGAAATTAAATCAATAATATATTTTAATAGAGGCATTTTTGGCCTAAAATATCTATACTGAATATTAGGGCCAAAATGCCATTAAGTATATCTTGTATGAATCACAGTATGAAGGCATTTTAATCATAGTAAAGAAATGCTTGCTAAAGAGAACTGTTTGTGAGCACGCTTCAAAGCGCGAAACCCATTAGTACAGTAGAGCTGTGTGAGGCCTGAACACACAACAGCAGCGCCCCAACCCCAAAGAATAAACACAGCATCCCCCCACTGGTCTGGAGTATTAAACCATAAGCACTATTCCTCACTGAAACCGTGTGTGTATGGGCGTGTGTGTGTGTGTGTGTGTGTGCGTGTGCGTACGAGAGGGGGTCCATAGAGAAAGCACCCCCCTCCCCCCATTTCACAACAGATGCCCCAGACAGCTGATGGAAATGGGAGAAGGAGGATCGGAGTGTTTAGATTGGGCTCCTATACATTTTCATGAAGTGGTCAGCTCCGAGACTCAGTTCAGAGACCGTGACTATGCCATTCTCCTTCTGTGGTGTTTTTACTTCAATCCTTTTATCTCTTACCGTTCAACTGATAGTTTTGTTTGTTTTTGTCTCTTCTTTTTTTGGCATTTTTTATATAACTGAGGCTCTCTTTCTCCACTACACCAGTGACACCTGATAAAGCTATTATTTACCATAGGGCCCAATGTTCAGTTCAGCCATGCAAAGCACACCACTTTCAATGCAGGTCCACAGTGAGTCTGAACTGCACATCCTTTATTACTTGGGTACACACTTTAAAAGCTTTAGCATTATAGTACAGCAATTCAACATAGAGATGAACCTCGATCCAACGGACACCGATGCAACGGATTCCGGATCCAACGGACACAATCCGCTAGAGTGAATATCTGGTCCGAACGTTTAAAACTCCCGGGTGAAGCGAACCGAGACCGCCCGCTGAGTTGAGCGCGCTTGGCGGCGCGCGCGTGTTTTGTTTACAAGCGTAAGCGCAAAGCGTGTTTTTTGTGTTGTTGTACATATCTCTTGTTATATATATATATTTGTTTTGCAGCATTTTTCGCTTTATAATCGGACAAACGGTTTTATTTTAACTTAACCCCCCCCCCCCCCCCCCCCCCCCGTTGGATCGTTGGATTCATGTATTTCTAAAGCTGCAGCTGTGGGCCATATATGTACTATATACGGTATATAACACTGCAAGGTCAAAATAGCTACAATGCAACAAGACGGCCGTTTCTCAGGGGCAGTGCAGATTGCTTGAGGAGTGAGACAAAGAGGGTTCAAAACCTGTTGATGTTAATTAAAACCCCCCCAAAAAAGAGGCATTGATGTGGAAATGTAGAATGGAGCATCTTTATCTGAATTTTTGTTTCCTTTCTTCATTGAACTTTATTGATGTTTCTCCTCCGATCTTTACATTGCAGGTCATTCTGACGACGAATCCCGTCTTTGTTGTGTTTTCCAGGGGGGAAAGTCATCAAGTGAACTTTCTGTGAAGGGACCTCCCAGGGCAGCTTAACCGAGTGACTGAGGCGTCCCCGCATGTGCCTGCTTTTTATTCCAGGCTTTCAAATGTACGTTTGGATCAATCAGTCACTGTCAACTGCGGAATATTGTGACCCCCCCGTGACAGAGAGTGGGTTTCAAAAATTAGGCGCAGCTTCGCTTACGTTTTCCTTCGATAACAACAAACAGCAAAATGTAACATGGCCGTCCAAGGGTGAGATGTCCTACGACACTTCCACAGTACAGCTGGAAATCTTTTTTTAGCATACTGCACATCACATAGTAAACAGTACACAGCTGTGAGTACACAGTACACAGGAGACAGGACGGATTCGATAGGACTCTGATTCACACACAGCCCTGGGCTGTGTTCGAATCAAAACCCTTCCATACTATTGAGTATGATTGTTGAGTACACTGGATGAGAAGGTTTTTAAGTAGGTTAAATGTTCTCTAAATGTAGTGTATTAAATATCCCCGGAATAATATAGTAATTTCTGGGTTTTTGCTGATAATAGTATGGAGGATAATGTTTTTCATAATGCATGTTGCGTACTAAACAGTACACAGTAAACAGTACACAGTATGCTTGTATACAGTACGTAGTACACAGGATGCAGCATAGAGGGATCTGGATTCTGGGTCTTGCTTGATCTTACTCTTTAAAAATTCAGATGACTAAGTAGTAGACCAACCTTGATTTTCAAATGTACTCATGCAAGTTTGGCAATTTATAAAGACAATTCCATCTCCTGCACCTCCATATTATTGGTCATTATACATCAAATGCAAATTATGCCTTGTGCCAAAACAGTTGATGTTCATCAGACACACACACACACACACACACACACACACACACACAGCTTTATATATTTACATCATCTCAATCTTAATTCTACACATCACTATGCCAGATTCTTAAATGTAAATACATTTTGTTACCTAAATTTAAAATAACACTTTCTTGAATGCATTATTCAATGTTACTCATTGTGGTTAGACTGAATCTGTCCCTAAACTAAATCCACAGCATGTGCCCTTTTATTTTACTCTGCAACAAAGAGTTACGATGATCGAGAGCAAGCGGGGCTAATGGAAGGTCTAGAGGAGCTGCGTTGCCTTGTGATTTATGAAGCATCCAAATGCTAAATGAATTACAATTAAGGCAAGATTTGTTTAAATGACCCAGACGAATCTACTATGCGCATAAGCCATTATCTAAATGAGCTGCAGACCCTGTTACACTTTTTCACCGTTGAGAAAATGCAGGTCTGTTCTCTCTCCTCTGCAAATGTGCCAATTCATTAACAGCTATTCTCTGAAACCTTCAGTCGAACTTTATTTATTGTCCACTTTGTCAGTGCATGCTCCTAGATAGCTCTTTGAAGGCAGCCATGTTGTGGCTAATGTACGGATAATAATACTTGTCTGTGCCTTTATTTAGAGAGGTAAGGCCAGACGGAGGATCGTACATCCTCATGTATAATGGCTACACACGGTCACCTGCAGAAATCAGCCAATGATTCTCAATCTTGGCATTTTAATGCGAGCAAGCGTGCAGAGGAAACGATCCGACATGAGCTATCACTCTTTTGCATGGTGAGTCACCACAAACACACACACACACACACACACACACACACACACATCAACACTGACTGATTGAACATCCCTCAACCTTTGAATAAAACAGTCTTTGAAAACATGCATCCTGAAAGCATGCAAAAGCATGCAATGCAAAAAAAAAATCACTCTTAGACAATTTATCTTATATTTTATTTAAATAAAACATTTTTATTGTTCATGTATAAGAACACATACAAGTATAATAAATTTAGATCATATAACACGTGTATGATAATTCAATTTCACTACTTTTTCTTCTCATATCAGCTGAGCTAGCAAAAGAAAGCGATGGCCACCGCAATGGATCATAAACTAAGTGACAGTGGCAGCAGGCCTACCCTGCACTATAGCGCTGAGTAGCCTATGTGAGGGCAGGCAAAAACCACGGTCACCAGCCACCGCCACGCCCATTTCTGACCAAGGGCCCCGGGGCCCCCTGCTCAATGAGGAGGAAAATGGACCATGGACAGGGGGCAACCAAAACTCTATTGAGATGTAAACTCAAGACACAATAGAGCAAAAGTTTAAAAAATGGCCTCCCTTCCCTCAACCATGTGACACTTTGTTGCGGCGTGAGCGCGGAGCTGCCGTGGGCCAAGGTCACGGAGCTCGCACCGGGATCAGCTCTTCTGTCCACTTTGTCTTTGTTTCCATTTAATCTTCTCACAAGCAAATCGATGAGAACCCCCCCCACATAAATGCTCCCTTTCACCAGTATTCTCTTCATTTTTTAGGCTTTCCACTCCGCAAATACGCGTTTCAAGTTATGGGCCATGACCCCGGTTTACTTCCATCGAGAAGTACTAATTAATGCAGCGAAGCACCAAACAGTGTCAAACATTTCTTCATAGATTCCACTTACCTTCTCACATTCCGCTGCTCCTCTTCCAACTGCTCCAGTAGCTCCTCAATGCTCATATTAGAATCCATGCATTCCTGCCAAAGAAAGACCACAGTATGCCAGCATTAGCACATAATAATAATAATTATTATTATTACGTATAACACAATATTCACCCACACATGGGCATTTTTAGAGAGTTCTGAGGCTGTCAATCAGTCGACAATGCACTTTTAATTCACTTTGTCCTTAATAAAATATGCATGCCATATGCTGTTTAAACACAATGTATGCTATTTTCTCACACTGAACCCATGAAAAAACTTGTTTAGTTCCATTAAAGTTAATAAGCACATTGCTGTTACATTTAATTTCAGCTCCAGCACAGCTAAAATTCACATGGAGTCTCCACTGCTTGAATATTGAAGATTTATGATGTGGCCAAAGCAGGTCTTCCACTTCCCTGTGATTTATACTGCATCCCACTGCTAAATGCATTACAATTAAGGCTCGATTTGTGCAAATGACCCAGTGGGTCAAGGTTGTTTGACTAATAATTTACAGACTGGGAGACAAGAAGAAACGACTACGTAGTTGTATATAAGAACTGGACTGGCTCCCCGTTTGCCGTGCAAGAGAATGAGCGTTTGTGTTTGAAAATAACGCAGTCAGTTACCATAAAATCCTTATGTATGCTTTGCATTTTCTCACTCATTTCATCTACAAAAAAGCTAACATTTCCAAAAGCTAACATTAAATTATTGAGATGTTTCTATTTGGATGAGTGGAAAAAGGTCCAATACAGTCAAACTCAAGTTCAAGGCAGCAGCTCAAAGTTGAGGGAGAACATCCACCAGCCGCATCTCCTGCTTGTTCCGCTACCTTGACAACCCAGAGAGGGATTGCGGAGAATATGACAAACGCTGACACTAAGCTTATTTTGATCATTTTACACATTTTACATACGTGTCTCAACAGAGAGATCATTGGAGATTACTCAATCTGTAGAATGCCAGAGAACACAGCCATGCAGACTACAAACTGTACATTTAAAAACAATAATAATAATAATTTTGTTTACACCAAATATAGCGCAATTTTGTGACATCTTTTGTTAAAGGCCCATTTCAACATAACAGACTCCTGCCATTGCTCTTCAAGTCATGCATTTGCTTTAATTATATGAATTATATGAATTTCATGTAAAAGAGGCAAGTAATTACTTTAGGCATCCGTTTGTGAACAATATCTCTGAATCCACGCATGTCACACACTTGTCACATAAACAAATATCAGTTACAGTTCATACTTAATTTATGAGAAGAAAAAAGCATGGCACAGCAAAGCTCTTGTAGCCAGAGAAAAATTATTGATATTGCATCTGATTAACTTGCTGATTAGAATAAATTTCAATACACGCACTTGGAATATGTAGGCTAACCTCTTATGATGTAGCAATCCGTAATATTCACTCAAGACAAAGGATTTCTCCTTGTGAATGAACAGAAAGAATGCTCTTACAGAATTTTATATACATTCAGAAAATCATGTTCAGATATAGCTAGAAACAATAATGTTTTTTTTAAAATGTTGTACAAATAGGCCTAAGCATTCGGCGTTTTCCATTGCTAAATGTGCTAAAAGGTGAAAGGGCTGCACATGCTAAAGGTCTTAGTAAGCCAGGCCCCGAGTCCTTTGCCACATAACAGGGTATCACACACCACTCTTGGTCCTGAAGCAATTAACCCATTACCCCTCTGCTCAATGGAGCTCCACCCCATGTAATAGATGCCAGAGTACTATCAGAGCCTAGTGAGAGGCCCAGCAGCCCTGTGGAGATGCCAGAGTACCATCGGAGCCTAGCGAGAGGCGCAGCAGCCCTGTGGAGATGCCAGAGTACCATCAGAGTCTAGCGAGAGGCCCAGCAGCCCTGTGGAGATGCCAGAGTACCATCTGAGCCTAGCGAGAGGCCCAGCAGCCCTGTGGAGATGCCAGAGTACCATCAGAGTCTAGCGAGAGGCGCAGCAGCCCTGTGGAGATGCCAGGCAAGGGCACACCGGATGACCATTAGGAGCAAGTGCAGCTGCCAAAACTCACTGTACTGTGTGGAATAATGTCCAAAATAAACACTCATGTCTTACATCTAAAAGTGGGGAAAGGGCTCTATTCTGCCCTTCCATATCATACCATTAAAAAAGAGCTTAAACTGCTCTTACCCTTTACCATTGAGATGCATTAAAGCAGTGGTCCCCAAGCCTGTTCCTGGAAATCTACCGTCCTGTTTGGCACCTGATTATAATAAATAGCAAGCTCAATGAGATCTCTAGCTGTTGAATGAGGTGCGCTTTGTTAGAGTTGGAGTGAAAACCTGGATGGTAGATCTCCAGGAACAGGATCGGGGACCACTGCATTAAAATAACTTTTGACCATGCATTAAGCATTCGATTTTGGCTGCTAAAAATACCCTTGGTTAAAGAATGATATCAGTACATGGCACAATGCACTAACTCAAAGACTGTGATATGTAGGCTGCATATCTTTTGCAAGACTGAGATATTTGCTGTTCCTAACAATCACACCACTGTTCACCAGACAATCCTTTTGCACATGTGCACGGCAAGCACCCAAAACACCATCTGAGAACTGTGGGGGGGGGGGGGGGGTCACAGCCTCCAGTGGAGAAGAGAGTCTAATCCACACACTTAATGACCATTAAGGCCAAGCAAAGCTGCCAAAACCTAATACAGTGTGCATGAGACCAACTGTGATCAATACGTCAAATTGTGACAAAAGAGAACACGCTTCATTAACTCTGACTGAGGGAAACTTGCCTTTAAAAACTGTTGAAAGCCAAGTTTCTGTCTCGGTTACTGAGTCCTTTGGTGCGGGTCAGCAAACAAAGGAAATATAGTAAAGCTGAACCATTTATCTCACAGATTGAGAAGCTGCTCTGTAGCTCCAAAATCAATGGATCTGTCCAGCAGAATAAATGTGTGTTTTAAGTGCAGTGCCTCTGCAAACTGTCTTTGAGGTTTTAGCAAGACATCGGGTCATTTCAGTTCAACTGAATGCAAAATATGCAGAGATTATTATTATTAATAATAATAAAATAATAATAATAATATGTGTTGAACATTTTCTGAATAATTCAAGATTCCAATTTAATTAAATAATTAATCAGGATTCATATTACATTCATCAGAATGTAATATTGATAAAACTGTATCTATATAATAAAACATAACAGTTTGTAAGTTAAAATTAAAAAAAACATTAAAATAATGCGGTGGGAGGAAGTGGAAATTACATTCAGAAAATTGACCAGGAATAACTGTGTACTGATTATGGGCAGATGGAGTATAGCTTTGTGTGCACTTGTGTCTGTGGGGCTGTTTTAGTGTGTGTCTGTGTGTGTGTGTGTGTGTGTGTGTGTGTGTGTGTCTGTGGGGCTGTTTTAGTGTGTGTGTGTGTCTGTGGGGCTGTTTTAGTGTGTGTGTGTGTGTGTGTGTGTGTGTGGCTGTTTTAGTGTGTGTGTGTGTGTGTGTGTCTGTGGGGCTGTTTTAGTGTGTGTGTGTGTGTGTGTGTGTGTGTGTGTGTGTGTACGTGTGCATGTCGGCAATTACCGAATGCTTTCAAACATGTCTACCCAATACTTGAGCATGGCTCATTGGACGAACATGCATCCATTCCCCTACCGGCCCCAGCACTAGTTGACTCACGCAGTGAGGTCTCCAGGTTTTTATTAAATTTCAAAATGGGCTGACATCCCCTGCTGCTGCACCCTCACCCCCTCAAGCAACCCCCTTCAACCCCCCTGAACACATCTACACTACAATACACACACACACACACACACACACACACACACACAAACACACTTGCTTGCACATACATCTCTAAGTCAGGAATCCATAGCGAGACAAGAAAACAATAAAATATATTGTATGTGTGCATATTTCTCTAACCACAATCACCCTCCATGCATACTAATTGTTTCTATGTGATATATCATATCCTAACCGCAGGGGAACTCCTTAATCTGGCGAATTGTCACAGAAATGCCGTTTTCTCAAATTGGGTGTGTAAAATGAGGCTTGGCGTTTATCAGTGCTTTATCTTGCAAAGATCAATTAACTGTAATTTGATTTAATTATAGTTTGTAATTAAATTCTAAAAAGTTTATGGAAAAAGTAATAAGCACAGACCAAACAGTTGATCCCTACAAGGGCGATATAAAAGTGATTTCTACATCCAATCAAAAATCCCCCCACACTTAAGTTCCATTGAAAGAGAAACAAGGGGCTTAACAAAAAGTGAGCCAGTAAGATGGCTGACAGGATTAGGTCTGTAGGGGTCTGTAGGGGTAGGTGGATGGGGGTTCAAGAGCTCTGAATAACAATTAATATGATGGGAAGTTTGTGCAAATAAAAACAAGTGATGGCTTGATTTTCTTCAACATTTCCAAACCCTTTAGCCATTGATTGCTTGCTAGCAGTACGGCTAAGGTTCAGTGTGCCAGTCCACCTCAAAAATACTCCAACTGTCCAACTGCTTTTATTTAAATGGTTCGCCTGCAGACATAAACAGGCGAAGAGCAGAAACTGTGGCTGGGGTCGCAATGTAAAAAAAAAAACAACAGCCACATTTGTGACACGGTACTTCTTCCACAAAGGCAAAGCCAGACTTGGAAGACAGGTCAGCTGCTGATGCCCCTTTGAATTCTGGGATTGAGGAGTCAGAGACAAGGTCACAACCCTTTCACCCTTAAGACTGCACGTCTGTGTAGCGGGCTGAACTTGATGACTTGACAGAGAGGTGGGAGAAGGACAAAGCCGGCCTGCCCAAATACTTAACCATGGGCAGAGTGTGAATAAAGGATTTGGGAGCAGAAAGATGCTTTCCCCTGGTGGGATAGAGAGGTCAAAGGTCACGCAAAAGCACCACCAGCCTTTCCTCTCCAGGAACTGTTCAGGCATTTTGGAGAATACATTCACATAGTACATTTCCCTGCAGGTTACAATGGTAAGAATGGAGTATCCTTAATGGATGGATCTCCAAGTCTCCATCCATTCATCTGTGTGTGTACTGTGTGTGTGTGTTTCTGTATGTTTGTTTATGTGTTTGCTGTCTTCCAATGCATTACTTACTCCAACATGGAACTTAACAACCAACACAATGCTGGACAACACAACGCACCTGACTTCAGCCAGACCGATTTGCTTTATATTCAGGTTTAGTCTACACAACACAGGTCAATGTTTTTCCAAAATCCTCGCAACCTTCAAGTGCACCCCATCGACATCCCAAATCTGTCCCCATGTCTTACCCTACAACAATCCCTCCCTTGTTTCCTGGATAGATTTATTCTTGCATCTAAGGGGGGATGAATATTTCCCATAATGAGGCGAGAGTTACTATAGTGATTGTGTGTGATTTGTCAGTGGGGGGGTTCTTTGTGCCTGCGTGATCTGGCAAAGTCCCAATACCATTAGCTTGCATGAGTCCATAACTCTTGCCAGAAACCAGGTTGCTTCAGACTCTTAAATTTTTAATTGAATTCACATTCACTATCAAAACCATATTTACTGTATGAAACTAACACTGTACACAACATGATTGCAAGTCAATACATAGTTTATGAAATTCATAACTGCAAATTAAAAAATCAAAAACATTTTTTTATGTTTTGCAATTATTGCAGTAACCTCTGACAGAAAGCATTTCATAATAATCAAAGATTGACCTGGTTTATTTTCACACAAAATGTATTAAATTGTATGTGGCTTTCTGATTTAACATTACACTCTTAGGTACTGAATGTGAAAAAATATGAATTTCCAAAGATACAGCACAAACCCATTGGCCTACCTAAGAGATGCCCTTCCTGTCTTTCAAAATATTGAGCCAAAACATTCTAAAAATCTATATTTTGGGTAAAAATCCTAGCACCTAAAATTGTGGATCTATGATACCTACAATAAGTTAAGAAGTGTGAAGCAATAAAATGCCTAAAATGTTAAAGATGATTTTAAGTCTGTAGGTGCACATAATGAAATCAATGCAAGTTGTCTCATGTGACATTTTTGCTCTGAATTAATTTCATTTTTTCTTTGTTTTTATTCTCTAGGGACAGCATTGAACATTCCCCCTCTAATGATAACTCTAGGCACATTGTTTTCTATAAACTCAGTTTGTGTGTGTAAAGCATGTACTGCTGACAGTCCTGAAAAACAAATTAAGCCATTTTTTTCCATTTACGCTCGCGCTAATTCATTTATTAATGCACACGTATTCTTAATTTGTTTTGACATAATAAAAGTGTATTGGATTACAAAAACATGTTGCAGTGAAAATATCTTTAAAAATTGAATGTCCATTATAGTGGACATCAGGACATGGTTCTTAGAACGGATACTCATGTCCTCTACAAGGGACAATAATGAATTGCCGGGTCTTGGCGAGGATATGGCAAATTCAAGCACACATTATTTCAGATAAAACATTCTTGGAGAATAAAAAAATAAATAAAATGTTGATTTTTCCTCTAGCATTCCAAAGATTTTGTAAATCTGGAATGCCGGTCATACTGAAGGCAATGTGGTTAGTTTTGTTATGTTTTTTTTTGGTTTTTTTCCTGGAACCCATCCCAGTATGATGCAAACTGGGACTACCATTGTGATCATTGAGATAATCTACTCAAGCTGATCTTCAGTTCAGCCTTAACTCAAATAACCTCTGTGTTTGTACAGACTGGGCAATCATCCCAGAGTAAAAACAGAAGCTCATTTGCTCACTGTGTTATAAAAGAAAGTTAAACAAACACATATGAATCACACATTTTGACTCAAGGATTGGACTCAACTTGTCCACTGTACACTTTCACATCAGAGGGTAGGAATCTGCAGTTAAAATGAAAGGATGCCAAAACAAGCATTTTAGCGCTGAGCTCCCTTGCCATTGATTCCTGTATTTCCAAACTAAAGCCAGGGAAACCAAACCGCGGGGAATTCACAGTTCTGGCTTTACAAGTTTCTGGGCGGCAGTTATTGAGTACATGGGAATCAACAGGGGATTGGATCAGGTGTGTTTATACCAGGTGAGATGATTAAAAACCAGCAGGAAAAGAAACAGAACTCCCAAAGCCCAGAACAACGTCCCGCTCAAAGAAATGAAAGGAAGTCCCAGATGGCAAGTTTAAGCGGGAGAGAACGCTTTGGAGGGGAATGGCGGTTCTCTGGAGAGTCTGACGCAAAACAGAACCCCATTTAATCTGCAGAATTTCATCCTTCACGTGAGCAAAAGCACTGATGGGTAAGAACCTCATCTACTGCATGCATGAGGTGCCAGATTAGAAAACATTGATATACACACAGTAACTGTAATTTGATAAACTTTATTTGCTCTTCCCTTACAGAATTTGGGGAGTCATTCTCCTCTGAAATACTACTCTGGAAGTGCTGTACATGTAGTAGATTCCAGGTATACGAGTTGACATTTTTGGCTTTGGACTGAATGATTCTGTTCATGTGCATATAGCTTATGTTGGAACTATGTTTTTACTTTGGGGGGGGCGGGGGGGGTTGGCAAGGTATGCATTCTCCCACCATAAGACCACATTCCCCACAAGTCAAAAAAAGTTTAAATTAAATGTGTTATTATAGCAACGCCGTGCCAAAAGACAGTAAAACACATCGTAATCCGACCAGATTCTGGCATTTTCATTTGATTTTCGGATGTAGGTAGAGCTCACATGGCACGCCACATATTTTCTTAAGACGGTTCTCCAGGATTTCTACGCACATGTATTCATCTTCCTTTCCGGTTTATTACGGTTCTTTTTCAACGTTTAATCTGATTTATTGACTCATATGCACAGCAGATGTGGAGGCAGACGAACATTCCTCAGAATGGACTGAGGTCAGGTTGAATGTCCCTTCAAGGTCCCTGAGGTTTTCTATCTTAAAGGCTGGGACCAAATGGGAACTGAATTAGAGGCACAGGTGGATCACAGTGACTGGATGCTGTTTGTTAGTTCTCCAGGGGGTATTCCACAAAGCATGATTATGGAATTGGCTGGATAACTGAAAAATCCAGAACAGCTCTTTTTACTTCAGTCCATGTTCCAGATTTGGGAGGTTTCCAGGTTTTACTCAGTGCCGTTATCCAGCTAACTCAGTAATCCTGCGTTGTGAATTTTTTCTCCACCCATCGTTGGTGGCTAAACCGATCTGAAATTCTGCAAGAAGAACCTGCCAGCCAAGATGGAAAGCATGTCAGCTGAACTATAGAATAGAATAACTTTTATTTCCCGCTAGGGAACTTCAGTTGTAGCCCCAGCAACAACAAAAAAAGACAGACAGTGAGGCAGAACCACAACACACAAACAAACATATCCAACAGAATCATTACATCAATTAAGTGAATTAAAGTGCAATACAGCCATGATTAAAATTAGGCCCCGCTGTCCCGAGATGTCCAGTTTCACCAAGCAGCCAACACACAAACTCCGCCTCCACGACTCTCCTCCATACACACAGTATGAACACCGCCGAAACGGAGCACCAAACTACATCAATGTTTCCAGTCTCCTCACTCCTCTGCATTATGTTCTCCTTCCCTGGTTGCCTTTTGAAGATTGCCTGCACTCCCCAATCAGTCCCGACATCTTCAACTCTGATGAAGAACAATGGTAACGTTGTTGCTGCGGTCTGCAGATACAACGGACACTCCCGAGCATATGGTGACAACCACAAACAAAATTATATCGACTAGACAATTCTTCAATATTATCAAAACGAGCAGCAGGAGTGCCCTGAAAAATCTCCAGCCCGCTTCTCTGTCCCACTACAGACACACAGCGCATAAAAAAACAAAAACAAAAGCCAGACAAAACAAAACACATTCAAATTAACAAACATGAACATGAGACAGCTGGACTACATGTCACCATTACAGCACCATGTGACGTCATCACATGACTATGGAATATTTAATAGTAATAATTACTACGAAATAATGCTATAAGTCATAACTTCTACAAGTGGTACTTAATCAGTACTGATAAGTTCATGGTAAATTAGTACAAGCTCAGGTAAACTGTTCCCTATGTGTGAAGGTAGTTTATAATGTACAATATGTTCAAGAAACAAACAATGTTCTTCCATAGTGTAGCTGCCAGGACCAAAATACATACATTTAGATTTAAGATATAAGTAAGCTTCAAGGCTAGGCATGTGTGGTCTGCATATTGTTTTTACAAAATGAAAAATTTGTTTATCCTGCTACAGAACATTTCCCCTGGAGATAAATAAATAAACAAACAAGCATTTAATTGACCTATAAATGCAATTCTACTGGGGCTAATCTGAAAATAATGTGTTTTCTGAAATGTATTCAAATAAGCTATGGTTTCTACGAAAGTAAATACAGGAAGATGATAACAAATGAGAAACATAAACATGTTCTCATGGAAAGCACAGTAGATGTGTAAACAATCTTTTTCAGGGTAGATTTTTATGGAGCCCTCTAACCACATTAATTTGTTTTCAATTTATGCTATTTTACAAAGAAAATTAAACACAGATGTCAAAGTTAGCCTAGATTATGAGCTTTTGTCAATGGACAACTGTTTTTTTAAAGCAACATGCGCTCATCTACAATCTGCCAAGGCATGTCACAGGGGTGTGTAAACCAGATCAGTTTGTTTGTGTGAGAAGAGAAAAGCCACATGTTCTAAATCAGACCCAAGCACCTTTTGATGACAAATGTGATGACATCACTCCCTGTGCACATAATGTCAGCACAACATAGGGTGGCTTTTCATCACATTGAAAACATTACAAATCATACCAAACCAAGAACGCAAAACACAAACAAGCATCTATTTTACTTGTATGAAAGCACCACTTCTTTCCTTCATAGATTTTAATTGTAGAAATGGACCATTACCATCTTATTTATTTTGTTGTTATAGAAGATAACATATTCCAGCGTTGTCCCCATCCAAGAAGGACATTTTCACTCTGTAATCTGATTCCAATAAACAGCTGACCCTAACCAGTGCATCTTTAGTAGTGGGGTTTTGGTAGTGGTCTCTACATATCCGCCTGACAGATTAATCATCAGCAGTGATTGATTATTTTGTCGATGAACACAGCCATGTTTACGGCACTTGCAGTGCATTGCTTTCGATCTGGGGCAAGAATAAATGCTAAAAAATTAAATTACATTGTGACACCTGAGTGGCGAGAGAACTCAACCTTGGTTTGCAGCGTCTGCAGGTTTTTACTGCAGTAAGGAAATTGGCCTTGTTTAATGAAATCAACGGTTTTATTTAACTACAATATATCATGTACATATATTTTTCACTTTTGTTTTAATTATATTCATACAATTAAAACCCATCTGGTCAGAATTACTTCACAAAAGGTGAAATACGGCAAACTTTATTCATATGCGATTAAATACAAAAATGGCTTCCCTATTGTCTATCAATCAGAATCATTTTATTCTACGGCAGTTGAAGTGATTAATTCATTAATTAATTTTTTTAATAGTAATTTTTTCATTTAATATTAATTACAGTTTTGCCGCCCCCCCCCCTTTTTTTTTATTTTATCACTATTATACTTTTTTTTTTAAGTCATTTTCCAAATAGATATTATTTTATTGCACCCTCAAAAGAACATCCATTTCTAGCTGCCATGACTTTCCATACATTCCAGATGTTCTGTATTGTAGATTTGCCATCACCTCAGGCTGTGATGAAAAGCCAGATGTGGCTATAAAAAAATTCTCATCTTCCACGATATATGGCTTATATAAACTTTTCTTACTATAAGCAAATATGACAATCTAATTTGAGACACAAATGAGTGACAGTTATAAGCCTACAATTGTGCGTCAAGAGTAGACCCTTTTACACTCGAAGCTATCGCTTATATTAACAATATATGCTCATAACTTAAGTAATTAACACGTCAGTGAGTAACTTATTGTTCTCATTTCTCCTTTTCTGATAAGATTAAATATTTAAATAAATAATTGTTTTGAGGCTGAAGACAGTGAAACTGGTGTTACGGTGTTATACGTCAAACCAAGAGCCCTTCCTGTCTTCCTTGACCTGCAGTTATTTATTTATTTTTTATATTAATTTAGCAGATTTCCATGGTATTGCAAATATGACATGAATTACTTAACATGGACTTTTTTATTTAGATGTCTTACATCTGAGATGAACATCATAAACACTCAAATAGCTGAATTTTTCAACAGCTGAGATATTTTAAATGAGAACTCAAAATAATGCATATGCTGACCAAAAATTTAATATTATAAATAAAAAAATGTTTTTATTGCTCACCGATTATCAAACATTAGTATGTAAGTGCTTCATTCATTGCATGGGCACATTAGCAATGGTTTTAAAAAGTAGAGCAACAGACTGGGCTTCTGAAGGCCCAGAGGGCTAAAGCCTTTCTGCCACCCTAGGTGAGACAGGGAGGGGGGCAGGGGGGGGTTACGGTTGCGATTACGGGGGGGCTGGTACAGAAGGTAGTGGGGCTGAAAAGGGGTGGTTGGTTAAGCACTGATTATCATGCTAACATAAAGAGAACGCATACATAAACCCCCCCCCCCCCCCCCTCCTTCATTTGACGGTTGGCACAGGCAGTTAGCAGCCTAGGCGAAAGCCTATGTCGCCTATGTCGCCTACGCCTAGACCCAGCCTTGCCTGAAGACCTCAGGTAAGGAGCTCACAGTAAGCACTCCCTGGGTCCTATATGGTATACAGTACACTGGACAGCAAACACATTAAAGACAAACAGTGCTGTCCTGAATCCATTAATCAAGCATGTCTTTGTACATTGCCTTTGCACAGCAGATCGCAGGGAGGCCAAGGGTTTAATATAGCTAGTTATTGATCATTTTGTATAGTATTCATAATTTGCACATATTATATTTGCACACTATATTTGCACATATTATATTTTGCCTGTTTTCAGGCACATGCATGAAAACACTATTGTGCACTAATTTGAACTGCATACAGATAAAACTGGAAAGATACATAAACAATAAAAAAAATTATCTGAACCTGGCATTCACAGTCACATAGACCCGACTATCGAGTGCCCAGTGTTGTCATTCTATTCTCAGCAGAGGAAATGTCAACAAAATGAAAATCAGAACCAAAACACAAAAAGAAACTGGAGAACTGACTAGCAAATGAGTTGTTCAGTTCCCAGGAAAAACTCACTGAAGTGTAAAATAAAGATCGCACAGCATCTGTTCTGTAATTAGCACATGCAGTGCGCTATGCAGGCGGATTCCCCTCATTCACCGCTCGCTTGCATAGAAATTACTAATAATCAGGGGTCGATTTGAGGGGGGATGCATGTGGCTGCCACCCCGGGTAAAATAAGACAAAAACCACCCTCCTGCTATCGTCTCTTTCCATCCAGTTTGTTTTAATGGTTTTCTGTGATGTCAGACCCCACCATCCCCCTTGAAATTTGTTCGAATCAACCATTGCTAATAATGCCAACAAATTGACCACTGCAAATAATGTTTGATGGTATTTTTCCCGTTTAAGAAAATAACCATATTTTATATGCCTTCAATTGTCTCACTCGGTCTCACAGTAGAGGTTTGAGACAAGACTGAGATTTGATAAAAGGACTCAAAACACATTTTTCTTGAGAACAATAACTAAACAAATGAATGCAAGTCTGACAGAGTTCTTTACAACAGAGGGGGACGCACTCTTGCCCTAGAGCAGCTTACAGCTTCCTTGCTGGAGGTAAGTTTGACAGCTATGATTTTTCTGTACAAACGTAAAGCTAAAATCCATACAGGAGGCCCTATTGTGAGAGTGAAAAAGGGAATAAAATGGGCATTGAAAAACAATGGCACAGATGGTGAAAAACTATACCTAGTCTGCCATTTCCCTCTTTTTTGTTCAGAATGAAAGATGCATGATGGCAGCATGATGGCAACTGAGGGCCCCGGATGCATTAAAATGGCTGAAACCCGACACCGACCTTCCTGTGGGAATGTTTTTTTGTGAACCTGTCGCACGCCTGCAGCACATCTCAAAGCTCGTTCACCGTGTCCGTTTTTTCTCACCTGTTGGGCACGTGGGGGGGTGACAGGACCCCTTTCCGTTATTCACCACCGGCTCATTCAAACTCCCCCTTAGGGTCACAAATGCAGCCCCCCCCGGTCCCGTCTATCACAAGGTTACATGAAGCCTGGCCGCAAAAAAAAAAGCTCCTGTATGCATTACGTCTCGTCCGCCAGGCAAGATCAGAACATGCTGCAGTTTCTGGTCGGGTATGGATTCCCTGGTGTCCAACGGGCCATCGGCTGCTCACACATGCAGTTGTGCCATCACTCAACGGTGCCCGTTATGTCAACGTCAAGGACATCTTTCCAATGCTGAGGTGGTTTGCGTCAATGTTGAGGCATACTGAATGCTGAGCTGGTGAGTTCAACCATGTGCTCACCAGTTATTCTGGGTCTGCCCGTAACTCCTGCATTCTGACAAACAGTCACCTATTTACAGCCATTATGAAGGACAATCATCTAAATTGGCAGGTGTTGGTCACTGCAGTAACTCCACATTAAGGGCTTAAGTGACACGTACACCGTACCCACAACTCTACGACAGCAACTTTACAGCGTCACCCGTCAGTGAAACCTTGTGTTCAACATGCACTTGATACGTTTGGACAGTGTTGCACAGTACAGTCCAAACTAAATGTAAAACTGCGTTATACTGGTAGCAAACAGCATAGATGCTGTCCTACAAGCAAAGGGAAAAATGTGCTGGGGTGGTTCAACAAAAGCCTACTTAAATGCAGTGTTTCAGGCATCTTGATAGGCCAAATTAAATGTCACAGTATATCATTCTATATATTGTACAGGATATACAATATGTGCGAAAAGCATGTACAATATTTGTATTTATTCATTCATAAATCTATTAATTCATGAATTTATTCATTTGTATTTATTCAGCCACCTCAAATCAATGCGGAAGCCTCGCGATGAAAGCCTTGCGCTCTTGACATTTTGAATACACATCTGTCACGCGCGCAGCCCTTGATTTATGAAACCGCTTTATTGCATCCAACCCACTTATGCACAATAAGTCACGGTGCCCTAACAGCAGTGCACCATGGGATACGGAACGGAGGCAGTGGTAACAGTGGGCTTTCATCACTGTCCCCGTTCACACTGTCAATACACAGGCCTCTGGGATGACATGCACTCTCCTCAGCATTGATCCTCATTATCCTGAGACGGATGTCAATTATTTCCCAACCGAACCCCTACTGCCACAGAAACACATGCTGGGAGGATGTCTTTTTGTAAACATTAGCAAACACACTTCATATTTTTTACATATTATCTATGCTTACAGCTGGATTTACCCAAAGTAACCTCCAGTATTGCGGTTACAAAACTGACAGCTTTCCCAGTGGACTACACAGCATCCCCCAGCACACTAAAAAACCCACTTGGCTACAGTAATTTCACGTTTTTTTTTTATTATTTTTTTGTTTTTTTTGGAAATGCTGAAATTAACTGCTTCAGAAGATAATATTGCTTCAAAAGAGCAGGAACAAAGCCAAACGGCAAGAGGACGGGCGTCTCCATCTCAGTCTGGAACAGCAGTCTTCATTGACTTTCACTACATCAGCCTACCTTGGCACCACAGAAACAAATTAGCCTTAAATGCACTAAGACTGGCTACTGGAGCTAAGCCTCACTCTAAAAAGAATCTCAGTCATTTTACCACCTGGTCTAAATCAGTTAAATTAAACAATAAAATGTCCAGCCTTGAATTTCTTGCCCCCTGAGATAACCATTGTAATGTCGTACACAGCTGATTTTCATGAAATGCTTAACAAGAGAAGAAATCCTACGAGCAGCGCTCTCCAGTTGCACAGTAATCAGGCTAGATAGCCAGTAGACTCTTACAAGGAAGGCAATGTTTCTTTCCTGTGGTAAAAGGAACAGGGGGTCCATAACAGGGCATGAAGAGCAACATAAAATAAATATGTTTAAAGTTATCTTCTCTTTTTGTTTGTTTGTGTGTGTGTGTGTGTGTGTGTGTGTGTGTGTGTGTGTGTGTGTGTGTGTGTGTGTGTGTGTGCACCATCTGTGAGTGGGTGCATACATGTTGTTTTATGACAAGTATGATTGATCATGAACTAATAATCATTCACAACAAACACAAAAACTATTTAACCTCTACAAAGTTAAGATTGTTAACCTGGACCAAGCATTGGTGTTCAATGATCTAGCTTCTGCCCAACAACAGTGGTCCGATAACAGTCTCCACCATTTGAAAAATTGATAAAAGGCTTATTAAGTGTTAGAAACTTATTCGAAAAGTATTTAGGCTATTTTTAGGACAAATCCATGGTTTACCAGCAATGCAAAGTCCCATTGTTAGAAGGTCCTGCAGCTTGTACAAACAGAACTGTGAATCCTGTGTATGAAAGAGCAGGTTTGTGACCTCCAGCTCATCATCTGACCAGCTCTGCCCCAAGGGTACCCTACCCAGAATGCCCTGCCCAGAATGCCCTCCCCTCTATCTGTTGACCAGCTGCTTGGGCTCATGAGGGATTAGAGCACAGCACGTTAGCCTGATGACCACTAGCGCTTGAACCAAAGGCAATCATTGACCACCACAATCTAATACAAAGCCCATCACTGACCACTGACATCAGGAACAAAAGTTAAGGGGTCAAAAGGTCATCCGCCCCCAACATATAATTCAAGCACTTGACGACCACGGGGGCCTATTGGCGTTTAGATAAGAAGAAAAAAAAGTGCCATTTATGTTAACTGTGAAGTTTCAGAAAATCACTGGGAGCCATGAGACTATCGCTTTTAATGTGATTTATCTACTAATGAATAATGAATAAGTAACACATTACCCGTTTATAAAAGGCCCTTTTCAAAACGTGGTCTAACACTGTAACTCACCAGTCTTAATGCAGAACAGGACAAAGAGCTAAGCATCGGATATTATGAAAACTTAAAACATGCAAAATGTGGATGTAATTTAAAATATGAGGGAATATTGTTCAAAGCCAGTTGGAAACAAGTTCTCCTGGATCATTGGAAGTTTTCCCTCCATTCTCTGTGTTATTTAGACCATTTCTCTTTGTGAACATTGGAGCTGATCGTAAAGACAGCTCCTCTGCAAGCTTCCTTTATTTTCCACATCTCAGTACATGTATATTATATACAGCACCAATGAATATGCCACCTGGTGAACTAGGCTGTCAGTTATATGGGATCTCAACTAGGGCCACAGAAATTAAATGTTGTTATCGTGATTCTTGTTATAGGAACACATTTGCGACCCGCTGTTTGACACAAACATCCAGGTTGATATTCCAGGAAGTGCTCCAGGGAGCGAGATTTGCAATCAAATTGAGACCGGGGACACAAAATTGGATCCGCAAAAAAAATAAAAATAAATACACAAATAAATAAATAAATCACGGGGCTACATTCTCAACTGCACATGCACACCGCTGGCAATCTGGCTTAGCGACAGTGTTGGCTGATGTCACCCAGAGAGAACAGTGGGTGAGAACTAAAAGGTCAGTGCATCCTAGTGGCATATCTCTTACATAAATGGGCCTGGGGACACAATAAATTGCATGTTTTTTACCCCCATTTTGGAGGTAAATGAAAAAAGAAAACGTGGATCGTCTTGACAACAAATACGCATGACACAACGCACTAAGGGCCTGATTTACTATGACCTTTAGCGTGTGCAAAACCTTTTAGTACACTCAAAATTAATAACACAACCAGTGATCGGTGCAAAACAGATACCGTCACCAATCATTGGTCATGTTATTGGCTTTGCGTGTGCTAAAAGGTTTCGCACATGCTAAAAGGTTTTGCACATGCTAAAGGTCTTAGTAAATCAGGGTCTAAGGGTGGCAGTCCACTGGAAATAAACACCACATTAAAATGCAGCTCAACTCAAATCACACATATCTGATTTATTCGGTAGGAATGACCCAAGCGTATGACAGCGTGTGCGTCTGTGCCTGAGAAAAAATTATCAAAAAATCAATGACCGATTTCTCTGAAATTAGTCCAATTCAGTGTTCACATGCCTACAGCAAATATGAAAACTAAATTCCGTGCTTTCTGCCCTGTGATGCAACCAGAAATGCATTCGTTGGGAATTATTCTACGGACGTCAGAGTAGAGATCACACAAACTAAAGCCGCAGGCCTACTAACACAAGGACAAACCACACATGCAAACGCACACGCACACGCACAAACACACACACAACAACTTATCATTGTACACACAGCTGAAAATGGCTCGACTGTTTGGGAACCATTACTGAGATAATGGCTCGCTGTACTGGAGTTACAGGTTTCTGTGATGGGCTCGCGCCGTCCCCTTAAGCTAAATGACACGAAAGGCAGGTGATCTTTTGTCTCAGAAAGTGAGCATGCTCCAGGCTAAAAGCTCTCCCCAGGGCATGAACAAGGCTTCCATTGTACGTCTTGCTTCCAACAGTCTCCAATCAGGATACAGAGTGGATGTGGCCCATTGCAGGAGAGCTCCTCACATAAACATGCTGTCATACATCTAAAATTACACAGCAAAGAGAGGCTGCTGGTCAATTTGAACACTTTTTAAATTTATTTATTTTTTATTATCATTTTTTTAACGGGACCATGTGTCACTGTGTGGCTTTATCCTAGAAGGACAAAGGGTGTACTGTACTGTATGTAGTTCTTGTGGATTAGGATTACCGTTTGTATTAAAGAACCAACAAATCTGAGTGGAATTTAATGTTTGTTAATGGATCACTAGTGACTCTAGCTTCGTCATGGTGTTATGATCTTTTTTTATTTTTTATTTGCTTGTTTCGTTTTAATTCAAAACTTTTGCTCTCCCAACCTCATTTAGTAAAGGCCTATCATAGGGCTATTCTCATCAATTCTGTGCCATTTTTATTATATAATCTGTACCATGTTGATAGGAACAAAACATTAAACCACTTGAAAAGGAAATCACAAAATGTGCAATTGGTCATTGTGAGGCTTTGGAGCATTCATGTGATGCAGTATATGTGCCATTCTGGGGCGAGAGATGTCCTATGCCTGGCTCTGATGTGCCATTCTGGGGCGAGAGATGTCCTATGCCTGGCTCTGATGTGCCATTCTGGGGCGAGGGATGTCCTATGCCTGGCTCTGATGTGCCATTCTGGGGCGAGAGATGTCCTATGCCTGGCTCTGATGTGCCATTCTGGGGCGAGAGATGTCCTATGCCTGGCTCTGATGTGCCATTCTGGGGCGAGAGATGTCCTATGCCTGGCTCTGATGTGCCATTCTGGGGCGAGAGATGTCCTATGCCTGGCTCTGATGTGCCATTCTGGGGCGAGAGCTGTCCTATGCCTGGCTCTGATGTGCCATTCTGGGGCGAGAGATGTCCGATGCCTGGATATGGGTACGAGTGAATTATCATAATCATTCTTGTTTGATTTTAGATAAATTTCAAGCTCAGCACAGGATATCGGAATAAATCTTTTAGAAACATTGGTTTCTACAGTATCAGTGTTAATAGGGGGATGTATGTGGTGTGAGGAATCTTTGTGAATGTGGAGGTTAGTTTAAAACATATATAATATAATAATATATTTTAAAAGCTACACAATATAGCTCCCTTTGATAGTCAACAAAAAATATCCTAATTTAGCGGACTCCACTGATGTTGCACATGCGATTGTCCTTAATACCCCAACTCTTTGTGCTGGGAACGGAACAACATTATTTTGGCGGAGCTAGACAATGTATATTTATTTACAGACTGTGTGTGGTGCATAACAATAGGGGGGCATTGGACTCATATCAGGTCCAAATGGGAATTGTCACGTGCTTTTAAAGAATAGCACTGGAGAACTATAGGACGCTCAAAACTGTCATAACCACAACAGCAGTAATATATCAAAGTCAATGAAAAATGGTAATTTACTGATAAACCAGATATGGTTATTCAGGAGAGCTTATCATTGTGCTCACATTCAAGACCAAAAACAAAAAAAACAGACACACACATAGGCACACACACAAAAGACATTATTTTTTTCACAAACACAAACAAATAAGTGCTCACAGAAAATAAGTGAAAATGCTATGCCAGGACCAAAAAAGGAAATATTTGATTGAATTACTTACTCAATCCACACAAGTCAGGGAAAATGCGAGCTGCCTTAAAATTAAACGAAAGCCTAGGTTTGTTAACCACCTAAATTCATCATGTACACAACAAGGCGGCATAATCAAGTTAAACAGTGTTACCACTGGGGCCTGAATTATCTGCCTTTAATATCTGACCCTGCAGGGGGTGAATCCCTGTGCCTGTCGAAAGCCAGGGAGACCTACCCAGAGGAATGAGGGCAGAATCAATTTATCATTCCGGCTCCCTCATCTCCCTCATCACCCCCCCCCCCCCCCCCCCATCATCATCCTCATCCTCGGGACCTAGAACACAGCTGTGGGGCATTAGCATACGCTATAGAGAGAGGAACGCTCGCTTCCGACTGAACTTCTGACTGGAAACCAGAGAGACATCTGCTCCCGTCCTGACATCGGGGCGCCCCTTACGCAACGGTAAGCAACGTCAATATTGTGATTTATTATTAGGTATTGGTACTTTCCTTTATTCAATCCTGCATACACACATCAATTAACAAGCAACAATTGCAGTAGACAAGTCATTGTTATGTATATTTTAAGGTACACTGCCATAAAACTTAGGGATAAAGAAGTGGCCTATGTTTAGGTTATACTACAGAAGGGATTTCTGCCCGGAAATATGAATTTGGCAAGAGTGTCTTGTACTATAAAGAATAATTTTGTAGTGCATATTCTGTAGTGTTTCCAAGGCTCTATATTCATCTGAATACACAATCTAAGACAGTGCTTCCCTGTGTAAAATTAAATATGTCTAATACAACAGAATACAAATAGATAGGATTATGAGTGTAAAGTAAACTGATAATTTTTTTGTTAATCTAATATTTTGAATTGCATCTTTTGGATGATGAAAACGAAATAGTTACAGTCTCTATATCTCCAGTGAAGAATCTAAAGTTTAGCATGCACAAGCTGACATATCTCTAAGACAGCAAATAGACAGCTTTGGTATAAATTTCCACACGTTTATAGATGATTCAAGACACCAGAAAGCAAAAGACTAGAATTATCATATAAAATGTTTCACGGCTACAGCTCTGTGACCTCCAGCTCTTTTATGAAGCCGATTAATTCCACCGGAGTCACTGGAACACAGTCAATGTAATAAGTTAGTAAGATGTCCATAGATATTTTTTCTGTGACATCACACTAAATATGCGTGTGCAGACGCAGAAAAGATCACGCAGAGTCTATGTAACTTTTCCCGCAAAAAATATATAAAACCAATCTCCAGAATAGGTAAGATATTCCCAAGATATGCCTTAGTGAATTTAATTCAGTCATAATTGTCATTTGTGTTGTACTTTTGTGTAATTTTCTCTCAGAACTTTGGCTTTATACAAACCTTTTTATCGCACCAACAATAATATGACGATGAGATAATGCAGAAGAGCTAGAGGCTTAAACGCCCAAGTTCCTCCCATTCCGTGCAGCACTCTCCATTGTTTATAAACAGGAAACTCAACTATAGGAGAACCCTGAACACTGATTGGACAGCTGGAGATGCAAGAGGCACAGAGCACCAATGAGGCGTAGGGACCAGGGCTAACATTTAGACTGCTAAGCTGGAGACTAACAGATGCAGCAGCACTCCAGGTAGACACCACCTCTGTATTTGTTTTGTGAAATACGCATTTTATACAGATGAACGCTGAGCTAAAGTACACCCATAAGATCCTGTTATACAACGCAAGACAAAAAATATACTATTCGACAAGAGGACAAAGAGTGTCAAATAATTCTACATAATTACATTTCGCTAGGTCGGCCAGTCAAAAATGAATGCCACCATGAACTAATTCTGAAATTCAATACTAAATTTCAGGAATTTCCATTTTATTTTTGCTTGTGTAGATGCTGTGGGGGAACTGCTGTGTGTAGGTACTGTAGATAGGGTGTGTAACGACGGTCCTGAACGATAATAACATTTTTAATTGCGCTTGGACTTAAACAGAAAACTGAGAACCGTGAACATAGAAATAATTATACATGCTGTATGCTTTCTTATATCCTGCATTTTATATTGTCACGTATCTGTGGTTAGGGGCTACACAACTAACGTTTTTCAGCTGGACCTGGCTGGCTTCTGTTTTCTCTCGATTAACACTGGGGTAAATCACTCATAGGAGCACTTGGGCTGGGGTTTGGCGGGACACAGAACAACAGAGAATAATTATTAAATCTCTCTTTGCCCGAGTAGCAGATGAGGACATGACTATAGTAAGCACAACTCTCCTGTCCATAGCCTTCATCTAGGAAGGATTGCCTCCCTTAATACATTTAGAGTATGTTCTTCTAATCATTTCATTTCCCTCACACCCACACCCAAGCTATTGTTGACCATCATGTCCACAAAGGTTAAGCATGAAATATCCCTGTTATTCCGCTTCAAATTTGTTCATTTTGAATTGGAAATAGGCATATTGCTCTGCTGCAGATAGTGCAATGACTTTTATGTTCTCTATAAATAGATATCGAGGACATATAGAGCATGCATGATCTTTATGCTAATCTGTGACAGTTGGCAGGTCAATGACCTACTTACCAACGAAATGACACATCCACAGGAAACATACGTTCTGCAATGCAGAGCGTGCTAATTCTTTAGGTCTCACTCCCCACCTGGTGTAATCACCAAACTCCAAAACGCTGTGGAAGACATATGCTGGGGGGGTTGATGTAGGGCATGGCCTTGAGAGCCCCCATCCGTGTAGAAGGATCACAGACTGGGGCTGTGTCCGAATCAGAGCCCTATCTACTGCACCCCGTCTCCTGCACACAGCGCACTGGCAGAGGTGCGCTGTTTAACGTGCATACTGTGGAAGTGTCGTAAGAAGTCCCACCCTTGCGTGGCCATGTCAAGTGTTGTTTTTGTAGTATTTGAAGAAAAACGTCAGTGAAGCTGCACCTCATTTTTTTTAAAACAAAGCTTTTAGTCATATTTATGTGACCAAAATGTGTATTTCGTGCTCCCGAATATACTCAACGAAACCCCGGAAGTAAGTGTATCATACGGTGGTTTAAAGTATACTATATTTAGAGAAAATGTCACCTACCCGTCTACTCAACAAGCCTGCTTAATAGTATGGAAAGGTGCCGATTCGGACACAGCAACAGACACAGAACAGCACCAGACTGGAGGGAAAACTCACTCACCGTCAATAACTCGAGCAGCGGAACCTGGTGCACTCTCCCGCAGACTGACACCACATCCTGATCCCTGAAACGGCTCATTGCGGCAGTTCGTACGTCTCGTCCCCAGTCTCGTCTTTTCTCCGTGTCCGTCCCGCCAGCGCATTCGCAGGAAGCTTGTAGGGAGGAATCAGCTTACGCAGACGCAGATGAAGACGAAGACGTACACGCAGACGAAGACGTAGATGATGCAGACACCCTTCCCCGCCCCACTCCTGGTCACTGCTTAACTAATTTTCTAATTAAATCACCCGTTTCGGGATCCAGCCCCTCACCCACAGAAAGGTATGGGCACAAGGGGGCTGCGAACGTGGGCACGGGCGAGAAACATTGACCTGTAAAGAAGGGCACGGCCCCTCCGCTCTTCCAAAATCTGTGGTCTCCCGCTGGCCCGACCTCCCGCCTGTGACTCTGTCCCTCTCCACTGTGATGGTAACCACTGAGAATGGCTATGCAGTGTGACCTGGGAAGATTTACAGCCACAGGAGGGAATGAGCGGTGTAAGAGAGAAACGAAGAGATAGAGAGAGAGATAGAGAGAGGGAGAGGGGGGAGAGAGAGACAGAGAAAAAAGAGAGAGAGCAAGCCAGTGAAAGATTTCTCTGACATTTGCCACCTAGAGTGTTTTTTTGCTCCAGTTTTCAGGCCACAACTGCATCACAAAAAGGCTGCTCACTGAGACGCAAAATGTATGTATGCAAATCGCTTACAAATACTTAAATCGTTTAAGCCACGCAATGTGATTTTAGTCAGGATGAGGGGGAAGTATCTCTTCAGTGATAATCTCTTCACAAACGTGTTCAAGTGTTCAAGAGGATCAGCTTCTTCCACTAAGATCGCTGCTATTCATGACTCATTCAGTTGCACTTGTTTTAAGATATACCCTAATAAAAGACCGCATTGTGAATCACATAACGTACAATGTCATAGGGATATTGAAAAGATAGTTACACATATGCTACTGTAAATATAAACTAAAATAAATACAAGACACAACAACAACACCACAGTAACAAAATAACTACCCTGTGCTTCCACTGAACCACACGGACTCCTCATGAATTATAAAATTGTACTTCAACAATTCATCCATATTTTACAGAGAAAGAGATACTGCACACAAATGCAGACATATACAGTAAGTGTACATGCACACAGACACACAGACACACAGACAGACACACACGCGCACACGCACACGCACAGAGCTCAGGGGTTATGCATGAGAGGAACAGTACAGAGCTTGAGAGCAATTTGAGACTGATGACTTTACAGGCACCTGAATATACCGTAAAAAGTAGCGTAACCCTAGCGACCATTTGTGTCTTTCTCTGACAGGTTGAGCTACTTACTGCTGCAACTGTAACAGCCTCCTAATGTCTTAAGACTTCTCCATGGTTGCAAAACAATGACTATTGTTTTTTTTTGTTTTGTTTGGGACAACGTTACCAAATTCAACATAATTTAATCACGTACAAATTAGATTTCGTCATGAATTTTAACACTTGGGAAAACATTGAATCTCACAAAATTATTCAGCTTGAATACATATTTTATAGCTTTTCATGAAATAAAAAAAAAACCTACAGTATGGTGTACAATATGTCACGTATCATATCACACTCAAAGTGTTACGATTTAGCATAATATCATGTTTGACAGCCTTTGTCGGTTGCCAACATGCGTGTGCAGACAGGGGGATGCAGAAAAGATCACGCAGAGTCTATGTAACCTTTCCCGCAAAAAATACGGATCATAAATAAATTGTGAGATTAAAGTATAGGCCTAATTTTGGCCAATATTATAAAACCGATCACCAGAAGATATTCCCAAGATATACCTTCGTGAATTTAATTCAGTCATAATTGTAATTTGTGTCATAGCTTTGTGTCATTTTCTCGTATAAATAAGTGTTACCAGAGATCCTCCCAGTTTGTAGTTTGTGATGGCATGTTTTGACTAGAGCTTCTATTGGAGTGACAAGACAGTACCTCAATATGGAGTCCACACCCAACACAGTCCTACTCCCCAGTCCGAATCTGGCCCGCCCCCTCCCAATATAAACAAATACAGGCTTCCAGTCCCTCACCACCCTACAAACTAAGCCCAAATTCACACATCCAGTCACGTTACAGCAGTGGTCCCCAACATGCTGCTGACGGTAACTTTACACTGCCCAAAGCAAAAACAAATGCTATCAAAAGAACAGTCATGTACAGAGCCATGTATGAATGGAACTCATTTAAACACATCACACAAAAAAAAAAAAAAAAAAAAAAATTTAAATTTACTTAAAAACAAACTCTTTTTAAATAATAGGACAAAATGCCTGAACCTTGGCTTAGTTTTTTTTTTTTTGATCTGAAATGTGATTTGTTGTGAAATGATGTGAAAAAAAAAATTGATTTTGATTTATCATCATCCATCAAAAATGAAAAAAAAAGCATGAGCACTTTGATTACTACTATACTTATTCTTTTACTACTAGCTATTACTTTATTACTGCTTGAATTATCATTTTGTTGTCATTGTTATTGTTATTATTTATTATTATTTATTATATTATTATTATCATTATTTTTTTTTTTTTTTTTTTTTTTTTTTTTTTTTTATTTTTTTTTTTTTGTTTTTTTATTTTTTTTTATTTTTTTTTTATTGTTTGTTTATTGTTATTATTGTTGTATTATATGTATGTATTTGTGTGACCCAAGAAAGCCAACTATGCAGCATGCAATGGGGCTAACTAATAAACTAAACTAAACTAAACCCTGTTCCTGGAGATCTACTATCATGTAGGTTTTCACTTCAACCCTACTGCGGCGAAAATGATAAATTAAGAGCCTGCATACAATGCTTTTGTGGCTTTCTTTTAATTATCCCTTTATGTTTTTTTTGTTAATATTGATAAGTTGGTAAGTGATTAGTTATGCTATCTGAAACAGTGTGGTGTAGCTATCCTATCCTATCAGTCAAACATGAGATATACTGGTTTTTGGCTTGTGAAGCGATCAGACACAATGCAGATTTTTCTTCCAGCCTCTATTGGTTCATTTAGCAGATCCCTTCATTAGAAAGTAATGTCGGCTGTGGGCTAAAGTCATAATTTAGTGTGCAAACCATTTTAGCAGCTGTCAGATATTTTTATGTCCATCTACGCACACTTTCTAAAAGATGTTCCTGAGTGTAAGACATTACCTTAGTGACACACACACACACACAAATACAAACACACACACATGACCGTGACCTTGAGGAGCCAGGCTTGCGGTGTTCCCACAGTCTGGCGGCCCTCGAGGAGCCACACGGTTAAGGCAGGTATGACTGGTACGTCACCCGCCATTCACAAGGCTGTAAGTGCGTCTGTTAGCCACGGCGCCTCTGGACGGAACTTTATTTGAACACTCCGGCTCCAAATATTTGGGTACTGGGAACAAGTGTGGTTCCCCACTTCCCATGTTAACCCCCCAAATCTCTTTATAATGCTGCCCACCCATACATATTACACACTATTCCCTCTGAATGTCAGTCATGTGTATTCTCCTAACGTGTTACTTCCCAAATCCCACAGACAAGAAAACTATATGAAAGTTAAAACAGAATATGATACAAGTTATAAAAGTAAGAACGTGTGATTTTTCCATTTTTAAATATTTATTTTACTGTAGTATCTGGATTTAATATGGTCTACAGACGCAACCAGGACAAAATATTTTTTTTATTTAAAAATGTCTTTATAGCCAAATATGAAACTGCATAAAGAAGTGAATGTGACCAGAAAAAATACATTCTTTCAGATAAAAATTGCATGACTGTTAACATTGATATAGGATGATATAGGATGATATAGGATGATATAGGATGATATAGGATGAAGACCGGAGATGAGAGCAGTTCATTTAAATATGCAGTGGCTGCATACATTCTGAAACTGGCTAAAACTGAATACAAGCTTGCTTACAAAACATCCATAGCAAATTAGAGAAAGTAGTATAGCTCAGATTCTAGAGAATTCCGTTAACAACGCAAAGGTTGTGGGTTCGAAACGCAGGGGACTGCAAGCACTGAAACACGCATGCGTTCATGAATTGCATGTCGCTTTGGATAAAAAAAATCTGCTAAGAAGCATGTATGTTATAGAGCCCGATCGATTTATCGAAAGGCCAGTATTGGCCTATCACAGATATATCGTTATCTGCGTTTGTTTTGGCTGATAATAAATTTTAAAAACTGAGCAGCACGTCATGTCATATAATACTAGGTTTCTAAATTTCAGAATCGGTATCGGACCCAATAATCCACTATCAGTCGGGCTCTACTATATTGCATTTTTAATGGCGTGAAACCAGAGATTCAAACGACCCTTTATGATCAATGGACTGAGCTTCATAGAATCAGGCCATGTATGTAACATACGGTTGACCATTTCAGTGCTCGAGACTGTAAGCCAAAATGATAACGTTTTTCTGCCTCGCTATCATTTTTACTCTCCTTGTCATATCTCACTAGAGAAAAGCAGTTGAGACGCTAGTTATTTCTCTTGTTTGTTTGGATTTTAGCTGCAGGGGTTCCATCAAAGTTGACTGAATCTGCATTATGGGGGTTAATGGAAGTCAAATGCCCGTCTACTCGTGGTCTCTGGAGAAAGCAACATTTAACACCCACGCAAAAAAATAAAAAAATAAAAAATAAATTACATTTAAACTACCCGCACAAAAAATCCCAAAATACAAACCATTATCCATGTCCTGAAGATGGCATGCATGTAAAAAGCATGTCAATTTTAGACAGCTGGGTTCTTCTGGTGTAATTCAGGTATGGTACTCTACAACAGGACACAACAGCAGTGTCCCGTCTAGGGATTCAACCCCTCCGGACTTTAGGACGAGGGACAAACCCCCCTCCGCTGCACCTGCGGCCCGTTCCAGACGCCTTCCAGCAGTATCTTCCTTCCTGGTCCTGGAGTCCGGGAGGGCCGCAGGGGCTGCTGGTTTCTGTTCTTACTCTGCACTTAATTGATCGACTGAAGCAGTCGAACACACAGTTACCTCACCTCACCTAGTTTCTTGGGTCTAAAACGGTTGCTGGTATTAAGGCGAAAACAAAAACCAGCAGACCCTGTGGCCCGCCAGGGTCAGGAATGAAAAGAACTGCTTTTGAGCCATTAGTCACACTCAGTTCCTCCCACTTCCTTGCACCACCGGCTCTCCAATCTGTATTTTTGACATTGCAGCCAATGGCGGAGATCCAGTTTCCCCTTGCAAACGTTCCCATCTCTTACCTAGCCTCCAGATATTGGTCCCCTGCTGGGTTTAAAAATGTTCTCGGTTGGCACGGCAACTCCCTGGCTGTTCCCAGATTAAAGGAAAACCTGTCTACTGCACACACCTCACACCGGGGGTATTTTCCAAATCATTTGCACTCAAATTTAGCGCGGATTAAACTAATTTCGCTTTCTTGGTGCGGTTCCCACTTCAGAGCTTTTAAAGGCCTCTCCAGCTTCAGACCAACTGGCTCGCTATGCTGAAAGATGTAGAGCAAGCTCAGTAAAACAACACGTTGGAGCGCTAAACGAGTAAAACCGTATTTTAGCTTGATAGTGTAGACACCCTGAAACCATGGAGACAAATGGTTTTGAGAGACCCACTCAATGGAGAATGTAATATTGAATTTGAATTTGTGATCAGTAATCTGCTGAATGTGACCATTAACCTCCCCAACTGAGTGCAACTGGTTCCATAATTGAACTCCCTGAATGAATAACAATGTTGGTAGGTTCTCTATGGTGACTGAAGCAATCTGATTGGCTGAGTCATATCAGACTGCTCGCTCACGTACAAGAGCGACTGCATTCATGTGGGGCAATGAGCTCGAGTGAAGAGTGCAGAAAACACTGACTCACACAATAATGTCAGCGGTTAATTTCACGGCACGTTGTATCCGCACATTCATTTTAGACGTGAATTGACATGACTGTCATAATGTTAATTCCCAGTATTCTAAACACTGCATCACAAACATTGAAAGGACAATGGAGATTTTGTTCTGCAACTTCACCTTATAAGTAAGTCATTACAGAATGTCAAACAGGGGATATTAAATCTGGTTTTTAATATCAAAATACTGTTTTCGAGCGTTCGCACGTCACACTAAACTGCTCTGTGAGGCTAACGTCGTCCAACATTATAAGTATCAGAGGTGAACGTTGTGTCAAATCGTACTTGTTGATGAAGAGCGCCCTGCGATTAAAGAACGTTCAGAGAGGAATAACGGCTAATCGCGAGCATGTGCTACGTGAAAGGATGGTGCGTGACCACGGACACTCACGAGGCTATTCTGTAACCTATTCTAAGCCCCGTTTGCCTCCGGCTGTCCAGTGGAAGCGCGTCCCCCTAACATTACAGGAGCACGGCTGAGAGACTTCACTGGATAAGATAAACAGATAAAAATAAACACACACTCCTATCAGCCTATCTCTGCAGTCCTTATGCAACACAAACACACACACTCGCACGTCCAAACACACACACACACACACACACACACACACACACACACACACACACACACACACACACACACACACACACACACACTCGCGCTCACGCACGCACATTCACCATGCCCCAGTTGCATCCATCTTTTCCTCTGGCCAGATTTGCATGCATGTCATCAAGTGGTCAAACAGCAGTCTAATGCAAACATGCCCTCAGCTCTCTCTAATGTATGCCACAATAGTGAATCCATACAGCTAACAATAGCGCTATAGCTTTCTTATATATCCGATTGTGCAAGTCAGTGCAAGGACAAGCTATGATTAAACCACATAAACTGAGCACAATCTTTTAAAAAATGTCACTGACACTCAGTTCCAAAAAACTACACCAAAAATTGTGTGTGTTTCAAATAAATTATACCACATCATTCACAGTTGAAACACAAAGTAAGCCATTCCCAGCGGGGGTGTTGCTGTTGTACCATTAAGCAAGGTGCCTACTGCTTCATTAATACTCAGCTATACAACTGCATTGCATGTACAACAATGTCATCAGTGTAAGTTGCTTTGGATAAGAGTATCTGCTTAAGGCCAAAATGTGATGGTGAATAACTGTACTGTAAAACTCTGCTTTGCATCGATAAAAATGTGGTGCTTGACTGGAGACCGACGAGCCAGCATCTGAAGCAGTTTGAAGTGAGAAATTAAAAACAAGGTATCAAAAAATCAGAAGAGAAAGAGGAAGCCAACCTGTCCCAACAATTCATGGGAGAGCCAGTTCTGACAGCTGCCGGTAGCCGCTAATATCTTTGTGTCTGACTCCACTGTACTTCCTAGACACAGCTGTCTCCATGTGGGGTCTACAGGGGCACAGAGAAGGCAGAGTAAATGTTTACAGTATTCCACTAAGGAAGAAGCGAAACGTGCCATCCAAAGGGTATTCCTTCATAACCGGATTATCTACCGCCATTTATGTTTGAACCTCTTCCTTTCAGAAGCTGCCAGAAACCGCCAAGCTGCTTCACCATAAACACACAACACATTGATGACACTGTGCACTCCCCAGGGGGTCCGAATGCTTCAGTTTGATGTTGAATGGGCACATAGGCTCATTAAACACAGCCAACGCATAATACAGAGCCAGAAGAATACTTCATTATTACTGTAACTTTTCAATAAAAATTATCTCCACCTGAGGGTATGGTTGTATTAAAAATGCAGGCTTTTAATGTTAATCACTACTTTAATACAGTACGATTAGCAAGAATATTCTTTTTGAAAATTATATATATTTATTTTTGGACCCTTTCTTAAATGCAGCTTAACGATAACTCCAACTTGTTTTCTATGATAACATCTCATCACCTCACTGTTCCCCCTTTCAGAGGAGAACAGGGAGGGCATCCGGGGGACAGCGGGGCCCTCACATTACCCATCTACACCATCCAACCGGGTGGCAGATGACAGACGTCAGCTTTGTTCTGCCGCCTTCACGCACCGAGCCTGGCGGTAGCGCCTCGCCAAACAAACTCGGATGAGAGCAATACACAAGAACGCGACATCACAGAGCTACGGAGGGGAATCTCATCCATGTCTCAGCGTTTTGCCACGCGCCGCCTTCAGAAGCATATGATTTTCATCACAGGCACCGTACGAGTTCTCCATCTGCAGAAACCTTCAGCATCTTCACAGGAAAACTTGTGAATATATCTGTCAAACATTAAATTCACAACACGGGTCACAGAGGCCCGGATTCCCTGGTAAAAGCAGTCACTTCAAAGACAAATCTATTGCAGACAAAAGTCTTCCCAGAGGCCATTGCACAGTTAAAATGACAGTTTTATACCTTTAACTTTCCATAACCCAGTTAGATATGGAGCATTTGATGTGGAAGACTCTGCAAAGCCCAGTATTCTAAACACTGCATCACAAACATTGAAAGGACAATGGATATTTTGTTCTGCAACTTCACCTTATAAGTAAGGCTTGACATGTGGAAATACTGTATATGTATATTTGGCCATATCATCATATAATTATAATTCACAGCCTCAGAAAACTGCCTTAATGTTTTCCTTACATAGATCATGCATTCACACAGGCATACATAAAATACATACATACATAAAACCATACAAGAATACCGTATGAATTAAACTAAAAAATAAAAAATCTACTTCTTGCCCAAGACAGATAGCAACAAAAACACCTGTAATCGCAGTGCTAAGATAGTCAGGGCCAACTGTGTACTAACTCAATTAACTCAAGTACAAAAACACCTGTAATCGCAGTGCTAAGATAGTCAGGGCCAACTGTGTACTAACTCAATTAACTCAAGTATAAAGGATTATGTGTATAATAATGTTCAGTTGTAAATTATATCTTCCATAAATCAAATCATGACCTCACATAATCATTCTAGTTATGATATGTGAAATACATCTCCTGGTAATGCCATCTAATAATGTCATGTGTTATGAAGAGATAATGTTGATCTAATACAGGAGTTATACACATTGTCATTTTATATGCCGATAATGACTGTACAGCTACTGCGATTTTCAACCAATAATATTCAATTAACATCTCCCAGAGTCATAGAACTGCAGTACATCCACCGAAAAAATTGTGCTTGACAAAATGCTGCCCCAAATCAAACAACAAACAAAAAAAAAAGTGCCTAAAGCCAAAAATAGTTCAATTGATAAATATGAGTGTAGGATGCATTTAATGCGTATGATGCACTGTATCCACTACAATATAGTATTTTGATTGTACAAAAACAATGTTTATAGTAAATAATGAATGGCATTCATAAATCTATACCGATGTTGAAATCTATACAATACAGGTCAATCATCACTAATTCAAAATCAGAAATATTGAAGCAGGTAAGCAGTTATTAGGCAGATATTATAAGCAAGTTCTTCCATCCTTTGCCACAACAATCATTTATTGATAATATTAATGATTTCCCCTTCTTGCCTCCTCAATGGGATTTCCATGCCGTTCTTTCTGTTGTGAATTTTTTTTACAAATTCAGAAAGATTTCATAAAACAAGGCAAAAGGACGTATAAATGGCCCGCTTGAAGACTCCTACCACAACTCCACTCTCCAGTGAAAGCCTCTTCAGCGGATCCCTCCTGTCCAGACATCCATTCGAGGTTATGGTCAGTCCGCAGTGACCCCCCGCAATACAGGACGCCACTGGGGGGGGGGTGCTATTAGTCATGTGACTGTCCCATCTGCACCAAAGTGGTAGAGGCACATGGTCAACAATACAGGTGCAGCTCAAAAAATGTGAATATCGTAAAAAAAGTTCAATATTTTTTGTCACTCATTTCAGAAAGTGAAACTCATATATTATATAGATTCATTACACATAGTGAAATATTTCAAGCCTTTATTTCTTGTAATTTTGATGATTATGGCTTACAGCTAATGAAACCCAAAATTCAGTGTCTCAGAAAATTAGAATATTTTGCTTTAACATATTTTTAAAGTATCATATTTAATATTTGGTCGCATATCCTTTGCATGCTGTTACTTCCTGAAGTCTGTGAACAATCAACATCAAAATACTCTCGATATCTTATTTTCAGGTACTGTTACAAGCGATACTATAACCTCTCTGCATTTGAACTGATCTCTATGGGAATTGGGGGGTGAGACTAGATTCAGCTGTAAATTACACTGGTACAGTATGGAACACATGGCTGGCTAAATGGCTGTAAGTCATCAAGGGTCTGAGCTATCGAACGAGCCCCAAACCATCACTCTGTTGCCAGATATGGAGTAGATGTGGATGGATCACTGCAAGGGTTATTTCTCCTGACTCATTTTCCTATAGAACTCTATGGGGAAAGAAGTCAGGAGAAACAACCCTTAAAGGGATCCATCCACATCTACTCCATATCTGGCTGCAGAGTGATGGTTTGGGGCTCATTTGATACCTTAGACCCTTGATGACGTACAGCCATTTTGCCAGTCATGTGTTCCATACTGTACCAGCGTAATTTACAGCTGAATCTAGTCTTACCCTCCAATTTTCAGTTCAAATGCAGAGAGGTTATAGTATCGCTTGTAACAGTACCTGAAAATAAGATATCGAGAGTCTTTTGATGTTGATTGGTCACAGACTTCAGGAAGTAACAGCATGCAATGGATATGCGACCAAATATTAAATATGATACTTTAAAAATATGTTAAAGCAAAATATTCTAATTTTCTGAGACTGAATTTTGGGTTTCATTAGCTGTAAGCCATAATCATCAAAATTACAAGAAATAAAGGCGTGAAATATTTCACTCTATGTGTAATGAATCTATATAATATATGAGTTTCACTTTCTGAAATGAGTGACAAAAAATATTGAACCTTTTCACGATATTCTAATTTTTTGAGCTGCACCTGTACATCTGTACCAGAAAGAAAATAGACAGTGCAAATGGTTTTGCACACTACAACTGTGTGGGTAAGGTGATCATACCCTTGAGGGCTCCTCAAATCTGCCTTCCAGGTTTTTTTTTGTCTCCTTGAATCTGTGCCTCTAACTTCCGAATGAGAGCCAGAGGTTTTAAAATGCTTCAGAGACAGTGTTCATCTTGCCACTGATGTGATTCTGCATTTCAACCTTGAGTCCCCCTGTAACCTCATCCAATCACTGTTTACCAATCCATTTCCATAGCTGGGGACCAGAGCAATGCGATCAATGGGAAAGACAGAATAAATACTCATTTACAAATCCTGGCTCTAGTGCTCTCTGGGCTTCACAATAGCACTGACGTCCATACCAGGGGACCCAGGGGTCAAAGGTCAGGAAGGTTCACATCCAATGTCACAACTGGGGGATTTCAATTTGTGTGCATTTATTTCAGCGAGAATAAATCTCATTTACAGAAATAAGGTCTCTAATTCCCTTATCATTTCCTCTCAATTTTAAAAAGAGTAACAAATTGTGTATGTGTTAGTAGAACAGGCTAAGATGAACAATCAATCATTCATTCATTCATTCCCTATCAAATTACTTCCCATTAGTTTGTCAGTCGATGAGATGGTGTAACAAAAACTTCAGATCCCACCCTAATCAGCTCCTGTTTGTAGTCCTAATCTACTAACCTACTGAGTCTCAAGTATGTCATAGTGATACTTATCTACTACGCCTACCACAAAGTTTTCTACAGAGGTACAGCCCCATTATCCAATAACTTATAGTGAGACCGAACAAGCCTCTGGCTGCAGTCCCAATGTCCCAACGACCGCTTGAATAACATTCCTCCTTTCCCAAAATCTAATTTTAATCCCACACTCCCGGCCCACCAGAGGGGTCTAACCGTTTGACAAGAAGCAGATGACATCAAAGGTCCACAGGCAATCACTGAGGCACAAAGACCATAATGCCTCTCTCTGAACTGGAGGCCTGTAGGCTGGGGAGCTAAGTCTTCTTATGCAACCATGGCGTCAGACGGCCATACCGACACGAGCTTTCATGGTTACGTGCGCGGCGCATCGGGCCAGATGTGGCTCCACATTCAGGCCACGGTGTCACAATTACGCAACGACATTACGCTATGATCTCCCATCCCAGAGAGAAATTAGGGCAAAAATAACTGATCTTTGGAGATGGGGGGGGGGAAGGTTGACACAGATTCACATTTCACTGAACTATTTGATTTCGCTTGACAAAGATTATTTGATTTTTCTGACCTTTAGAGCAAAATCAAATTTTCCAAACATAGATCTATGGACTGGATTCACCATCTTTTAAATGGGACACAGATACACAGCCTGTTAAAAGGACAGACTTGACTTCATAAAGAGAAGCCTATCTATGATGAACTACTGCCAACTGGTTTGATCACAAACGCCATGTTTTTATAAGATGTTACCATGTATATCATCACCTCAGCTATTTGATCAGATCAAAAATCCCATTCAAATCAATGCAAAACCTCAGGTACTGCAGCACAGAGAAGTACACTGCCTGGCCAAAAAAACCCATGCATAGTGCCCACTGTACAAGCCTCTGGAGGCAGGGTTATGATCTGGGGTTGCTTCAATTGGGCAGGTCTAGGCTCAGCAACGTTATGCAGCAATAAAATAAAGTCAGCTGAGTACCTGAATGTACTGAATGACCAGGTTATCCCATCAATGGGTATATTCCAGGACGACAATGCCAAGATTCATCGGGCTCAAATTGTGAGAGTGGTTCAGGGAGCATGAGGAATCATTTACACACATGAATTGGACACCAGAGACCTTACCTTAGCCCCATTAAAAGTATTTTGGATGTGCTGGAGAAGACTTTACGGAGTGGTTCGACTCTCCCGTCGTCAATACAAGATCTCAGCCAAAAACGTATGCAACTCTGGACGGAAATAAACGTGACGTTGCATAAGGTTGTCGAAACAATGCCACGACGAATGCGCGCTATAATCAAAGCTAAAGGCGGTCCAACAAAATATTAGAGTGTGCGACTTTATTTGGCCAGGCAGTGTAGTACTTTACATATTATATACACAGGAATAAAAATGTTTGTTATGCTCAAAACCCAAACACAATTTATCATTTTGTTTACATTGCTTCTTGTATGTTTGCTCTGTAGAACAAAACATACACTTTGCCAGCTTAGGTTCATGGAATAACCACTATAAAATGTCACAGAACAAGGAGTACTAGTCAGAGGTCTAATCCTAAATGGGAATCTTCTGTTGTAACCTTCAGCATGATTGTACCTAACCCAAACAGCCAGCTGCATAAATATGTAAAAATATAAGCTATGTAAGTCACCCTGATGAAGCCACGTTCAAAGCAGATAAATAATGCAATGTAATGTAATGTGCCTCAGGGGAATTCGGCTGTTCCCCGTCTAAACAAAAACAGTCTTGCCGTCACGTTTGAAAAGGCTCTCATAGCGCTGGCCTCCCCAAGGGAAATCCCTGCCCACTGTCTTTCTTCTGATCCTTCCATAAACAGACATTCAATTTTCAATCGATTTTCAGAAATGTGGAGAAAATTTTTTTGAATCACACAGAATTGATGTATAAAATGTCCAACAACATTAAATGTATATCTTGTTAAAGAAGTGTATGCATGTGCATGTGTGTAGGTGATGTGGTTTATGCAAACAAGAACGGGGTCCATATTAAATCTTTTCTCCACTGGCTAACAGACAATAATAATCCCACTAGTATGAATCATACTTTAATTCATGAGGGAAATATGCACTAATAAAACAACTGATAACTCAATAACTGATAAGTGCAGCATACTACACAAATACAGTATACTAACATTGTGTGTGCAAATATCGATGAGGCTTACAGCTACAATCGATGACAATAATATATAGTACTGAAGCCAATGTACTGCACTCAATGAAAGCCTTTTCAAGATTAAAAATATACCCATATGGACAAGTATCACAAAGTTTATAGTGTTGGGACGTCTTGCGGCGTAGCCTGTAGAGCGCCACGCACATGCTCATTGCGAGCTGCGATGCTGGCGGTTCGAATCCCACCGCGCGACCGGTTACGCGTCTCTCCCTCTCTCTCGCTCCCATTCTTCTCGTCTCTCTACACTGTGCTGTCCAATAAGACAAAGCCGAAAACAAAACAAAGTGTACAGTGTCAAAAGGTAAACAGTGAACAGAACACTCCGCACGTCCTCGTCCGAGGCGGTAAATGGATCCTACACATTTACCTACACGGTAAATGGATCCTAGTACGAGGATTGTAGCAACACATTTTTTGCCAACATCTGCCTTCATTGAAGTCACTCTTGGATCTATTTCGATCAAATTTATGTCCACTTTGTTCGATGATATGTCCTCCAGGTCAATCATTTCAATGACCTTCCTCTTAGCTTCTATCACTAGCCAGTGCTAGTTTACCTCCATCCCAATACAATATGGACAATCAGCTTGAGATGGGATTCAATGCCTTTGCTCGCCTAGCCAGGAAAAAAAAGATACATAAAATGGGGTACAATTATGACATCTGTGAGGCTTTTGTGCCATTTCTAATTAGTCACCTGGGAGGGGACACTTTCACTGGGGGGGGGGGGGACATCTGCTCCAAAAACAGGCAAAGGTCAGAGAGGACAGCACAAAGGGGGCAAACCCCTATTAAAAGGTAATCATGCCAGTCAATTCATGGCAAAATATATGATACCAGGTATAGACGGCTATAGAAGCGTATTACTGAATTATATCAAGGCCTTTTTTTTTTTTTTTTTAAGTCTTCCTTTTGGTTCTTATAGGGTATAGCACTATAGATTTACCAAGACGTAATTATGGAAACACAGTTTGCCGTTTCCAATACAGTACGTCGGCCTTATGGTCCACCCTTCCAAACTTCTTTCCAAATGACTGATTCGTAACTACTTGGCAAAAGTTGAGAATGAGGCCATTGCTTTGGCTGGGTGGAATTCAGTGAGGGGGAACTAAATTATAGAATTGCACATGACCATTCATTTAACACTAATTTATGAGATCACATAAATCCGGTATTTTTATTGGCTGGGTGAAAACCGAAGTTTAGCTAGGCGTTGGCACGGAAGCAATCAATACCACAAATTATTATTATTTTTATTTTTTTAAAGGGAATCGAGGGCACCAGGAAGTGCCAAGCTGGTGGGAATGGATGGGGAAATTGACTGCCTCACCCCTGAGCCCCCGGCGCCATTGTCCGTGCGCACCGTGCCTTGAACGAGGAGAGAGAAAAGGGGGTCAGCCAGGACAGCCCTCCAGCAGAGACCTAGTTTTGTGAATGACTCATTCGGATCGAGGGCAGAACCATCGGTGAAAGATGATCTGCCCATCTGGACAAACTGGAGCCCATTTCTCAACACAAGAGGCACATTTCCCTTTCAATAGCTTCTACCGGGATCCATTCTGCCTCCACTATGATGAGTGCAGCATTCTGTTCAATAGTACAGGTGTGAATTTCAACCGTCGTACATTGCAAATTTTCCCTGAATAATCATCGTCCTCGAGAAAAGCTGAAGGCGACTCAAGGATTATCTGTGACGCGCACAGGGATTATCCGTGACGGCCAGAGAGAAGATGTCTGAGTCCCTCTACTGGTAAAACAAAACACAGATCCCATAAGCAAAACATTACTGTGGAAAAACTTTATTAGAGTTCTGGTTGAAATATAATGTGTTAGCCTGACATCATAGATCACCCATTTTAGACTACAAAAGAGATTTCTTCCTGAAACTGTAAATGGCACTAGTCCCTCAGATACATATACTCACTCGTTTCCCCTTTCATAAATCCCACAAATGCAGTAGGTATAGAATAGAAAAGAATAACTTTTATTTCCCGCGAGGGAACTTCAGTTGTAGCCCCAGCAACAACAAAAAAGACATAGACAGTGGGGCAGACCCACAACACACAAACAAACATCTCAAACAAAGACACCCAACAGAATCATTACATCAATCAAGTGAATTAAATGGCAATACAGCCATGATTAAAAATAGCCCCTGCTGTCCCGAGATGTCCAGTGTCACACACGCATGCGCGTTTGTCTCTCTGCACCGCTTACCTGCTTACTCACACATGTTATTTTGAGATGGGCTTCACAAAGCCGTGCACAAGCTGGAACACGGAGCATAAATCCCACGTCTGGTGCCCTGTAATTCCCCAGGCTGCCACTGAGCATGCCCTAGAGACTGGGAGCTCCAGCTGTCCTGCACTGCAACGGCAACAGGGAATTGCTTCCCCATACGGGGGTCCCAATCACCCGGGCCTCTGAGCCAATCAGAGTCTGCCGACCAAAATCAGCCCTGTACCCCCAGGTTCCTGACTTGAAATTACGGCCCACAGACTGATATACTGTATGGCTGTAGTGTGAAACTAGGGCAAAAAACAATATTGCCAAAATCATTTCCAAATCAATAACTAAAATTATGTCTCGTGTTGATATACTTGTGAAATAATTTTACTGATTTTGCTGATCTTGCTGCCTTAATCCTAATATTATTTTGAAATCCTATGACGCCTTTTATGTTTGAGGTCAAATTGACCCCAAAAGTTTAAACTGAGACAAACTTATTGTAACAGAAATATTTTTCACACTTTTTGCATCACCTTGTGTCTCCCAATGGACTACTCTTTTATCCCTAAATATTAGCAATCTGTGAAGAAACCTCTCATTTCAGAGCCTGAGGCAAGTGAAAGTTTGTGCCTGTATACGTGTCACCAGAATCACCCACAAAAAACTGACATTTTATACAGCTAACCGACAAATGGCCCCACAGAACACCTTTGTATACAAAGTTGGGACAGGAATTTTGAAAACATTATGTTTATTGCGTGTTTAATATTTAATCCCAACAAATTAGAAAAAGTCAAAATGTCAAGATGAAAAAATAAGAATAAGAGACGTCAAACACAGAATCTGAAAAAAACATAATATGAGTGTTAATCTTGTGTTGGTCTAAGAGCGTCACTTTTTATATACATGTATAATTCTTAAATTTAATAAAGGTTGGGGTTTTTTTTGTTACTGTTGGGAGGTATAGAATAAAAGGCAGATTGGCGGCTGCTTCCAGGCGCACTGAACTGAGAAGTTTACATCCCACATTGGCTCTATAACAATCATAATCATCTCTCACAGATGCACAAATGTCAAATTTGAATCCACTTGATGTATCTCACCAGAGCCTTTCTTCTTCGTTCAGAGCGTGAACACTGGGGTTTGTACTGCCAGCACACAAGAGGCACACAAAAACGCCTCCATAATGATGCTCAATTTGAGGTTCCATTGTGTTCACTGAGTACAGAAATTAGCCAATGTATGCGCCATGAATGAAATGTTGTCTGCGCCTTGCCAGGTGCAAGAAAATCACAGTAATTTTCCAGGGAAATTTTGGAAAAATAAGTACTTCCCATTTGGGGTGAGATTAATTAACTTGAGTGCCTTTCAGAGTTAGTGGCAGGGGTCAAGGAGAGCTCCCTGTCCCAGTCAGCATGAGGCTCCTTTATAAGCGAACCAGATATAGTAAAGCACAACTTTGTTCTATTTTGCACACGTATGTGCCTAGCCTTGAATTATTGTTTTCTACTCAGGGAAGAGAGACCATCATCATTTTGCTGTTAAAGATAACATTCATTTTTCATTCATTTGGACTCATAATTGGAAAATTGTACTTTCCATTCTCCTTGGCAGTTTTTAAATAGTTTATAACTGCGCTCCCAGGAGCTTTATCCAGCTGAGGCATAGTTTATTTTATTTTTTTATTATGTTTTTAAGAACACTGATGAGATCCATGATCTCCTGACCATGCCAGTTTCGACTGTGTCCAGAGTCCTATGGGCCGATGGTATAAAGGCCAATTCATAGTCGCCAAAAAAAAAGGTATGTGTACGGACGTCCGCGGGGTCTGCACGAACGTAAATGACATCATAGCAGAGCCAAAATGGACGTCCGCCTAGGCAGTCCATGCAGCAGTCGCAGACCTGCCTGCACAGACCTGTCATTTCACCTACAAGCCTACCTTCTGCGCACCGTAATCTTCTTCCACGAAGGAGGCCATTGTTGATTGCAATTTGCGCACAAAAATGATGGGAAATGTAGTCTACAAGAGGGGGGTTGGTACACTTGACTACGAAAGGCAAAAGCCTGCAGACAATCCGGAAGACTGTGCATCCGTGTACATGTCTGCTCCCTGCTTTAAACACTCTGACTCTGTAACCACCTTTGCACATGTTGTCCAACAGGGACTCCTCTGGTGGATTGGGAGCGCATTGGGGGCGCGCAGTCTGCCTGTCCCACAGCTGCCCCAGCTCCGCAGACCTCTGGCCCTGTAACTGCAGAGCTCAGCTGGTGGACCGGAGAGGGTAGAGTGGGGGCAGCTGGCTGCACATGTCCCAGAAGACTACATCCCGTCCACGTGACAGAAGTTTCTTGCTGTGTAGCACAGCATTTGCAATAAAGGGGATGTCGCCCCCTGCTGATATCTACAATTTGCGCTCAAAAAGCCAGTTTCCTCATTTTTTAAAGCGAAAACAAAATACTTCCACTCATATATTGATGTTAGCTCAATATATGAGTTAGCATTAAAATTTATTTTCAAAATGTCCGATTGTTTTCCGTGGTAAAATATTTTTTTACCACACAGACAAAGATATAAATTTTTTAATTATTATTTATTCCGGCCTTCGTCATATTTCCGCACACTGGTTGGCAACCAATTGCATACTCGTAAGGCTTTCACGCCCTCCCGTCCACGTGACAGAAATTGTTAAGGTGATAGAATGGGCTTACACTGGTAAGTGGGAAATCCAAATTAAAAAAAAAAAAATTATTATAAAAGTATTGTCAATGCTATAATAATAATAATAATAATAATAATATTCTAAATATGGATGGATCTCACCTGAAATCTGTTCCTGCCACAGTGGTGACACTAAAGAAGTCAGGTGAAGAAAAGTGTATTTAAAGAGAGATTAACAGTGACTAATGATTGTTTGTTTTTTTTTGTAATACCCATCAATTATTTCACGAGTGCCATCCAATTTAAATTCTGCAAAAAACCTTTAATTACAAGGCGGATTAAAAGCGTAGGTAAAGCTGGTCAAAAATGTTTCTCAAATCCTTCATATATTCTTGTGAATATTCATTCATAAAGGGATTGCAATCCAATAAAAAACTCAAGCTTAAGCAGCGACTAAAGCATTATCTCAAACTGAAAGCGCTGGGTCATGAAGGCCATGATCGAACAGCAACGTGACACGTGAAAATGTGACTGACAAAGTGAGTGACAAGCATTTGATGCTGTAAAATGCACAATATGTTAGCTATAAAAAAATGCTGTGGCTCCTGTTGCAACTTAAATGCATCAGAGAGCAGCAAGAAGAGCAACAAGGTCAGATGAAACATTGGGAGCCATTTCGGCTCAAGCAAGAGGACAGTAAAAACACACAAGAATAGGTCTTAATTATCTGATTTCCAAGAGAACCTGTATAACCCATGTTTTCAATAACAGGGAGATTCACACAAACAGACAATTCAGTCTGGTCTGGATTAGATTGAATAGTTGGCGTTTGTTGCTTCCCATACTGCTTTGGGAATTGAAGTTTATAATAGTTAGAATAGAATTGTATTAGAGCTGATTTACCCAGTTCACTGTGAACTGCATTGTGTTCGTTACTAGGGATAGCTGCTACTGTATGGGAAGAATGTGCTTTCTTATCTGTTCTGTAGTTACTTCGATGACCTTTCTGTATGCACTTACTGTACGTCGCTTTGGATAAAAGCGTCTGCTAAATGAATGTAATGTAATGTAATGTAATGTTTGCAAGAACAACAGGTCAATCTTTCTTATGCCTTTTTCATCCAAGGAGCCAGCTTTAGGCTCTCAACCTCAGCACCGGATAATGTCGCCCTCTGCTGATATCTATAATTTGTGCTCAAAAAGCCAGTTTCCTCATTGGGCTCCATTCATTTTTTACAGCAAAAACAAAATATATCCACTCATATATTGATGTTAGCTCAATATATGAGTTAGTGTTCAAATTTCTTTTAAAAATTTCTGATTGTTTTTCCGTGGTAACATTTTATTTTATTTTTTCTTACCACGCAGACAACAATATTATTTTTTTTATTATTATTTATTCTGGCCTACGTCATAGTTCCGCACACTAGTTGGCAACCAATTGCACACTCGTAAGGCTTTCACGCCCTCCCGTCCACGTGACAGAAATTCACTTAGTCATCTTTTTCTGCGCCATCCTCTTTGTAAATGTGACTCAACTGCGCATGAGTGATGAGCACATGATGAAAACTCCCTGCTTTGGATGTATTCCTCAAAGGCTTCTATTAACTCACAGTAGAGACAGCAAGGTCTTCATCCCTTCTATCAAATGTATTTTCATTCGATTTTAAGATGGACTGACTTCCCTCTTTGACTTAGAGAATAAGGGTTATTCGGCCGATTGCACGTGCACAGCAAAATATTATCACTTGTTGTATATGGGGTCATGGCCCTTTTTAAAAATATATATTTCATCACCAAATTAAACTGGCATATCCCAATAACGTCATCTGATCCTGGCAGGAAAGGTTAACTTCCTAAACTGATCACACCCCAAACATCACAGGCTAGGAAACTATGCATCATCCTGGAATGGACCAATGGGGTTTCCTGCACTGGGAGACGTACACAGGCTATAGAGTATTTTTGTCAAAAGATCTTTCATCAGAGCATTCTTGCCAACTGACAACTTGAAGTGACTTCAACTTGAAGACGGTGGAAGTATGGTAGAAATAATGTCCACCATTCTCAAGCTTTGGAGAGTGGACGTAAGTCGTTTTTATGTGGTCAAATCAGTACATCATTTCTGAATACAGAAACATACATCACTCACTTGTGATTTATTTACTTTTTATTTTTATTTATTTTTTTACTCTTTTCTACAAGATCATTCGCCGCATTTCCACTGTGGCACACGCAGACACACGCCTCTGAAAATGTCGACGTCTCTGAAGTTAACGTTTCCCTACATATCAATCTGAGAAGACGGAAAATAAATACGTGTTAGGCTACTGCACTAGTACGTTTTCAATTAATTGTCATCTATTTAACTGTACTGTCATCAGTCGCGAACCTAATTCGGGTTCCAAATCCTCTATGCAGATCTCCGGAACAACGTTAGTTGAGAAGACTGCCAGGCTTGTGTTTGCATGCATTATACCGCGGTTTTTCTTTTGCCCAACTACAAAAACGCAGTAGTAAATTCCTTATGAAAACCCACCCTACTACTTTTTTTTGTTAAACGCAATGGTACGAGGAGGGAAGTTCTACATTTCATCATTGAATCTTGCGCAGCGGAAGAACTTCTGTATGACATTGTTATGCACAGCTTTCGGTAGTTTGTTCAGTAACCTATTTATTAGCACGCGGCTGTCAAAGAGCTGAGCGACAATCTCCGCCCCTCGTCCCGCAGCTCATACGTGCAAGTTCCAAAGATTGTCCCTTTAAAAAAATATTACACCGTCTTTAATTATTTAATTAATCTCCGATGTCTCTCTCGTAAAGTTGCAAGCGAAATAGCCTTACCTCTGTAGAAGGAGCCCGCCTCCAGGACTTATCTGCAGTGACGGGCGGCACAGAACATTCCTCCAAGTGTCTGCGTTCTTTTTCTGCGCAGAATGAAAGCAGTTTTAAAGGTATCCATGTGACTCGCTGTCTCGTGGCCGTCGGCTTTTCACCAACTGGCTGAACGTCTTCTGAGGGGTTGCACTGAAACTGTCCTTTCAGCCGGACATTCCAAAACAAACCAAATGAGCAGATTTCGAGGCATGTAAACGACAAAAAAATTAGCAACAGAAAAGCCCAGTCAGTCTATTGTGTTTGTTGTTGTGAATTGTGAAATGTAGGCCAATGTCCAAGTCCAAGCTACTCAATTTGATTCCTGCAAACGACACACACCTGGTGCACCTTTTTAACCATTACAGATGGCATACAACAGTTGTAGAATCATACTTGTGTGATAGCAATTCAATTCAGTTCGTTGTTTTGAGACAGTAAATATGGTTAAAGTACCAGCATGTTTCCCTCTTTAACCCCCAACCCTTGTACCATGCAGATAATTGTTCTTGTACAGTTTTAACATTAAGGCCACATTATGTCAAATACATGTGCATGCTAAGCTGAATAAATGTCCCATATTCATATCCATGAAATTTAAATCAGTTCCCAACCTTTTTTGTAATGCTAAATGGCAAATTATTATTTTAGAAATGGGATAAAATTTTTGTTCTTAATTAAATTAAAGACTGCCAGGGGGAAACAGTGGGGTCCTAATTTCTGAAAGTATGGACACCTGGTCACTGAAAAAAAAATTGTGGAAAGTTTAGTTCAACAACAAAGAAAATAGCAACAAGCCAAACCTGTATTGTGTTAATAAGTTTAAGGAACAATAACAGACTAAATTAAACGTGTTTTTGACAATTGATCAAGACATTGGCTTAAATCGGGATTCAATCAACAGTTGTCTTTAACTTTCACTTGATTCAAGTGATTCTTTTTTCCAATAAAAACACAGACAAGTCAGTTTCAGAACACCTGTTGTAGACCAATCCACTCCGTGTGATAATTTGTTAAATAGATGGATAGGAGCAAGACCGTTATTATTGGTCTCGTTTATCAAATCAGAACAAACAACCTACTTTTATATTCAACATGGCAGATTTTAATTTAATTAAAGCGACAAACCCCAACTGCAGAATGCACAAGGCCATAATTATAAATACACATTTACTAGCTGTTGGACACTTGTTAGTGCTTCCTAATAATCAAGATGAATTTTACTCCAGTGAACTGAATAAATTAGGTAAATACAGTGCTGCAAATGACACACACAGGCTTATGTAGAACAAGGTGCACCTTATTGTGGAGGTCTAATAATCATGTTAAATTTGCATCACCGAATTATCCAGCTGAGAGAATCAGAGAACATAGGTATTTAAAGTCTAGAAGATTGATTCTCTGCATGTGATTTGTCTTCTTCCATCGTGGAGAGCATTGTGCTTAGGTTTCAGCTTGGAGTATGGCTTGGTGTTTTGGGCTTTGTTTTTGCACAGGATCAAAATAAATATTTTGGATCAAAAGATAACACTTTTCATAGATGTGAAGTTGGTGACTTTGCAAGAGTGCCATGTGGAGACACTACTATTGCTCATGAGGATTGTGAAGCTCTCAACTGTTGCTTTGATCAGCAGTGCTATTATGCAAATGAAGGTGAGCAAGTTGTCCATTGTTAGCAGGTCTATGCTTACCTTCCTGTTTGGTTAATGCTTCTGTTCATTCTGCTACAGTTACTGTCCACTGCCTCCGGGATGGCCAGTTCAAGGTTGTGGTGTCCAGAGCTTCCACTTTGCCTCTGCTTGACCTTGGATCTGTGAACTTGCTGGAGGGTCCCAGTGGTGGTTCCTGTGGTCCTTTTGTTGCCTCTCCTGCTTTTGAGGTCTTTCAATTCCCCGTCAGTGCCTGTGGAACCACAGTGCAGGTGGGTTATTCACCTTCAAAATGAAACCCTTTATTGAGCCACATGTGTACTAATTGCTATCCTCCAGGTGGAAAGGGATTATGTGATCTATGAGAACGAGATGTCATCCAACTATGATGTGGCAACTGGTCCTTTAGGCTCCATCACAAGGGACAGCGTTTTTCAGTAAGTTTCTGTTTCTTTCGGACTTTCTGTGCTTGGGTTGCTGCTGACTTGTGGTTCTTGTTCTTCAGGCTGTCCTTCCAGTGCAGGTATCATGGCAGTGCTGTAGTTGCCTTGGTGGCTGAGGTGAATACAGTGCCTCCTCCCCTTCCAGTAGCTGCTCCAGGGCCCCTTCGTGTGGAGCTCAGGCTGGCGAGTGGTCAATGTGACTCCAAAGGAGCAAAAGGATGTGCTGATGGTGAAGTTATAGTTTATAGTGATTTATATATTACCCCCCCCCCCCCCCCCTACTAACTAACTACTAACATATCGTCACCTTCTTAAAATAATCGCCTAAGTCATATTTTCAAGTTTTTCAGAAAACAGAATAAACTGAACCAAATACAGAATATATGATATTTGTTAATCATTTCACACAAAAAGGGTATATCAATAGATGACTATTGACTTACAAATAACGCTGTCTGTCAATTATGTAACATAAGAGGATTAAAGACTAAATAACTACACAACATTTATAGCCTAGCCAAATATTGTAGTAAACATTATCACTTACCATTCGGGGACGAGTCCAGAATCATGGAAATGACTTCATTTATGTTGATTTTCTTTGCATCTTGAAGCAGCCGCCATATTAATAACTTGTAAAAATGCCTAAGTCAAAATTTATTGTGACTTAGGCAAACATACAAACAGCCTAAGAGCACTCTTGACTTAGGCGATTACATTACCGGGGTAAAACAGCATGATCCTTTCAATTAAGGATCTAGGCAACTTTACCAGAGGTGGCCAGCATCATGAAGAGCTGATTTAAGCAAAAATCTCATGTTCCTCAAAAAATGACTTAGGCGATTATTTTAAGAAGGTGACGATATGTTCCCTGATATCTGTAGCTGATGTGTACAGTGACTACTACAGAGATGCTGACTACCCTGTGACTAAGGTGCTACGGGAACCTGTGTATGTGGAAGTGCGCATCTTGGAAAGGACTGACCCCCATCTTGTCCTGCTTCTGGAACACTGCTGGGCTACATCCACCTCTAGCCCCTTCAGCCTACCCCAGTGGAGCCTATTGGTTGATGGGTAACTGGCTACCTGGCTTCACTTCCTGTTCAATTCCCCCCCCCCCCCCCCCCCCCCCTGCCCCGAATACTAAATTGCAGTCTTTCCCCAGGTGTCCCTACCATGCTGACCCTTACCAGACCACCTTGGTTCCTGTAGATGGCTCTTCTGGACTTCCCTTCCCCACCCACTACAAGCGGTTTATCGTGCAGATGTTTACCTTTGTGGATCCTGCATCTTCTGTTCCACTGAATGAAATGGTATTTCATCAGTACAATTACAGCTTTGCATGTCCTCCTTAACTAATTTATTACCAGGTAGGTTACTTGCTTAAATTATCAATATACAGTTACAGATTGAACATTCCAAATTCAAATACAGTACAGAGAAAAATACTTAGTCATACCTGGCAATTTGCTACACACAATGACCTGAAGTAGGATGTGCGGAAAGACTGGTTACAATCTTCCCCAATGGCTTTGTTCCCTTTCCTTAAATGTTCAAATTCTGGGTTTGATCTGGCTGCAGACGGTCGTAAAACCATAAAACTGGTCAGCACTTTTCTAGGGGGTTTCACAGAGTGGTTTTATGTAAGGGCAATTTAACAACGGCAGCTTACGCCAGTGTTTATGAAATATACCTTCCATCCATATTGCACATTTAGGACATGTAGACCATTGCACCACTCACACCGAGACCATCAAAATGATATCAAACATGAATAGGTCTAAGTTTGTGTTGCCATGAAAATCTCCATCTCTATATAGTTTTTCAAATGTGATTGATATTAATGCCACAAATGTCCCAGAATTCCTGTTGAGAATATTACATTTACACCCTAGTTGTCCCTGTTAATGTAGGTACATTAACTTGATGTATTTACTAATGTAACACTCAAAAACTGAACAATACATAATTATCTCTCTGGAAAGAGTGTATAATGTATGTTCCAGTGCCCAGACTAGTTCCAGTGCATACTGTACAATGTAGCAAAAGTATCAATCACATTTGTATGTTTTTAAGCTTTTGGAGGACAAAAGCAATGTATACCATGTTGTGTTGTGTGTGAAAAATATATTTAAGGACAGAGATTTAACCTGCCCTGATAACGCCATGTGGGGGCACTATGGCACTGTTTTGTGTGCTTGTTGTTACGACAGTCCAAGCTTATGACGTCTGGAGACATTCTTTGACCGTCATAAACTTTACGCCAGATGGTCCCAGCGGACTTTTACGGCATTGAAGTTCTTGTTTATTACATCCTAGAGTACACAGACTTCCACCCCCGGTGTCCAGGTGTCCCGGGATCACAATTTCAGTCTTACAGCTCCCCCCTCTGGCGCCGTGGGACAAAAAGAACACAGTCCCAAGGGGTCACTGGGTTTCACCCTGGCTGGGTGAACCCTGCTGATGCCTATTGTCCTGTAGCCGGCCTCGGGGATAGCTGGAGCGGGCTGAGAACCAGGGCAGCGTGGGTGGAGGTGTGTAGGGAACGAATAAGGTGTCTGAAATAACAGCACTGGATCAGGGTGAAGATAAAGATGAAGGCGCTGGCGATGACGCACCCTCGGAACACCCAGTCCCACCAAGTGTAGGCGTCCTGGGCAGAACGAGTGGAAGAGCTGGTCAGGATCTCTGCTGTTCGTTTAGCCAGATTCACCTCCATCTGTGCCTGGTCAATGTGGTAATTTATTTCTCGGATCACCTGTTGCACCAAGTCCATTAGGTCAGTCAGGGCCCGCGTTCCTTGCTCGTAGAATGTGTCCTCCCACCACGGTGAAACGTCCACCTCCAGTGGAACTCTCCCCAGGACGTTGATCTGACCCATTGTAAAGTCTTCCGTCACTTCCAGACAGAAAGTGTGGTTGGCTGGGCAGGTCAGACCTCCATATGTGAAGGAGTTCATCTCACTGATGACGCACCATTGCGTGTGGGAGACCTGGATTGCATCTGCGTGACCGTGTAAGGACTGAACACTAATAAGCTTGGTGTCATTGTGAGAAAAAGATTGTAGGGTATTACATGTACAAATGATATAGCTAGAGGTCTCATGACAACACGTACGAGTGGTGAATATGGTTTCAGTGCCCTTCATGGTAATGTACCCTGTTAAATGATCTAATTTAACCTGTTAGTGCTGGCCCCTAGTGGCAGAGACGCACGCGTCTTCTACTTTTTTATGACACGTCATAAATACGTCGCTAGTTATATGCTAGTTACGAAAATATGGATATTACCATATTTATCACCATAACCGCATATGATCATAATCAGTACTTAATATCCTATCAGCGTGCGAAATATCACGTTTCTATCTGCTACCATTAGCTTGTAATTCATGAACGTAGCATGCTATGCTGCTACACTGTAGCTACTACTACATCTACAATGGACCCGACCACATGTAAGATAGCAGACATTTAAACACATTTGCAAGTTAATTAAAGTTTTCATTTCATCACCAAAAAATCGTTTACTATCACAGCAGCAAGAAACACCTTCCAAGATTCTGAATACATACAAGTAAAACTGTCAACATGATTACTCACTCCACAGGAAAAAAAACGAGTGATGTTTCCTTGTCACCACATAACTTTCTTTTGCGATAAAAAGCTCCGGTAAAATATGAAATAAACTCGTAACCTTACCTTTGGTTATAAAGATTAAGATGTCCCCTGCAAGAATCTGAGGTTATTTTTTGTCTTGGTTGACCCGTTTTTAATATTGCATCCTTTTCTCAACATGTGTCCATGATCTAAAATGGCCGTGCGTAATGATCGCATTCAAAAGATGCACTTGTAAATCCGTCACGCAAACATTATTTTAATTGACACTTATATAGGCCAATAGAGTACATCCTAAGCTTTCTAAAACGGTATGGCATTCCCATACGCGAATTTAACTCGCCGATCGCTATCCACGCGTAACACCAGCCCTTTGTTGAAAACACCCGGAAGCCATTTTAGATCACAATTCGAAGTGTGTTACGCATGGTAGCGATCAGCTAGTTAAATCTACCTTTGGCAATGCCGTACCATTTCAGAAAGCTTAGGATGTATATATATATATATATATATATATGATGGCGAAAAAATATATGTCCCTGTCGGATGTAGTGGAGGAGATTTTTAGTTCGTTTTTGAGTTTTTAGTTCGTCGGAGGGATAGAGTGAAAGTGGATCTGAGGCTGAAAGCATAGACTGTTGTCGAAGATGCTTTTGCCAGGGCGAAGATGTATGTGGCTGTTGACATGTAAGTATTAACTGTATTAACTTAAAAATAACTTTATTTGTGCATCGGTTGAATTTTAGTCACAGTAGTCATGTAAAACATAGCATTTATTATCTAATTTCTTGTGGCTAAATGGTAGCATAAGTCATATCCATGAATTATTCCAGTCAGGATTTAGACCCTACCATAGCACTGAAACGGCACTGGTTAAAGTTATTAACGATTTACTGTTATCAGCCGACCAAAACTCTGTGTCTGTTCTTGTACTTCTTGACCTAAGTGCAGCTTTTGATACAATAGATCATGAGATTCTACTGAACAGACTTGTTGTTATTGTAAGAAGGGTAGGTACACATTTTCAGTCAAATGACTTATTATTATTGAATTATATCTTTCTACACACCTCTTTGTAAAGAAAATGTTAATGACCGAAATAAAGTAAACTAACTTAATTTAGGGTAAATCTGAATCGCAGTCCATGTCAAATGTAGCATTTATTTTATTTTTTTGGAAAAGCCTAGCATTTTTATTTTTGATTTCACAACATAGTACACTATGTGGCTCTTATTGTGCACTTTTTTTTATTTTGCTTTCTTTTAAATAATTCAGGGCAGAAATCTGCTCCTGATCCCTGCAGGACTCTGGTCACGAGGTCAAGGAGGCCCTGCTCATCGCGAGGAGCCCGAGTCTGAGGACGGATGGCACGACATGGCGGATGAGGATGAAGAGCCTCATCAGTTCCCCTTCTGCCCCCAGAGGACCCCAGGAGTGCAGCTAGACCTTCAGCAGGCCTACAGTAGGGATGTTCCTAACGACTAATTTCCCTGACGTTGAAACGGAAGTTTAAATTTAGACTAGTCGACTAATCTAAAAGTAAGAAAACACTCAGAAAACAGTCAAAATTGAGCACAATTTAATCTATAAGGTTAAACATTGTCCGGAAAAATATTGCGTATATTATAAGAGCCATTTGAAACCGTTAATCACATTCTGATCGACGTGACATTAGATTAGTTTTATTGGGCTATTCAACAACGCGGTAGGCCTACTTACTCTTTCCACCTCGCTGGTTTAACTTGCAGGGCAAACAGGCTAATGCGTTCAGTTTGTTTCCTTAGTTAAAAAATAATAATAATTTAATCCGGCGTTGTTAACATTAATATCGGATGCTCGTTTTTTTATAAAGCAACATTTGACCAGGAAAACATGAAATTTCAGTGCAAATTTTGTCAATATGTAATTTAAATGTGTACATTAATAAAATAATAAGTTTAACCGACTAGTATTTCTGGTGCCGACTAGCGAGGGTAGCAACGTTTAATCGACTAGTCGACTAAACACGCAGATCCCTAGCCTACAGCACACATGTCCTCAAGCTCCTCTGTGACAACACAAATGGCAACGCAGCCCGTAAACATGCTCAGGGACTGCATACACCATGGTCTGATGTGGATGCTGAGGACATGCAAACATATCTGTCCATCGTCCTGTACCTGGGTCTTGTCAAGACATCTGCTGCCCGTGACCTATGGAGGAAGGACCGGCTTCACAAGCACCCCTTTCCCTGCAGTGTGATGCCGGGCTACAGGTATGAGGCCATTGGTGCATTCCTCCACATGAGCGACACAACAGCAGATGCCATCAATGACCAGCTGAAAGGCCAAGCAGGTTATGATGGCCTGTTTCGCCTGAAGCCTTTGCATGACCAGATCCTGATTGCATGCAGGGCTTACTACCACCCTCATCGGAACCTGGCCATTGATGAACGCATGGTAGCCTCAAAAGCTTGGCATGGGATGAAACAATACTTGAAGGACAAGCCAACAAAGTGGGGCTTCAAGTTATTTGTCCTGACTGACAGCAAGACGGGCTACACATCAGTGACTTCAGTGTGTACCAGGGGAAAGAAATACATTTCTGGAACCATAAACTGAACTGGAGCTAATAAATGTATCACCCTCTGAATGTGAAGTGATTGTAATAATCCTACTACCTCAAAGAACATAATAAAATGCTTCATATGGACAAAAAAAGCATTGTATTCATTTTCGGAGAGGTTTTTGGACCCCTATATATCAAAACCCAAATTATTTCGAAAAAAATGAAAATTTCCTCATTTAGTTGATACAAACATGTGTTTTATGAGTCAGAATACTTTATCTGTTGAAAAAAGCTGATTATCTCTTGATTTACTGTGATGCACATTTTATCCATTTGGATAGATTTGGACACCCTAAGGGACACCAGGATACACTGTTTACAAATTAGCTTATGGAACCTGAGCAGATTGACATATCCCCCTAAAATTCTGTACACATGTTGACAAGTGGTGTGTGCACCAGGACAGTAAAATATGACCTGTTTTACATATTTTCCTTTCAGAAGTGTACTGTAAACTAAGAATGACAACCTCGTTTTTTTTTTTTTGCAAAGAGTTTGTGCATTTACAGCCCATAATCTATATGAAGATTATGAAATTTTATTATTTTAATCTAAGACACACAAAGGTACAGGGGTCTTCTCCAATTTAAGCCATTAAACAAGTGTGTGTGGTGAGCACAACTGTAGTTATAAAGGTTTAAACAGAACAGTGCAAAACAGGCGAAAATTGGCCCAATTTGGCTTCTGCACAAAGAGGTTAATCCACTAGCCTTTAATCCTTTCTGTGAATGCTGTCTGTCCCCAGGTGTTTATCCACTGTAGTACAGAAGTTTGCCACCCCACTGCTACTGACCGCTGTGAACAGCAATGCAGCAGAAAACATAGTGAGTGATGCTGGGAATTGTAGTGCTAGCAGCTTCTAGGCTGTATTGAATGTGTAATGATTCCTCCCTGTGGTTCCTTTATTCCAGGAAGGTCAATTGTGCCTGTAGGAAAGCGGTCCACTGAGGAAAAGGCTGTGGTTTCCAGTAAGGCAGTGATCCTGACCAATCCAGAGCCCTCAGGCCAGAGGCTTCAGAGTGACGGTGAGGGAGATTCCCCTGTAGGTATCATGGTGGCAGTGAGTTGTGCTAATCTTTTCCTTCATTCCAGTTCCCCAGTCTCTTATTGGTTACGGTCTCCTGGGAGTGGCTGCATCTGTCGTGCTCGTCTCCACCCTGGCACTGGCTGTTGCATGTACCAAACCTTCTAGGATGGAACCAAAGGTGTGATTTTTTTTTTTTTTACAAATAAAACTCTTATGGCCAATGCTTTTTATTCCATCTCCTTCACTTCTATAGTAAACTACCTTTCATAATGTTTGTTCTTGTGGTGCTTGAAGCAGATTTGTTGTACTCCAGTCTGGGCTTTTTTTTTTTAAATATACAAACTTTCACAGCTAAGCCTTGTTGTGGGGGTGTTCAACATTGGTTGCAAATTGTCCTTGGGGAAAGCAATGACCATTCTAGAATGGCTAGTTCACCAGCTATGGAGCCAAGGCCCTCTAGGATGTTGTCCCATCACCACTGTATACACCACCTACTCAAATTTCTGGAGGGTAAATCATACTAAAGTGTAATGGCTATCTTGATTACTGGGAAAGTTCTGCAATAGGACATGATTATCAAAATGTAATTGGTCAATTACATCATAATTGGACCATCTTTAAATGGTCAGCACTTGCTACAAAGGCCGGGCGTGTCCATGCTGGGATCAGTATGAATGTGGAGGTTATGGCTTGGGCTATTTTCAGTGCCAATTGCTTATGAGCAAAAAAACTATGGTAGGCCTACTATAGTACAAAATTGTCCTTAAAATGAACAAAGATCCTTGTGAAAAGCACTTTAAAAGAAACTAAGTATTTAAAATTAGTGTTGGGCTGATGCTACTTCCTCCTGTCTCCCACATTTAATTGTTTTGGATTTTTTCCTCATGGAAACGCTCATCACTCATTTTTTTTACTTGGTGCTTGCTCGTCGGACCTAACTTCTTATTTTGAAAACGGTTTTGCTAATATTGCCAAATCATGGCTTTAAAATGGTTGTATTGTGGGTACAGTTAAAAAAATTTTTTATAAAATGTATAGTTTGATTAGCAACCAAAATTACTGAGTGCGCCTTTAATTTTGGGTCTGCATTTTACATTTGACTAGTTTATTTCCCTTCATAGCTACAGTATTGGCTCAGCAAGGAGCTAGATTCACACCCTAACCCATGTTGGTTCACTGTAGTTTTCCTCAGACCACACTAGATACCTGGCTAGTAGGCCCACAATCACGGCTCACTAAACAACTAAATCAAGTTTATATCAATTTTCGGTCAGATAGGCCTATGACAGTCATATTTTAAATAAAATTATCCTTTCCACTCCCTGTCGGGAGTGGTCAGGACCATTCCAATAGACGTAATTCAAACTTTCTCCCAAATAGACACTACGTTCCAGCGTCTGATATAACTTAATTTATTGTAAAAAGATTTGCATGAATATACATACCCAGGCTGATTAACTAAGCATACATATATTAAAAACACTCAATCACACGGTCCGGTCTAAGTCCGTCAACTCCATGCATTCCCACCAGATGTAAAACGAGTCCGTTAATGACGGAAACAAAAACATAACATTCATGAAAGTTCAGATGACCTTTTTTTATCATTTCTTAACCCCACCTTCTGTGGGGTCTTTAAGGTGTTCCCCGCCCCCTGAGAGAAGTTTTTTTCCCATGGTCAACAGCGGCCTCTGCTGGTTTTAATTAAGCATTACATATGATGCTGGTTTTATATGGTAGTTTTGATGAAATGCTATGATTTAATTATATTAGAAACGGCCTGGCCATGGTTTTGACCATAATAGTTCAATACATAACACAATGCTCTGATGGGTTAAATAATACTAAGATTTTCTAATCTTATTTCCACAGGTTACTATTCTCATGTGGGTGCTTTATGAACTAAAGACAACATTTTCCTCTATAACATGAGAAATTGTTTTGTAGTAATATAATCCTTAATACTGATGTATATAAAGAAAAGGGAAAATGTATTCTTTGGATCTAAAAAGCTCTTTGAACTTTTCACACACACACATTTCTATGGCTCACACTTTTCCATTTGCATAGACATTTTAACGAGCTGGCTCCTTTGGAATGTTAGGGAGTGACCATCTTATCTTTTCAGATGAGCTAGAAACAAGAGCTGTGTATTCATCTGGTTGCCTGTGTGTGTGCGTCTAAGAATGAGGGCGCACATCTGCGAGGTGCAGATAAATAAATTAGTGGTACATCCTGGCTGAAGAATTGTGCAAATTAGAAAATCCAGGTGATTGGAACTAAATACTGGGGAGGGCTTTTTACTTTCTGAACCCGGATTTTACACCTCTGGTTAAGTAGCTCTTAAGAGGTGACTGCGCGTTCACGCTTTAAGAACTGTTTTGAGAAACGCCTGTTACAAATTAAAGAGCCATTGTAGAATCGCTCGTTGAAATCGCACTTAACCCTAAGATTGATCGTTATCGGGAAACGTGGCCCTGATGATTTCTACTCCAGTGAAGTAAATTAATGAGGAAAATGCAGTGCTGCCAAACACACACACAGGCTTATATAGAACGAGCTGCACCTTATTGCGGAGGTCTAATCATCATGTGGGATTCACATCACCTAATTACCCAGGTGAGACAATCAGAGAGCCAAGCTATTTAAAGTGTAGAGGAGTGCTTCTCTTCAGTGTGTTGGCTGATTCATTATGGAGAGTATTGTGTGTCAGTTGCAGCTTGGAGTATGGCTTGCTGTTCTGGGCTTTGTTTTTGCACAGGATCAGCATAAATATTTTGGCTCAAAAGATGTCCCTCTTCATAGATGTGATGTTGGTGACTTTACAAGAGTGCCATGTGGAGACCCCGCTATTACTCATGAGGATTGTGAAGCTCTCAATTGCTGCTTTGATCACCAGTGCTATTATGCAAATGAAGGTGAGCAAGTTGTCCTTTACTGTTGGAAGGTCTCAATGTATGCCTTCATGTTTGCTTAATGCTTCTACTTTTTCTACTACAGCTACTGTCCACTGCCTCCGGGATGGTCAGTTCAAGGTTGTGGTGTCCAAAACTTCCACCTTGCCTCGGGTTGACCTTGTTTATCTGAACATGGTGAACGGTGACAGTAGTGGTACCTGTAGTCCTTATGAAGCCTATCCTGCTTTTACAGTCTTCCAATTCCCCGTCAGCGCTTGCATGACCACAATGAGGGTGCGTTATTTTGCCTTCAAATAACTTCTTGCGTAGTACTATGTCTTTACAAATCACTACCCCCCCCCGCTTCCTTTTCAGGTGGAAGGGGATTATGTGATCTATGAGAACGCAATTTCGTCCATGTATGACTGGGCAGATGGTCCTTTGGGCTCCATCACAAGGGACACTGTCTTCCAGTAAGTGGTGGGTTTATAGCATAACCATATTCTGTTCTTGGGTTGCTGCTGACTTGTGATTCCTGTACTCCAGGCTGTCCTTCCAGTGCAGGTATCATGGCAGTGCTGTAGTTGCCTTGGTGGCTGAGGTGAATACAGTGCCTCCTCCCCTTCCAGTAGCTGCTCCAGGGCCCCTTCGTGTGGAGCTCAGGCTGGCTAGTGGTCAATGTGACTCCAAAGGAGCAAAAGGATGTGCTGATGGTAAACCTACAATGTTTAGTAGTAAATATTACACCAACCCTCCCTTTTGGACTACTAACCTATGCTCCCTTATCATTGTAGCTGATGTGTACAGTGACTACTACAGAGATGCTGACTACCCTGTGACTAAGGTGCTTCGGGAACCTGTCTATGTGGAAGTGCGCATCTTGGAAAGGACTGACCCCGATCTTGTCCTACTTCTGGAACACTGCTGGGCTACGTCCACCTCTAGCCCCTTCAGCCTACCCCAGTGGAGCCTATTGGTTGATGGGTAACTGGCTACCTGGCTTCACTTCCTGTTCAATTTCCCCCCTCCCCCTAGATGCTCAATTGCAGTCTTTCCCCAGGTGTCCCTACCATGCTGACCCTTACCAGACCACCTTGGTTCCTGTAGATGGCTCTTCTGGACTTCCCTTCCCCACCCACTACAAGCGGTTTATGGTGCAGATGTTTACCTTTGTGGATCCTGCATCTTCTGTTCCACTGAATGAAATGGTATTTAATCTGTGCTATTGCAGCTTGGTATCTCCTGCTTCATCCACCAGCCTTTAATCCTTTCTGTGACTGCTGTCTGTCCCCAGGTGTTTATCCACTGTAGTACAACAGTTTGCCACCCCACTGCTACTGACCGCTGTGAACAGCAATGCAACAGGAAACATAGTGAGTGGTGCTGGGAATTGTAGTGCTAGCAGCTTCTAGGCTGTTTTGAATGTGTAATGATTCCTACCTGTGGTTCCTTTATTCCAGGAAGGTCAATTGTTCCTGTAGTAAAGCGGTCCACTGCGGAAAAGGCTGTGGTTTCCAGTAAGGCAGTGATTCTGATCAATCCTGAACCCCCAACCTCAGGCCAGAGGCTTCAGAGTGAAGGTGAGGGAGATTCCCCTGTGTATCATGGTGGCAGTGTGAGTTGTGCTAATCTTTCCCCCTGTTTCCAGTGCCCCGGTCTCTTCTTGGTTATGGTCTCATGGGAGTGGCTGCATGTGTCTTGCTAGTCTCCACCCTGGTGCTGGCTGTTGCATGTACCAAACCTAGGATGGAACCAAAGGTGTGATTTTTACAAATAAAACTTATGGACAATGCCTTATTCTGTATTCTTGCTGTTTTTGCACTTATTCTGTACTCCTCTCTGGGGTTGATTTTATTTTAACTGTATAGAAACTCACAACTAAGCCTGCTCCTGGTGTTCAAGATTTACATCGGTTGCAAATTGTCTTTGGGGAAAGCAATGACCATCCTAGAATGGCTAGTTCACTAGCCATGGAGCCAAGGCCCTCTAGGATGTTGTCCCATCACCACTGTGTACACACCACCTACCCCCTTCTCAGGGTAAATCATGCTAGTGTAATGGATGTCTATTACTGGGACAGTTCTGTAACAGGACATTACTATTAAAATAATTTGTCAAGTACTTCATATAATTGGACTGCATCGCTAAACAGTCAGCACTTGCTACAAATGCCAGAAGTGTCCATGCTATTGTGATACGTGTGTGAATGTGGAGGTTATGGCTTAGGCTAGTCTGTGCCGATTAAGCTATTCAATGCATGACTAAAGAAATGGAGAATGTAATTAAATCCAGTTGACGACTAGCACAGCCATTAATCTGTAGATTGCATAATCTGCTTGTTACTGTGCTGAGCAATTGGCTTAGTTTTAAATATATAGACTATTGCAATATAATGTTAAATTATTGGCCTAACAAGCAAAATGCCATTAATTTAATCTGAAAATTGTCTCGGTATGCAAACCAAAATTACTGAGCGCCTTTAATTTTGGGTCTGTATATTACATTATTTGACTAGTTTATTTATTTTATCATGGCTACAGTATTAGCTCAGCAAGTAGCTAGAGATTTTTGCTTTGGCAGCCAGCTATCGAATGTTGGTTCACTAGTTTTCCTCAGACCACACTAGCTACCTGGCTTGTAGGCTCTAATGGCTCACTAAATAAAATTGGGAATGTTATACCAATTTCGGGGCAGATGGGCCTATGACATTATGCTGAATAAAAACCACCAGTTAAGTATTTTTCATAGGTGTTTGGTACGGTCATACAGTACGTAGGCTATCGTATATTTTATAACGTTTGTATCACCTGCTCATCCAGTGTGTATCATTTGCATGTTTCTGCGGTCATGAGAAATAATGCCATTTGAATGGGTAACTTATTTTTCGTGACACCGTATGTTTCCAAACTGATGCATTACTTCCGTGCCTGTAGGCACAATGGATTATTGTGATGGTTATTTCTGCTTTAACTGTTGAGGAAGCTGTTTGACAACTACAACTTGGGGAAAAAAAACAAGCATACTTTATCCACCGAATGAAGACTCTTCAAATAATCGAACAGACGTTTAATTCGTTATTTAAACACAAAGAAACGCAGACATTTCGGTGAATTGCTCAGCACTAGTGCATAAGGAACCAAAATTACTCTATTCCAGTGATGTGGTTGTTGCCTAGTTATTTGAGCACAAGTGATGGCCGAAGATGAGTTTCCTGTTCATAAAAACTGGAGAATGCCTCCGCAGTTCAGGGGCACCGAGGCTTGAAATTGAACACAAACAGGCATGTAAGATATCATCTGCATTTTATAATTATTGGTGAAATTATAGATTTTGATGAAGCCAGTTTTCTTCAAGGGAAAGAAAGTCAAAGGTATGACACCAATTGCACTAAATACAGAATATAGCTATGTGGACCTTTAAAATTAAATGGCTAATTAAAACAAAATAATTTCTCAGGATATACAGCACTCTGGGTATTGCTGCTGAAGTAATATTGACTTTGCGTGATACTTTGGCCCCTGTATGTGCCACACACACACGTTCAGTGTGATGTGAACTCTTCTATGAACAGGAGCGATTGAGATTATTGTATTTCAGATCCAACATCACATCCATTACAGGGTCAGAGCACCAGAGAGTCCGCCTGACTGCTACATAATGTAACTGCTCCTCCCCAAACCAATCAACCACCGACATTTGCATCCACTGAATTACAAGCTGTTAATTGTACTGCGACAATTATAACGTTGAACATCACGTCAGAAATTATTCTGCCGCCAGCGTAAACGACTCCCGGGAACCCCCCCACTCACACCCCTTACCCGACTGGCAGAATCGAACGGGCACTAGAATGGTTTGCTGCCGAGTGTGATGTGGTTGGGATGAGGATCAGCACCTCCAAGTCTGTGGCCATGGTTCTCTCCCAGGAAATGGTGGTTTGTCCTCTTCAGGTGAGAGTGGAACAACCGCCCCTGGTGGAGGAGTTCAAGTATCTTGGGTCTTATTCACGAGTGGGGGTAAAAGGGAACAGGAGATTGACCGCCGTTTCGGTGCTGCGGTGGCAGTATTGTGGGCGTTGTATCGGACGGTGGAAGGAGCTGAGCCAAAAAGCAAAACTCGATTTACCGTTCAGTCTTCGTTTCTACTCTCAGTCAGTGGAGCCAGTTGAGATGGTTCAGACATCTGGTAAGGATGTCCGCTGGGTGTCTCCCTATGGAGGTTTACCAGGCACGTCCAGCTGGGAGGAGACCCTGGGGTAGAACCAGGACTCGCTGGAAGGATTATATCTCCCAGCGGGCCAGGGATCGCCTAGGGATCCCCCGGGAAGAGTTGGAGGAAGTTGCTGGGGTGAGGGATGTCTGGGCCACTCTGCTTGCCCTCTCGCCACCCTGACTTGGATCAAGCGGTTAGAAAATGTATGGATGGATAGATGTCATAAATGCATATGCATGATAAATTGTCCCATATCCACATCCATGGAATTTGAATCAGTCCTATGAATGAAACCTTATTTGGTAATATGCTAAATGGCAGATTATGTCAGAAAAGTGATTACATTTTTGGTATTGATTAAATTATGGACTGGCAGGTGAGATCAGAGTGGGGTCTTGATTGTTGAAAGTGTGGACACATGGTCACTGAAATGAATTAAATTTGTGGGAAATGTAGTGCGATGACAAAGAAAGCAACAAGCTAAATCTGTACTGTGTTAAGTATAAGGAAAAAATATAGAATTACTTGTTTTTGACAATAGATCAAGACATTGGCCTGGATTCAATCAACATGTGTCCTTAACTTTCATTTGCAATTAAATTTAAGTATTGTTTTTTTTTTTTTACAAAAACAGATTATAGAGTTTCAGAACACCTGTTCTAGACCAATCCACTCCGTGTATTAATGTGTTAAATAGATTGATAGGACCAAGACCATCATCATTAGTCTATATCAAATTATTATTATTTTTAAAATCACAAAAAATTACCTGTTTTTATAATCAACATGGTAGATTATTGAATTCAGACTACAACCCCCAACCTCAGAATGTACAGGGGCATAATTATAAATACACATTAACTAGCTGTTTGGACGCTTGTTATCAAGGTTCTTCTTAATACTCCAGATGATTTCAACTCCAGTGAAGTAAATGAATGAGAAAAATGCAGTGCTGCCAAACACACACACAGGCTTATGTAGAACGAGCTGCAGCTTATTGTGGAGGTCTAATCATCATATGGGATTCACATAACCTAAATATCCAGGTGAGACAATCAGAGAGCTAAGCTATTTAAAGTGGAGAGGAGTGCTTCTCTTCAGTGTGTTGCCTGCTTTCATTATGGAGAGTATTGTGTGTCGCCTGCAGCTTGGAGTATGGCTTGCTGTTCTGGGCTTTGTTTTTGCACAGGATCAGAGAAAATATTTTGGATCAAAAGATGTCCCTCTTCATAGATGTGATGTTGGTGACTTTGCAAGAGTGCCATGTGGAGACTCAGCTATTACACATGAGGATTGTGAAGCTCTCAACTGCTGCTTTGATCACCAGTGCTATTATGCAAATGAAGGTGAGCAAGTTGTCCTTTACTGTTGGAAGGTCTCGATGCATGCCTTCATGTTTGCTTAATGCTTCTACTTTTTCTACTACAGCTACTGTCCACTGCCTCCGGGATGGTCAGTTCAAGGTTGTGGTGTACAGAACTTCCACCTTGCCTCTGTTTGACTGTTGTTTATCTGAACATGGAGAACGGGGACAGTAGTGGTACCTGTAGTCCTTATGAAGTCTCTCCTGCTTTTACTGTCTTCCAATTCCCAGTCAGCGCTTGCATGACTACAATGAGGGTGGGTTATTTTGCCTTCAAATAATTTATTGCGTGCTGCTGCTGCTGCTTTACTGATCACTACCCCCCCCCCCCCCCCCACTTCCTCTTCAGGTGGAAGGTGATTCTGTGATCTATGAGAACACTATTTCGTCCTGGTATGACTGGGCAGATGGTCCTTTGGGCTCTATTACGAGGGACACTGCTTTCCAGTAAGTGGTGGGTTTATAGCATAACCTGTCTTCTGTGCTTGGGTTGCTGCTGACTTGTAGTTCCCCTTCTTCAGGCTGTCCTTCCAGTGCAGGTATCATGGCAGTGCTGTAGTTTCCTTGGTGGCTGAGGTGAATACAGTGCCTCCTCCCCTTCCAGTAGCTGCTCCAGGGCCCCTTCGTGTGGAGCTCAGGTTGGCTAGTGGTCAATGTGACTCCAAAGGAGCAAAAGGATGTGCTGATGGTACAGCCACTTTATAGTGATGTGTATATATTAAACGACCCCCCTATGCATGGAAGAATAACCTGTTCCCTGATATCTGTAGCTGATGCGTACAGTGACTACTACAGAGATGCTGACTACCCTGTGACCAAGGTGCTACGGGAACCTGTGTATGTGGAAGTGCACATCTTGGAAAGGACTGACCCCCATCTTGTCCTGCTTCTGGAACACTGCTGGGCTACGTCCACCTCTAGCCCCTTCAGCCTACCCCAGTGGAGCCTATTGGTTGATGGGTAACTGGCTACCTGGCTTCACTTCCTGTTCAATTTCCCCCCTCCCCCTAGATGCTCAATTGCAGTCTTTCCCCAGGTGTCCCTACCATGCTGACCCTTACCAGACCACCTTGGTTCCTGTAGATGGCTCTTCTGGACTTCCCTTCCCCACCCACTACAAGCAGTTTATGGTGCAGATGTTTACCTTTGTGGATCCTGCATCTTCCGTTCCACTGAATGAAATGGTATATCAGTACTATTGCAGCGCAGGACCTTCTTAATCCAGCAGCTTAATGTTCTTTCTGATCCGTCTCCCCAGGTGTTTATCCACTGTAGTACAGAAGTTTGCCACCCCACTGCTACTGACCGCTGTGAACAGCAATGCAGCAGAAAACTTAGTGAGTGGTGCTGGGAATTGTAGTGCTAGCAGCTTCTAGGCTGAATTGAGTGCACTGATCCCTACTTGTGGTTCTTTTATTCCAGGAAGGTCAATTGTTCCTGTAGGAAAGCGGTCCCCTGAGGAAAAGGCTGTGGTTTCCAGTAAGGCAGTGATCCTGACTAATCCAGAACCCCCAGCCTCAGGACAGAGACTTCAGAGTGAACGTGAGGGAGAATCCCTTAGAAGTGGTCCCTGACCCGGTTTCTGGATCTACCATTCTGTTGGTTCACTCTAACCATAACAAAGCATGCCTCATTCTACTGCTAGAGATCTTGTTTAGCTGCTAATTGCTAGAATCAGGTGTGCTAAAATAGGGTTGGAGTGAGAACCTACAGGATGGTAGATCTCCAAGAACAGGGTTTGGGACCACTGCCTTATAGGTATCATGGTGGCGGTGTGATTTGTGCTAATCTTTCCCTTTTGTTTCCAGTGCCCCAGTCTCTGCTCAGTTACGCTGTCCTGGCAGTGGCTGCATGCATCTTGCTCATCTCCGCCCTTGCGCTGGCTGTGACATGTACTAAACCAACCGACGGTGTGGAATGTTAAATAAAGTTTTTATGGAAAATGTGTTTCATTAAGTCTGCTTCATTTCTAGGGAACCTTGGTATGTTAAAGTTAGTTTGGCTAAGGTCTAAGGGTAGATTGCAATCGCTTATTTTCTGTCCCCGGTCCTCTCCTGACCTGTAAATCGATTGAGGTTCGCCATCTTTAAGGACATTCCTAACTGCTAAATTCTCTTTGGAGGAGTGGGGAACGAGGGGACTCCCGGAGGATGCTTCAGTGAGTAAGCACAAGTGTATCCTTAGCGGAAGTCTTTTTTTCAGAATGTGTGACGTGTAATTTATCCACTACTCTTCACATCTCATTTCGTACTGTCCTCTCTGCAGTTGGCTTTAGTGAGTGTGAAGTAACTGTTTGAAACCCATTTCTGTACTTTGCTTTTTGGTAACCCTATAAACTTTGCCAGTAGCCTATTCATGTTTGTCTGAAGTTGCAAAACTACAGCTTTTTAAAAAAATAAACAAGAAACCTGTGTTTTGAAGGAGATTCATTTATTTTTTTATTTTTTTTAAAAGGGTAGCCGCTTGTGAACCTCAGCTTCTCCAATTACACTACAGTGCCATAAAATAGGGTGTTATCAATAGCCCAAACCAACTATGACCCTCTTGCCAGACACTGCAAAATCCACCGTTCATACACTAAGAAAATGCTGCTCATGTATAGAAACTTTTTTTTTTTTTTAGGTTGTACAAATGGGCATTCGCTGTTTCCCTGTGCTTACTGTACTATATACAGTACCTGATGCACTTTTGGTTTAAAAGACCTTTTTTTTTCCTTAAATCTCATATAAATATGTTTAGGAAACAAAGTACTTACCAGGATATTCAGCAACAGCTGTTTTTTTGATTAACCCTGAAGAGTTTCTTGTTACATTTAGCCAAAGTCCTGTACAGTAAACATTTCCACAGCGACAACCCGTCGCACTTGGGACTGAAATGTTGCTGTTTTTTAAATACACTTTTGTACATTTAAAAAAAAATGTATTTACATTCTGCGATGTATGTTATGGTTATTTTATATATACTGTATGACTATTCTGAAATGAATGTATTCTGTTGCAAATTTCTGAATGATACCGCTTCAATTCAAACTTTAAACCTTGGGTGTGTGTAGAATTATTTTTGTGAAATTGACATTTAAATAAAACTGGTCGAAACTAGGTGGAAATTGCCTCTGGAGGGCCAAAGTAAATGGGTTAAAGCTTGAATTAAATGTTGCCCCATTGCATGGCCACTGGGCTTGTGAGAAGTTGCGCGTCTGTTGCAAATTGTTCTCAGCAATGGAAACTGTACTTCCCTGACCATGGAGCCAAGGTTCATTCCAATCCCTTATTTTCACTCCTTGCATCCTTTCCTCACACCCTTGGCTCTGCCCAACGAAGGATGTAAGGATCAGATACGAGGACAGAGGAATCGAGGCAACATGCATTTGGCAATTGTAACGACCTTGCTCAATCAAGCGTTGGCGTCATATGCTTACCTGCTTAAATGTTTTTTGAACTTATTTTCATGAGTAAACTTAACTTTTGTTAGTTATAAAAAAAAGTGTCATTACGGATTAGTGCTTTTTAATAAATGAAAAGGAATGGTAAAATTGCATTTCTGTCGGGGTGTGCCTGCGACGTGGATCATTTATACATGTCACACATTCTGTGAAAAGGCTACATGTGTCTCCTCACTGAAGCATGCTCTGAGACTCCTCGTTCCCCACTCCCTGCTCCTCCATGGAGCATTTAGCGGTTTGGAATGCCCTTAAAGATGGCGAACCTTGATCGATTTCCAGGTCAGGCGTGGACTGACAAGAGGACTGATAAAATAAGCAATTGGAATCCAACCCAGGTCATACAATGCCTTACCACCACCAGGCCCCCGCCCGCCCGCCCACTCTTCTGAGCTTTATTGAGGGGAGAATTATACGGATTGCTATATAGTGCAGAAATCTAATAGTTGTCTTTCGTACTGGATAGTTTAGCAATTGCATGACCCTGATTATAAAAATGGAGTTTATTTCCTTATATTTGGACTGAATCTCTAAACATTATAATTTTCTACAAATTTAGTGTGTGCCTAAGCTACTGGGATTTATGCATTGAGAATGTAAAAATCATGGCTTGGGCTATTTTTGGCACAGAATGAACAAGTAATTGTATGGCGTTATTGTAAAGGAAGTATGTAAATTGCACCACCACAACCTTTGGCTAACAAAACACTCAATCCTAGTTATGTGCTCAAATAACTAGGCAAAACAAAGTGATTGTCAAAAAATGTAGAATTTGCATGCAGGAGCTGAGGGGCAGATGGGCTTTAAAGGGGACAGACTCGGGCATACTGCACTGACCACTCATTTGTCAAGATTTGGACCAGAATCAATCAGTCATACTTAGAAAAAAACAAATGTATCAGTTATCTTAAATAAGTTGTTTTAGTGCTTTGTTACCCTTCAAACCTTTTATTATTTGTAATATGTGAAATTTATAAAAGGGAGTACATTTTTGGTATTGATTAAATTAGACTGGTAGGGAGATCATATTGAGGTCCTAATTGTTGAAAGTATGGACACTTAGTCACTGAAATAAATAAAAATTGACAATTGATCAAGACACAATAAATAACTTGTTTTGATATTTGACATGGCAGATTTGGATTGAATTCAGGCAACAAAACCCAACTGCAGAATTTTTGGGTCCATAATTATAAATACATATTTGACAGCTGTTGGGCACTTGTTATCATGGTGCGCCATAATATTTCATAGTAATTTTATTCCACTAAATTGATTAATTAGGTAAATGCAGTGCTGCCAAACACACACACAGGCTTATGTAGAATGAGCTGCAGCTTATTGTGGAGGTCTAATCATCATGTGGAATTCACATCACCTAATTACTCAGGTGAGACAATCAGAGAGCTAAGCTATTTAAAGTGGAGAAGAGTGCTTCTTTTCAGTGTGTTGCCTGCTTTCATTATGGAGAGTATTGTGTGTCGGTTGCAGCTTGGAGTATGGCTTGCTGTTCTGGGCTTTGTTTTTGCACAGGATCAGAGAAAACATTTTGGATCAAAAGATGTCCCTCTTCATAGATGTGATGTTGGTGACTTTGCAAGAGTGCAATGTGGAGACTCGGCTATTACTCATGCGGATTGTGAAGCTCTCAACTGCTGCTTTGATCACCAGTGCTATTATGCGAATGAAGGTGAGAAGGTTGTCCGTGATTGTTAGTAGAAGGTCTCAATGTATGCCTCCATGTTTGGTTAATGCCTCTGCTCTTTCTACTACAGCTACTGTCCACTGCCTCCGGGATGGTCAGTTCAAGGTTGTGGTGTCCAGAACTTCCACTTTGCCTCGGGTTGACCTTGTTTATCTGAACATGGTGAACGGTGACAGTAGTGGTACCTGTAGTCCTTATGAAGCCTCTCCTGCTTTTACGGTCTTCCAATTCCCAGTCAGTGCCTGCATGACCACAATGAGGGTGCGTTATTTTGCCTTCAAATAATTTCGCGTAATGCTGCTGCTTTACTGACCACTACCCCCCCCCCCCTGTCCCCAATTCCTCTTCAGGTGGAAGGGGATTATGTGATCTATGAGAACACTATTTCGTCCTGGTATGACTGGGCAGATGGTCCTTTGGGCTCAATCACGAGGGACACTGCTTTCCAGTAAGTGGTGGGTTTATAGCATAACCCCTCTTCTGTTCTTGGGTTGCTGCTGACTTGTGGTTCTCCTTCTCCAGGCTGTCCTTCCAGTGCAGGTATCATGGCAGTGCTGTGGTTTCCTTGGTGGCTGAGGTGAATACAGTGCCTCCTCCCCTTCCAGTAGCTGCTCCAGGGCCCCTTCGTGTGGAGCTCAGGCTGGCTAGTGGTCAATGTGACTCCAAAGGAGCAAAAGGATGTGCTGATGGTAAACCTACAATGTTTAGTAGTAAATATTACACCGACCCTCCCTTTTGGACTACTAACCTATGCTCCCTTATCACTGTAGCTGATGTGTACAGTGACTACTACAGAGATGCTGACTACCCTGTGACTAAGGTGCTACGGGAACCTGTGTATGTGGAAGTGCGCATCTTGGAAAGGACTGACCCCGATCTTGTCCTGCTTCTGGAACACTGCTGGGCTACGTCCACCTCTAGCCCCTTCAGCCTACCCCAGTGGAGCCTATTGGTTGATGGGTAACTGGCTACCTGGCTTCACTTCCTGTTCAATTTCCCCCCTCCCCCTAAGATGCTCAATTGCAGTCTTTCCCCAGGTGTCCCTACCATGCTGACCCTTACCAGACCACCTTGGTTCCTGTAGATGGCTCTTCTGGACTTCCCTTCCCCACCCACTACAAGCGGTTTATGGTGCAGATGTTTACCTTTGTGGATCCTGCGTCTTCCGTTCCACTGAATGAAATGGTATTTAATCTGTACAATTACAGCTTTGCATGTCCTCCTTAATCCACCAGCCTTTAATCCTTTCTGTGAATGCTGTCTCTCCCCAGGTGTTTATCCACTGTAGTACAGAAGTTTGCCACCCCACTGCTACTGACCGCTGTGAACAGCAATGCAGCAGAAAACATAGTGAGTGGTGCTGGGAATTGTAGTGCTAGCAGCTTCTAGGCTGAATTGAATGTGTAATGATTCCTCCCTGTGGTTCCTTTATTCCAGGAAGGTCAATTGTTCCTGTAGAAAAGCGGTCCACTGAGAAAACGGCTGTGGTTTCCAGTAAGGCAGTGATCCTGACCAATCCAGAGCCCCCAGCCTCAGGCCAGATGCTTCGGAGTGAAGGTGAGGGAGATTCCCCTGTAGCTATCATGGTGGCAGTGTGAGTTGTGCTAATCTTTCCCCTTGTTTCAGTGCCCCAGTTTCTCCTTGGTTACGGTCTCCTGGGAGTGGCTGCATGTGTCTTGCTAGTCTCCACCCTGGCACTGGCTGTTGCATGTACTGGACCATCTCGGATGGAACCGAAGGTGTGAAATGTTACAAATAAAGCTTATTGAGAATGTTTTGCCTTCCGTCTCCATTTCTATGGTGAACTTACCCTGTGGCCCCCCCCCCCCCCCCCCCCCCCCACTTTTACCATCTTCATAAATCCCTTATCCCTGCTAATGCCCCTATAATCGCCTTGGCCTACGCTGAAGATGTTGCCTGCATTCCCGTCCACTAAGGCATATGGTAAAATTATGCACGCAAACATAGAAAAATACAGACTAGGCTAACGTCAGTCTTCTTACACAAATCAAATGCATGCAGTGTACATCAATAATGTCTGTTTACGTCGTTGGTTAGCTCGGCTCAGCTCGCTATCAATAGTCCTATAATCTATATTGCAAACCTGCTTCTGCAAAAATGTCAAAAGGTAAAGCGCAGCCAATGTTACATCCTTGCTGTCCACAGCGGTTTGAGTAAAGGTAATCAAAATGTGCCCCATGTTTATTTAGGATGGGCTATGAATGACACCTTCACAACAGCAGGGTGTGCTAATTAACAGTAACGTTAGTCTCTAGCAGGGGTGGGCAACTCCAGGCCTCGCAAGCTGGTGTGTATGCTGGTTTTTACTGCTGCCAGTTACCCAGGCTCAATCAGCTAATTGGTTGTATACGCCATCACCGATTTACTCGCAAATTACAACACGCTACAATACATGCATTACCAACACAAGAACCTTCATCAGCTGCTGTTCATATTGTGGAATGTAGATAAAATAGATCATGTAACTGTTTGGGTTCATGAAATAATTGGTAACTGGTGGCAGCAAAAACCTGCATACACCAGCCCGTGAGGACTAGAGGCTAAAGCATTTTGGTGAAAGTGGAGGAATGTGAAGATTAAACGGCCTAGGACATGCTTTCTGATTTTTAGTTCAATATGGCTTTGGGACAGTAATATACTGTAGGAGAGAAGTGCGCTGCTGTGCTGACAGAACACGTAGCTACATTATAGTTGCTATTGCCTGCTACTCAGTGGCCATGTAGCTCTCCTGTATACTCGTAGTTTCTGCTAATTGAACAAATAAACGGTATCTTGTACATTTAGACTTTGAACGTTAGGTAAGTGATTATATACAGTGTGCGATTTCCTCTCCTGCACGTGACCAATCTTCATCCCAGCCTGGGACGCTATCATCCCCCCTCTGGTACTTGTCTTTCATTCACAATGTTATAGTAAATCCCGAACAACAAATAAGTTTATACATTTCCGAGTGAAGTCTAACGGTATCATTTAGGTGTTTTTATTAATAATCTTAGGTGTCATTTCCACAGGGGACGCGTCACACACAATATCTGAGAAAGCCTTATGCATATGCATAAAAGCGTCTGTATACCCATGTAAGAGGTTGTATACGGAAATCAGTGGGCAGGGCAACAATGTTGCTGCATTTAGTTACATTATTTGGTCAATAGACTAGATAAACAAACTACAATGTAGCAAAGCAGTGTTTCATTTCAGGCGGCACCCTGCATGTTGCAATTTTGTAGCCTGCGTGGCTGTATAGAGTACTCAAGTGACTACGTTACGCTGGTTTTGGAAGTAAATTCCCCATTCATTTAGAGCATAGAGATTAACTCAAGCTTACTTTTAAACCATTTTTACTGATTGTCTTACCGTCAATTTCCCGGATTGTTCAATATAATGCCCGTTCGCAAACTATGTTGTTTTCCTTGACCAGCTTTGAGTATATTTTACGTTTTAATATTTCTTTTTGTGAACATACCATTGCTGGCACTGTTTAAAAACTCCACGTGCTATAATTCCCTCCGTGCAGACGTTGTCATATAACGGTAGGCAGCAGTAGCACACAGTTCGGTTTTAAACACTTTTTTCTAACGTTAGCTAGCTAGCTTGAAGGACTAAAAGCTAGAATTGCTTTATGTGATTAACTATAGCGCAGTTCTGACCTTGTCAGGCAGGCTTCTCTACTTAGCAAACTAGTTAGCTCCTCTCAGTGGCAGTAGTCTACTCCCATCTGCCAGTCAGACAGACGAGATGATATCTTATTGGTCGAGAACCACCCGTGCATTGCAGTACTGGATATGTAGTCCGTTAAAGTGGACTACAAGTCGAACTACATTCATTTATGCATTACTTTAAAAAATAAAAATTGGAACATGCGATAAATGGAATATACCCTTGTACCACACAGGCTAATCCAGGAACGTTTCGGCTCATTCTGTAAATCAGATTTCAAGAAATGGTCGATAGTGTCCGAAGCCCATTCTATTTTCCATAGGAAATTTACTTCCGAAACCAGACTCTGCCCACGACTGACGTATTCACTTGAGTACTCAATAGTGGAAACGTGAGGCTTAGGTTCCGGAAGCAAAAACTCCATTCACTGTTTACATTGCTGTGTCTGAATGGTCTGCATCCTGTGTAATAGCACAGGCCTACTGCATACTGCTTAGGCTACTGCATACTGTTTAGTGACTTGCAGTATGCAAAAAATATCCTCCATAGGCTACTATTATCAGCAAAAACTCGCAAATAAGTATTATTTTGGGATTTTAAGCACACTACATTTAGAGAACATTTTGCCTGCTTAACGTTCTCATCCAGTGTAGGCTACTCAACTATCATAACGTTACTCAATAGTAGCCTATAGAAGGGTGTTGAATCGGACACTGACACCTTAACGTGAAATACATTTCATGCACACTCGTCTTTACCTGAAACACGTTGATTTGCGAGGCATTTCTGAGAATCGTAGCCGATGCTAAAATTAGGCTAATAAAGTTCTGGAAACTTTATTTCGGCCATTTGGCTGTGGTCAATTAAACAACAAACAATATGAGTGAGCTTTGGTAGCTCAGCTACCTCTTTACAATAATGCATCATGGAAATAGCTTAATAGGCTAATACCCTTTTCGTTTTCTCACACCCCCCTATCAATTTACACACTGTAGCCTAAGCTATATAATTGATTAGCTAACATCAGAATTCAAAATGTAGGCCTACAAGACACAAGCCTTTCTTTGTCAATGACCCTAAACTAGACCTACGAGTTTACAGAACAGTAACACTGCCGCGGCCGCCGAGGAGCAGCAAGCGATAGCAACGGTAACGTAGATGCGTTCAGTAAGCAGCGCACATCTATCTCAAAACCACGAAAACAAAAAGAACAGAAAGTGACGCGCTTGTTAATAATGTCCAAATTAAGCGATCGTATAGGCTATATACGCCAGAATAAAAGATAGTAGCCCAAAGGAAATAATCTGTAGTGGTCTAGTTTTTTAATAAGATCTCTAGCCTACATAGCCTCCCAGATAGCAAGGAAGTATTGAATCAACATTGATATTGTGTTATAAGCATCAGAATCGGTCATCAACCAATTTTCAATGGCGAATCAACATTCACTTTCTGATGGTAACGGTCACCGATGTATTAGTTTGAAATGAAAACATTGTATCAATGGAACAATAACAACCAAAGTCATCATACTGATGAATAACAGATTAAAATTAAAAAACCGTTATAATTATTAATTGCCTGTTTCTGCGGCCGCTGCTGTATATGCTAGCCTATACGCTCGTATATGTGTATGTTACGTGGAAAGTGAATTCATTTTTTCTTAGTTAAATTGGTTAAGTTCCAAGTTCTAGTTGCTACGACGAGGCCGGTTAACAAACAGCAAAGCGTATTTGTGAATGATGCTAATTCTTCATTTGTTTATTAATTTCCAACTAGGAATCCCGATATCCGACGAAGGAAAATGTAATAAAACGCCCTTTCAACTAGGAGTTCCATGTCTAAAATCAGGGATCGGGAAATCAACCCCGACCTCCAGAACAGGAAGAACTTTACATCACATCATCACGGCAGCTCACACCGCGGCCCACATTGTGAACAGTAAACAAACATTATTTTTAGACGAGTTTAGCTTTTGAAACACTTCAACTTTCGTTTTTCAGCATGAAACTATAACTATTGCATGTAGCTATTGTGTCCATTCAGCAGAGGTTTAAAATCAATAAAGAGGTTTGCATTTTTAAAATTTATGTCAATGTGTTATCTATTTTAGTAGCCTAACTCTAAAGTATTTTGATTTGTTTTTTTGCATATTTTGACTACTTTGAGTAAGAATTGGTAAAAATGATTATCATTAGCTATGAAAGATTACATTGATAATACATTGATTTAACGTCAGTTACAAAGTGCCGGTGCAGGTTTTTGTTTTAGCCCAGCACTAAGACATCTGATGCTACTTATCAAGGTCTAGAATCTAGATTGAAAACCATGATTAGTTAATTAGTTGAATCACGTGTCTTAGTGCTGGGCTAAATGAAAAACCTGCACCCACACACTCACCCTTTTCGGATGACGTTCCCTGCCGCTGCATTACAGGGTCAGAGCACCTGAGGGTCCACCTGACTGCTACGTGATGTAACTGCCCCTCCCCAAACCAACCAAAGACATTTGGAACCACTGAATTGCAACACGCCTGTTGATTGTTCAAAACCATTTTCACAGAGGTGTAAAATCCAGGTTCAGAAAGTAAAATTGCTCTGCAGTATTTTGTTCCAGTCACTTGGATTTGCTGATTAACACAATTCTTCAGCCAGGAGGTAGAACTAATTAGTGAAATCAGCTGGCTGAGTTCATGGGTGGAAGAAAAACACGGCAGGATTTTTACTTTCTGACCCCTGGATTTTACATCTCTGCATTTTAACATTAAAAGGCTACATTGTCAAATGCATACACATGTCACCTTTCTTTTTTATATGCTAAATGGCAAATTATTTTAGAAAAGCGGTACATTTTTTATTAAATGATAAACTGGCAGGTAAAATCAGTGGGGTTCTAATGGCTGTCAGGGTGGACAACTGGTCACTGAAAATAAAAATAAAAACTTTAGATCAGAAAAATATCGGAAAGTTTAGATAAGTAAAGACAATGCCAACAAGCTAAACCTTGTGTTACTACATATAAGGGAACAATATATAATAAATTCATGTTTTTGACAATTGATCAAGACATTGGCCTCAATTAAATCAACATTTGTCTTTAACTTTGACTTGCAATTAAAGTGTTTCGGTCCTTCAATACAAACAGATTAGTGAGTTTCAGAACATCTGTTCTAGACCAATTCACTCGGTGTGATAATTTGTTAAATTGATTGATAGGACCAAAACCATTATGAATCATCTCTATTTATCAAATGTATCTTTTTTCATCTCAACAAATAATCTGTTTTTAAATTCAACGTGGCAGATTTTGATTGAATTGCGACTACAACCCCCAGCTGCATAATGTCAAGGGCCATAATTATACATGCACATTAACTAGGTGTTGGACGCTTGTTATCATGGTGCTTCCTAATAGTATAGATCAGGGGTGGCCAACCCTGGTCCTGGAGAGCCGCAGGGTCTGCTGGTTTTTGTTGTTACTCGCCACTTAATTGATCAATTAAAGCAGTTGATTACACAGTTAACTCACCTCACCTGGTTTCTTTAGTCTAAGTAGTTGTCGTATTTAAGGTGAAACCAAAAACCAGCAGACCCTGCGGCTCTCCAGGACCAGGGTTGGCCACCCCTGGTATAGATAATTGCTACTCCAGTAAACTGAATAAATTAGGTAAAGGCAGTACTGCAAAACTCACAAACAGGCTTATGTAAAATAAAATAAAACACACAGGCTTATGTAGAACGAGGTCCACCTTATTGCGGAGGTCTAATCATCATGTGGAATTCACATCACCTAAATACCCAGCTGAGACAATCAGAGAGCTAAGTATTTAAAGTTGGGAGGACTTGTTATTTTCAGTAGTTGTTCTTCTTTCATTATGGGGAGTATTGGTTATGGATTGCAGCTTGGAGTATGGCTTGGTGTTTTGGGCTTTGTTCTGGCACAGGATCAGATTAAATATTTTGGATCAAAAGATGACACTTTTCATAGATGCCAAGTTGGTGCCTTTGCAAGAGAGCAATGTGGAGACCCAGCTATAACTCGTGAGGATTGTGAAGCTCTCACCTGCTGCTTTGATCAGCAGTGCTATTATGCAAATGCAGGTGAGTTGTCCATGATTACTGTTGGCAGGTCTCAATGCCTGCCTGCCTCCATGTTTAGTTGATGCTTCTGCTCTTTCTGCTGCAGTTACTGTCCACTGCCTCCGGGATGGCCAGTTCAAGGTTGTGGTGTCCAGAGCTTCCACCTTGCCTCCGCTTGACCTTGGTTCTGTGAACTTGCTGGAGGATCCCAGTAGTGGTTCCTGTGGTCCCTTTGTTGCATCTCCTGCTTTTGAGGTTTTTCAATTCCCCGTCAGTGCGTGTGGATCCACAGTGCAGGTGGGTTATTTTTTGCTTTCAATATTAAACTTCCTACATTGTGCAGCTTTTCTACTAACCCCCTCCCTCCCTCCACTTGCCACTATTTAGGTGGAAGGTGACTATGTGATCTATGAGAACAAGATTTCAGCCATGTATGATGTGATGACTGGTCCTTTAGGCTCCATCACAAGGGACAGTGTATTTGAGTAAGTGGTGAGTTTATGGCATGACCCTTTCTGTGTTGGGTTGCTGCTGACTTGTGGTTCTCCTTCTCCAGGCTATACTTCCAGTGCAGGTATCATGGCAGTGCTGTAGTTGCCTTGGTGGCTGAGGTGAATACAGTGCCTCCTCCCCTTCCAGTAGCTGCTCCAGGGCCCCTTCGTGTGGAGCTCAGGCTGGCTAGTGGTCAATGTGACTCCAAAGGAGCAAAAGGATGTGCTGATGGTAAACCTACAATGTTTAGTAGTAAATATTACACCAACCCTCCCTTTTGGACTACTAACCTATGCTCCCTTATCACTGTAGCTGATGTGTACAGTGACTACTACAGAGATGCTGACTACCCTGTGACCAAGGTGCTTCGGGAACCTGTCTATGTGGAAGTGCGCATCTTGGAAAGGACTGACCCCGATCTTGTCCTACTTCTGGAACACTGCTGGGCTACGTCCACCTCTAGCCCCTTCAGCCTACCCCAGTGGAGCCTATTAGTTGATGGGTAACTGGCTACCTGGCTTCCCTTCCTGTTCAATTTCCCCCTCCCCCTAAGATGCTCAATTACAGTCTTTCCCCAGGTGTCCCTACCATGCTGACCCTTACCACACCACCTTGGTTCCTGTAGATGGCTCTTCTGGACTTCCCTTCCCCACCCACTACAAGCGGTTTATGGTGCAGATGTTTACCTTTGTGGATCCTGCGTCTTCCGTTCCACTGAATGAAATGGTATTTCATCTGTACAATTACAGCTTTGCATGTCCTGCTTAATCCACCAGCCTTGAATCCTTTCTGTGAATGCTGTCTGTCCCCAGGTGTTTATCCACTGTAGTACAGAAGTTTGCCACCCCACTGCTACTGACCGCTGTGAACAGCAATGCAGCAGAAAACATAGTGAGTGGTGCTGGGAATTGTAGTGCTAGCAGCTTCTAGGCTGTTTTGAATGTGTAATGATTCCTACCTGTGGTTTTTATTCCAGGAAGATCAATTGTTCCTGTAGGAAAGCGGTCCACTGAGGAAAAGGCTGTGGTTTCCAGTAAAGCAGTGATCCTGACCAATCCAGAGCCCTCAGGACAGAGGCTTCATAGTGAAGGTGAGGGAGATTCCCCTGTAGGTATCATGGTGGCAGTGTGAGTTGTGCTAATCTTTCCTCTTGTTTCCAGTGCCCCGGTCTCTCGGTTACAGTCTCCTGGGAGTGGCTGCATGCGTCTTGCTCCTGTCCACCCTGGCATTGGCTGTTGCATGTACTAAACCATCTAGGATGCAACCGAAGGTGTAAAATTTTACAAATAAAGAAATGAAAGAAAATAACTTTCCTTCAGTCTCAACTTCTAGTGATCAACCTTGGTATGTTTTTAAAGCTACCTGGGAAATGTCACCCCATTGCCTGGCCACTGGGCTTGTGAAGTTTTTTGTTGTAAATTCTCCTCAGCAATGGAAGCTATAGTTCACCAGCTATGGAGGCACATCCTTGAATGCTACCCACCCTTCTGAACTTTCTGGAGGGAAGATTATACTGACTGAATTGGATTCTTTCCTTTTAATTTGAAATCCATCTAAGCGCATCACTTACTACAAATTTAGTGTGTGCCCATGCGACTGGGATTCATGCATTGAGAATGTAAAGGAAAAACGATTATTTATTTTTAAAATAATTAAATCATGGCTTGTGCCGTTTTTGGTGCAGAATAAGTCATTGTATGGGAAATAAGACTAGCACAAATGTGTTGAGGCACACTGGTTTAAATCACTGAATGGAAAAGCACCGCTCTGTGAATTGGGTAGCAAACTAACAGCAGCTTGGCGTATCCCAGATGGCAAGGAAACGTTGAATTAACATTGCATTGTTTCAATGTTAATTCTGCGTCCAGGTGCTCATCAAGTTTACGTTGAATCAATTCATCAAAATAATGAAACCATGTTAACAATGGAGATCAATGTAACTATTATTAAATCAGTTTATTTTCAATGTAATCTCGTAGAACTACATTTTACCAATTCTTGCTCAATCTACAAATCAAAATACTTTTGTGTTAGGCTACTAAAATTGATAACGCATCGACATCAATTTAAAAAATGCAAACATCTTTGATTTTAAACTTCTGCTTAATGCACAATATACAGTAGTAGTTTTATGCTGAAAAACAAAATTTGAAGTGTGTAAAAAAAGTTTACAATGTGGGTAGTGGTGTGAGCTGCTGTGATGTCTAGTTCTTCCTAGTTGAGAGGTTGGGGTTGATTTCCTGATCCCTGATTTCCGACATGAAACTCCTAGTTGAAAGGGTGTTTCCTTCATTTCGTCGGATATTGGGATTCCTATTTGGAAATGAATGAACGAATGCAGCATCAACCACAAATACATTTTGCTGTTAAGTCATTTTGTTTTTTTCTACGTCGGCCTCGTCATAGCAACTGGAACTTTGAATTTAACCAATTTAACCAATGAATTAACTTACCACGTAACATACACATATATGAGCGTATAGGACCGCAGAAACAGGCAATGAATACATTTTTTTAAATTTTTTTTAAAAAGTGCCGCCCCATTGCTACTTACTGCTGTGAACAGCAATGCAGCAGAAAACGTGAGTGGTGCTGGGAATTGTAGTTCTCGCAGCTTCTAGGCTGTATTCAGTGTGCACTGATTCTTACCTGTGGTTCTTTTATTCCAAGAAGGTCAATTATTCCTGTAGGAAAGCGGTCCACTGAGGAAAAGGCTGTAGTTTTCAGTAAGGCAGTGATCCTGACCAATCCAGAGCCCAAAGCTTCAGGCCAGAGGCATTAGGGTGAAGGTGAGGGGCACTGGCTGTTGCATGTACTAAACCATCTAGGATGGAACCGAAGGTGTGATTTTCATAAAGCGCTTATGAAAAATGCATTTACTTCAGTGACTCATTTCTATCATGGCTGTAACCATGTATTCAACATTGGGGGGTACCAAATATGACGGGTGTACTTAAAAAATATTAATATTACATATTATTTTGCATGAATATTGGTGTTAATGGGAACATGTCTGCATATATAATACAGTTCAGATACTGCATTAACTATAAATACCAAAAATATTTTTGTCTATTGAAAAACATTCAGGTCATTTCTAGTAGTGGTAGTGGCTGTTTCTGTATTTGTACAGTAAGCATAGGCTCAACAATGATTAATTACAGCTCTGCTTTCTACCATTTATCCTGAAATCAAGTGGTATATGTCAATCTCAAACCTGAGAAATCTGTCCTATGAAGACAAGTCTAGATATTACAGTATACAGTATTTGAAGATTATATAAACTCCTCAAAAAAGGTTTGGAAACGTTATTTCGGTCGATTATTCCTCCCCTTTAATAATACCAATTGGTATTGTATTTTATATCGTTGGAAAGCCTGATTAGTCACCTTTACAACGAGGTACAACTTGTAAGGATCATGCATTCGTGGAATGAGCAACACAGCTAACCGTGTGGGTAGCGGCCCAAAAAAATGTGCCAAAATCCCCTGCAATATTCTTCTGTTGGTATTCACTCTCGTTTTGAGCTTCAAGTGCTGGCAGGTGTATGCCAGTGGGATGGAATGGGATGCCATCCCACAGCAGTGTGTGACCAGGCTGGTGACCAGCATGAGGAGGAGGTGCCAAGCTGTTGTGGCTGCGTATGGATCTTCCACACGCTACTGAGGTCCCTGACAGTGTAAAATGAATAAAGTGTAAAAATGGCCAATATGTGTTGTTTTTTCCTTATTACTGTGGGAGAGTGCAATCATCCAGTCCACCAAGCAACTCAAAACGAGAGTGAATACCAACAGAAGAATATTGCAGGGGATTTTGGCACATTTTTTTGGGCCGCTACCCACACGGTTAGCTGTGTTGCTCATTCCACGAATGCACGATCCTTACAAGTTGTACCTCGTTGTAAAGGTGACTAATCAGGCTTTCCAACGATATAAAATACAATACCAATTGTTATTATTAAAGGGGAGGAATAATCGACCGAAATAACGTTTCCGAACTTTTTTTGAGGAGTTTATATATATATATATATAATTTTTTTATTATTTTTTTATTTTTAATTAAGGCAGATTCAGGCATTGTCTCATCAAATATTCTCACTGGAGATTCATAGGCTACACAAAATTGATTAATCATCGATTCATTGAGGCTACTTTTTGCATTTTATATAGCTCACACTAGCTAGCTGGTAGCCTAGAGGCTACTTAACAATACAACTGGCTAATTTAAGCCATATTTAACTTGTTAATTTTGAAACATTCACATTAAGTCCTCACAATATTAAATTACATTTTGCATTGCCTATAAATTCAATGGCAAGTAACCTTTCCTTGTGTAAATAATAAAAATTATTTTGGAAGGGAATAAAAGTTTAATTCAATTAGGGGCTTTATTCAGACTCCCAGGATGCTGGCAGTGCAATTACTTCACTCAGAAATGCATTGCTCGTTCATTATTGGACCTGCAGCCAAACTATAAAACAAATCCTATGTTCTGGTTTTATTACATGTGATTCATGACAACTGTGCTTAATTCAGGTTCATTCTGGTTTGGCAACTTTTATCCAATAAAGGACATAAGCTTATTGGATGCTTGGAAACAAATGATGTTTGAGCACAATAGCCAGTTGTGTCTACAGTTTTAGGCAAACTACAGCAGATGCAGGAATGTACATTCACTTGCTTTAATTGTTTTCTGCTATTTTTTGAATATTTTACTAATTTGATCAACTCGTTGCTTACATAAATTTTGGGAGTGGGTCAGAAAAAGAGACCGATAGTATTGATTTTATTGAATATGCCTACAAACATAGCAATTTACTCAATATGTATTACTGCTTGTAACATTTAAATTGTTTGTTTTTCCACTGCACCACTGTCTTGTGCCATGTTTCATATTGTAATTTTATACTTTGAGTGCATTTTACAAACTGCAGTGTAAGCGTTCATAAGTGGCTTAGTCATATTTTATGTTTGATGCACCAATTTTCCATGAAGCTAGAACATTACCAGCATGATGGTGGAATGTTATTGTATTGTAATGTCATACATAATGTTGAGTATGGTGTACAAGTATCTCCCTGGGCTCTACTTAGGACATTGAAAATCCTCAGATTTACTGTGCGCTGATATGTGCTACAAGAATGTAAAATATTCCTTGGAGTGATTATAAATAGCAACATTTGTGAAACACAATAGAGAATTGTTATGGCATGCATAAATAATACATAATGTAAAAAAAAGTTATTGAAATGTGATATTGAGGTATAAGAGTGAATGATTAGGCTACATATGTAGGTATTTGTGCGCTATCAATGTTTTCATCTTAAACCATCATAAGGGGCAAATGAATATGCTTTATAATGGACAAAAAGTATTTCATTAATTTCATGACAGGTTTGTATAGGTTTTTGGACCCATAGATATATATCCCCCTATACTGATGAAAAGATACTTGAAAATGATGCAGAAGTGAGTCAAAACAGTTGAATCATATTTATATATGATTATTTTTTATTGCAGTGCAAAATTTAGCCATTTTGGATAGATATGGAGACAATAAGGGACAACAGGGTACAATACTTATATCCTTAATATTTTGCATTATAGATCTTTAGTAGTTCCTCAGGTTTTGCACAAATCTGTATGATTGTTTATGATCCAGGAGTATAGTTTTACTCAGTTTATGTGGATAAAACAGTGTATGATTGTAATGCGTGTGTGCTTTTTGTTATTGGTGTAGTATATGAAAGCCCATAAATAGACATGGGTGATGTCATCTAGCGGTTTCTCATTGTGCTTACATTCTGTTTGCACAGGGCAGCCTGAGAGATGTGCCATCTATGTGACTTTGAGATGACTCAACACCATGGGACTGCAGCTGATTGCCAACCACACATGACTCAGCAATTTAGTCAACAGTCCCATTGGAACAAGCACTAGCTAACGTCATTCAATGTCCAAGCTTCACAAAACAGAACTAATGTGATTGAGGTACGTTCCAGTGCCCTGAAGCAGAATCTTATTGTTAGCATGTCACAGAAGACAATGCAGTATAGCCGTAATTCTATAGTTAGTAACCAAAATAACTCAACTGAAAGGTCAAATTCTTGAAATGGCAGTAGAGGTTTGTTAACTTACAGGGCTCAGCCTGCAAGTTTGGTTATAGATGTAATATGATTAATATTGTGTAGATAAATGCAGAAACGGTTTTAATTCCAATTTGTAATGTTTTAGCCAATATAAATGGCCAACTAGGAATCTGAATGCGATTGATTTATAGCTTGCCAACAATGCAAGTAATTCCCGACGTGGATGCTGGCCATTAAGTTCCGCCCCTTCCTGACAAAGCAGGCTGCAGCAAGCCTGTAAATGAGATTTGAGCTGCACAATCCTCACAGCACTACTCATGAGTCACAAAAGCATAATGGGAGAACCGTTTACCCAGCCATGGACTTGGTTAGACGTTAGCCTTGCCAACAGTTACAGAGGCAACTGGCTAGGAAGCACATTCAGATGTTTCTTCTGGACATGGCCTGTAGTTAAGCTCCCAGCTTCCTTTGTAAACACACTATGCGTATAATTTTTAATAATCTTCAGGACTAAAGTATATCTTAGAAGAACTTAATGCTCACTCAGTAAAAAGCAATTAGCCAACTAAATACATGTTTTTAGCTGGCAATTTCAAGCCATGTGACCTTTTCTCAAAGCATTGCTTTGGGAGGGGGTTCATACAAAGAGGTTTCATACTACCCAGAAGAATCAGACTGAACCCAGTAAATGTTTAAGAACTTTATTTGTAATATTTTACACCTTCGGTTCCATTCTAGATGGTTTAGTACATGTAACAGCCAGTGCCAAGGTGGACAGGAGCAAGACGCATGCAGCCACTCCCAGGAGACTGTAACCGAGAGACTGGGACACTGGAAATAAGAGAAAAAGATTAGCACAAATGACACTGCCACCATGATGCCTACAGGGGAATCTTCACCTCCACTATGAAGCCGCTGGCGTGAGGCAGGGGGTTCTGGATTGGTCAGGATCACTGCCTTACTGGAAACCACAGCCGTTTCCTCAATGGACCGCTTCCCTACAGGAATAATTGACCTTCCTGGAATAAAGGAAGCACAGGTAGGGATCATTACACATTCAAAACAGCCTAGAAGCTGCTAGCACTACAATTCCCAGCACCACTCACTATGTTTTCTGCTGCATTGCTGTTCACAGCGGTCAGTAGCAGTGGGGTGGCAAACTTCTGTACTACAGTGGATAAACACCTGGGGAGAGACAGCATTCACAGAAAGGATTCAAGGCTGGTGGATGAAGCAGGAGATGCCAAGCTGTAATAGTACAGATTAAATACCATTTCATTCAGTGGAACAGAAGACGCAGGATCCACAAAGGTAAACATCTGCACCATAAACCGCTTGTAGTGGGTGGGGAAGGGAAGTCGAGAAGAGCCATCTACAGGAACCAAGGTGGTCTGGTAAGGGTCAGCATGGTAGGGACACCTGGGGAAAGACTGTAATTGAGCATCTTAGGGGGAGGGGGAAATTGAACAGGAAGTGAAGCCAGGTAGCCAGTTACCCATCAACCAATAGGCTCCACTGGGGTAGGCTGAAGGGGCTAGAGGTGGACGTAGCCCAGCAGTGTTCCAGAAGTAGGACAAGATCGGGGTCAGTCCTTTCCAAGATGCGCACTTCCACATAGACAGGTTCCCGTAGCACCTTGGTCACAGGGTAGTCAGCATCTCTGTAGTAGTCACTGTACACATCAGCTACAGTGATAAGGGAGCATAGGTTAGTAGTCCAAAAGGGAGGATTGGTGTAATATTTACTACTAAACATTGTAGGTTTACCATCAGCACATCCTTTTGCTCCTTTGGAGTCACATTGACCACTAGCCAGCCTGAGCTCCACACGAAGGGGCCCTGGAGCAGCTACTGGAAGGGGAGGAGGCACTGTATTCACCTCAGCCACCAAGGCAACTACAGCACTGCCATGATACCTGCACTGGAAGTATAGCCTGGAGAAGGAGAACCACAAGTCAGCAGCAACCCAACACAGAAAGGGTCATGCCATAAAATCACCACTTACTCAAATACACTGTCCCTTGTGATGGAGCCTAAAGGACCAGTCATCACATCATACATGGCTGAAATCTTGTTCTCATAGATCACATGGTCACCTTCCACCTAAATAGTGTCAAGTGGAGGGAGGGGGTTAGTAGAAAAGCTGCACAATGTAGGAAGTTTAATATTGAAAGCAAAAAATAACCCACCTGCACTGTGGTTCCACACGCACTGACGGGGAATTGAAAAACCTCAAAAGCAGGAGATGCAACAAAGGGACCACAGGAACCACTACTGGGATCCTCCAGCAAGTTCACAGAACCAAGGTCAAGCGGAGGCAAGGTGGAAGCTCTGGACACCACAACCTTGAACTGGCCATCCCGGAGGCAGTGGACAGTAACTGCAGCAGAAAGAGCAGGCATTAACCAAATATGAAGGCATACATCGAGACCGTCAAATAATAATCATGGACAATCAAGCATCAACTAAACATGGAGGCAGGCATTGAGACCTGCCAACAGTAATCAGACAACTCACCTGCATTTGCATAATAGCACTGCTGATCAAAGCAGCAGGTGAGAGCTTCACAATCCTCACGAGTTATAGCTGGGTCTCCACATTGCTCTCTTGCAAAGGCACCAACTTGGCATCTATGAAAAGTGTCATCTTTTGATCCAAAATATTTAATCTGATCCTGTGCCAGAACAAAGCCCAAAACACCAAGCCATACTCCAAGCTGCAATCCATAACCAATACTCCCCATAATGAAAGAAGGACAACTACTGAAAAGAACAAGTCCTCCCAACTTTAAATACTTAGCTCTCTGATTGTCTCAGCTGGGTATTTAGGTGATGTGAATTACACATGATGATTAGACCTCCACAATAAGGTGCACCTCGTTCTACATAAGCCTGTGTGTTTTATTTTATTTTACATAAGCCTGTTTGTGAGTTTTGCAGTACTGCCTTTACCTAATTTATTCAGTTTACTGGAGTAGCAATTATCTAGACTATTAGGAAGCACCATGATAACAAGCGTCCAACACCTAGTTAATGTGCATGTATAATTATGGCCCTTGACATTATGCAGCTGGGGGTTGTAGTCGCAATTCAATCAAAATCTGCCACGTTGAATTTAAAAACAGATTATTTGTTGAGATGAAAAAAGATACATTTGATAAATAGAGATGATTCATAATGGTTTTGGTCCTATCAATCAATTTAACAAATTATCACACCGAGTGTATTGGTCTAGAACAGATGTTCTGAAACTCACTAATCTGTTTGTATTGAAGGAACGAAACACTTTAATTGCAAGTCAAAGTTAAAGACAAATGTTGATTTAATTGAGGCCAATGTCTTGATCAATTGTCAAAAACATGAATTTATTATATATTGTTCCCTTATATGTAGTAACACAAGGTTTAGCTTGTTGGAATTGTCTTTACTTATCTAAACTTTCCGATCTTTTTCTGATCTAAAGTTTTTATTTTTATTTTCAGTGACCAGTTGTCCACCCTGACAGCCATTAGAACCCCACTGATTTTACCTGCCAGTTTATCATTTAATAAAAATGTTACCGCTTTTCTAAAATAATTTGCCATTTAGTATATAAAAAAGAAAGGTGACATGTGTATGCATTTGACAATGTAGCCTTTTAATGTTAAAATGCAGAGATGTAAAATCCAGGGGTCAGAAAGTAAAAATCCTGCCGTGTTTTTCTTCCACCCATGAACTCAGCCAGCTGATTTCACTAATTATTTCTACCTCCTGGCTGAAGAATTGTGTTAATCAGCAAATCCAAGTGACTGGAACAAAATACTGCAGAGCAATTTTACTTTCTGAACCTGGATTTTACACCTCTGTTAAAATGGTTTTTGAACAATCAACAGGCGTGTTGCAATTCAGTGGTTCCAAATGTCTTTGGTTGGTTTGGGGAGGAGCAGTTACATCACGTAGCAGTCAGGTGGACCCTCAGGTGGACCCTCAGGTGCTCTGACCCTGTAATGCAGCGGCAGGGAACGTCATCCGAAAAGGGCGAGTGTGTGGGTGCAGGTTTTTCTTTTAGCCCAGCACTAAGACATGTGATTCAACTAATTAACTAATCATGGTTTTCAATCTAGACCTTGATAAGTAGAATCAGATATCTCAGTGCTAGGCTAAAACAAAAACCCGCACCGGCACTTTGTAACTGATGTTAAATCTATGTATTATCAATGTAATATTTCATAGCTAATGATAATATAATTTTTTAGCAATTTTTGCTCAAAGTAGTCAAAATCTACAAAAAAACGAATCAAAATACTTTAGAGTTAGGCTACTAAAATAGATAACACATTGACATCAATTTTAAAAATGCAAACCTCTTTATTGATTTTAAACCTCTGCTGAATGGACACAATAGCTCCATGCAATAGTTATAGTTTCATGCTGAAAAACGAAAGTTGAAGTGTTTCAAAAGCTAAACTCGTCTAAAAATAATGTTTGTTTACTGTTCACAATGTGGGTCGCAGTGTGAGCTGCCATGATGATGTGATGTCAAGTTCTTCCTGTTCGGGAGGTCGGGGTTGATTTCCCGATCCCTGATTTTCGACATGGAACTCCTAGTTGAAAGGGCGTTTTATTACATTTTCCCTCGTCGGATATCGGGATTCCTAGTTGGAAATTAATAAACGAATGAAGAATTAGCATCATTCACAAATACGCTTTGCTGTTTGTTTATTTTTCTAAGTTACCCGGCCTCGTCGTAGCAAATAGAACTTGGAACTTAACCAATTTAACTAAGAAAAAATGAATTCACTTTCCACGTAACATACACATATACGAGCGTATAGGCTAGCATATACAGCAGCGACCGCAGAAACAGGCAATGAATAATTATAACGTTTTTTTTTATTTTAATCTGATCAAAAATCAATGTTATTCATCAGTATGATGACTTTGGTTGTTATTGTTACATTGATACAATGTTTTCATTTCAAACTAATACATCGGTGACCGTTACCATCAGAAAGTGAATGTTGATTCGCCATTGAAAATTGGTTGATGACCGATTCTGATGCTTATAACACAATATCAATGTTGAGTCAATACTTCCTTGCTATCTGGGAGGCTATGTAGGCTAGAGATCTTATTACAAAACTAGACCACTACAGATTATTTCCCTTGGGCTACTATCTTTTATTCTGGCGTATATAGCCTATACGATCGCTTAATTTGGACATTATTAACAAGCGCGTCACTTTCTGTTAATTTCTTTTTCGTGGTTTTGAGATAGATGTGCGCTGCTTACTGAACGCATCTACGTTACCGTTGCTATTGCTTCCTGCTCCTCGGCGGCCGCGGCAGTGTTACTGTTCTGTAAACTCGTAGCGGCAGTGTTACTGTTCTGTAAACTCGTAGGCCTAGTTTAGGGTCATTGACAAAGAAAGGCTTAGGCCTACATTTTGAATTCTGACGTTAGCTAATCAATTATATAGCTTAGGCTACAGTGTGTAAATTGATAGGGGGATGTGAGAAAATGAAAAGGGTATTAGCCTATTAAGCTACTTCCATTATGCGTAATATAAAAGAGGTAGCTGAGCTACCAAAGCTCACTCATATTGTTTGTTGTTAAATTGCCCACAGCCAAATGGCCTAAATAAAGTTTCCAGAACTTTATTAGCCTAATTTTAGCATCAGCTACGATTCTCAGAAATGCCTCGCAAATCAACGTGTTTCAGGTAAAGACGAGTGTGCATGAAGTTGTTTCACGTTAAGCTGTCAGTGTCCGATTCAACACCCTTCTATAGGCTACTATTGAGTAACGTTATGAGAGTTGAGTACCCTACACTGGATGAGAAGGTTAAGCAGGCAAAGTGTTCTCTAAATGTAGTGTGCTTAAAATCCCAAAATAATATACTTATTTGCGAGTTTTTGCTGATAATAGTAGCCTATGGAGGATATTTTTTGCATACTGCATGTCACTAAACAGTATGCAGTAGCCTAAGCATTATGCAGTAGGCCTGTGCTATTACACAGGATGCAGACCATTCGGACACAGCAATGTAAACAGTGAATGGAGTTTTTGCTTCCGGAACCCAAGCCTCACATTTCCACTATAGAGTACTCAAGTGAGTACGTCAGTCGTGGGCAGAGTCTGGTTTCGGAAGTAAATTTCCGATGAAAAATAGAATGGGCTTCGGACACTATCGACTATTTCTTGAAATCTGATTTACAGAATGAGCCGAAACGTTCCTGGATTAGCCTGTGTGGTGCAAGGGTATATTCCATTTATCGCATGTTCCAATTTTTATTTTTTAAAGTAATGCATAAATGAATGTAGTTCGACTTGTAGTCCACTTTAACGGACTACATATCCAGTACTGCAATGCACGGGTGGTTCTCGACCAATAAAATATCATCATCTCGTCTGTCTGACTGTGGCAGATGGGAGTAGACTACTGCCACTGAGAGGAGCTAACGTTAGTTTGCTAAGTAGAGAAGCCTGCCTGACAAGGTCAGAACTGCGCTATATTTAATCACATAAAGCAATTCTAGCTTTTAGTCCTTCGAGCTAGCTAGCTAACGTTAGAAAAAAGTGTTTAAAACCGAACTGTGTGCTACTGCTGCCTACCGTTATATGACAACGTCTGCACGGAGGGAATTATAGCACGTGGAGTTTTTAAACAGTGCCAGCAATGGTATGTTCACAAAAAGAAATATTAAAACGTAAAATATACTCAAAGCTGGTCAAGGAAAACAACATAGTTTGCGAACGGGCATTATATTGAACAATCCGGGAAATTGACGGTAAGACAATCAGTAAAAATGGTTTAAACGTAAGCTTGAGTTAATCTCTATGCTCTAAATGAATGGGGAATTTACTTCCAAAACCAGCGTAACGTAGTCACTTGAGTACTCTATACAGCCTCGCAGTCTACATAATTGCAACAGGCAGGGTGCCGCCTGAAGTGAAACACTGCTTTGCTACATTGTAGTTTGCTTATCTAGTCTATTGACCCAATAATGTAACTAAATGCAGCAACATTGTTGCCCTGCCCACTGATTTCCATATACAACCTCTTACATGGGTATACAGATGCTTTTATGCATATGCATAAGGCTTTCTCAGATATTGTGTGTGACGCGTCCCCTGTGGAAATGACACCTAAGATTATTAATAAAAACACCTAAATGGTACCGTTAGGCTTCACTTGGAAATGTATAAACTTATTTGTTGTTCGGGATTTACTATAACATTCAGAATGAAAGACAAGTATCAGAGTGGGGATGTTAGCGTCCCAGCCTGGGATGAAGATTGGTCAAGTACAGGAGAGGAATTCGCACACTGTATATAATCACTTACCTAACGTTCAAAGTCTAAATGTACAAGATACCGTTTATTTGTTCAATTAGCTGAAACTACAAGTATACAGGAGAGCTATACGGCCACTGAGTAGCAGGCAATAGCAACTATAACGTAGCTACGCGTTCATTCAGCACAGCAGCGCACTTCTCTCCTTCGAGTCTATATTTCTGTCTCAAAGCCATATTGAACTAAAAATCAGAAAGCACGTCCTAGGCCGTTTAATCTTCACATTCCTCCACTTTCACCAAAATGCTTTAGCCTCTAGGCCTCACGGTCTGGTGTATGCAGGTTTTTTCTGCCACCAGTTACCAATTATTTAATTAACCCAAACAGTTACATGATCTATTTTATCTACATTCCACAATATGAACAGCAGCTGATGAATGTTCTTGTGTTGGTAATGCATGTATTGTAGCGTGTTATAATTTACGAGTAAATCGGTGATGGCGTATACAACCAATTAGCTGATTGAGCCTGGGTAACTGGCAGCAGTAAAAACCAGCATACACACCAGCTTGCGAGACCTGGAGTTGCCCACCCCTGCTATAGGCTAACGTTACTGTTAATTAGCACGCCCTGCTGTTGTGAAGGTGTCATTCATAGCCCATCCTAAATAAACATGGGGCACATTTTGATTACCTTTACTCAAACCGCTGTGGACGGCAAGAATGTAACATTGTTTGGCTGCGCTTTACCTTTTGACATTTTTGCAGAAGCAGGTTTGCAATTTAAATTATAGGACTATTGATAGCGAGCTGAGCCGAGCTAACGGCTCAACCGATGATGGGAACAGACATCGATGTACGCTTAACGCATTTGATTTGTGTAACAGACTGACGTTAGCCTAAAACCTGTATTTTTTTTTTTATGTTTGCGTGCATAATTTTACCATATGCCTTAGTGGACGGGAATGCAGGCAACGTCTTTTTACCGTAGGCCAAGTATTGCGATTATAGGGGCATTAGCAGGGCTAAGGGATCCATGAAGACGGTAAAATTGGGGGGCCAACGGGGCCCTAGCCACCCCCCTTTATAGTGCCAGTGGCTCATTGTAAATAACTGCATCAGTACTGGTTCCTGTGCTTAAGTAATGTACAGGTGAATTGTGTTGGTGCTATTACATTTCAGTAAAGCCAATTAATCACTATTCCACTCCAAAACCACTCCACACAATAGTCCCAGTAGCATGTTGATGGTTCAATTATGACAGTGCTTCTTCCAGAGAAGTGCCACAACTAAAACATTTTGCCAACTACCTTAAAAAAAAAACATGATAAATTTACTATAGAAGTGAAGGAGACTGAAGGCAAAACATTCTCAATAAGCTTTATTTGTAACATTTCACACCTTCGGTTCCATCCGAGATGGTATAGTACATGCAACAGCCAGTGCCAGGGTGGAGACGAGCAAGACGCATGCAGCCACTCCCAGGAGACCATAACCGAGAAGAGACCGGGGCACTGGAAACAAGGGGAAAGATTAGCACAAATCACACTGCCACCATGATAGCTACAGGGGAATCTCCCTCACCTTCACTCTGAAGCGTCTGGCCTGAGGCTGGGGGCTCTGGATTGATCAGAATCACTGCCTTACTGGAAACCACAGCCATTTTCTCAGTGGACCGCTTTTCTACAGGAACAATTGACCTTCCTGGAATAAAGGAACCACAGGGAGGAATCATTACACATTCAATTCAGCCTCAAAGCTGCTAGCACTACAATTCCCAGCACCACTCACTATGTTTTCCGCTGCATTGCTGTTCACAGCGGTCAGTAGCAGTGGGGTTGCAAACTTCTGTACTACAGTGGATAAACACCTGGGGACAGACAGCATTCACAGAAAGGATTAAAGGCTAGTGGATTAAGGAGGACATGCAAAGCTGTAATTGTACTGATGAAATACCATTTCATTCAGTGGAACAGAAGATGCAGGATCCACAAAGGTAAACATCTGCACCATAAACCGCTTGTAGTGGGTGGGGAAGGGAAGTCCAGAAGAGCCATCTACAGGAACCAAGGTGGTCTGGTAAGGGTCAGCATGGTAGGGACACCTGGGGAAAGACTGCCATTGAGCATCTTAGGGGGAGGGGGGAAATTGAACAGGAAGTGAAGCCAGGTAGCCAGTTACCCATCAACCAATAGGCTCCACTGGGGTAGGCTGAAGGGGCTAGAAGTGGACGTAGCCCAGCAGTGTTCCAGAAGCAGGACAAGATGGGGGTCGGTTCTTTCCAAGATGCGCACTTCCACATACACAGGTTCCCGTAGCACCTTAGTCACAGGGTAGTCAGCATCTCTGTAGTAGTCACTGTACACATCAGCTACAGTGATAAGGGAGCATAGGTTAGTAGTCCAAAAGGGAGGGTTGGTGTAATATTTACTACTAAACATTGTAGGTTTACCATCAACACATCCTTTTGCTCCTTTGGAGTCACATTGACCACTCGCCAGCCTGAGCTCCACACGAAGGGGCCCTGGAGCAGCGACTGGAAGGGGAGGAGGCACTGTATTCACCTCAGCCACCAAGGCAACTACAGCACTGCCATGATACCTGCACTGGAAGGACAGCCTGAACAAGGAGAATCACAAGTCAGCAGCAACCCAAGAACAGAAGAGGGGTTATGCTATAAACCCACCACTTACTGGAAAACAGTGTCCCTTGTGATTGAGCCCAAAGGACCATCTGCCCAGTCATACCAGGACGAAATTGCGTTCTCATAGATCACATAATCCCCTTCCACCTGAAGAGGAATTGGGGGGGGGGGGTAGTGGTCAGTAAAGCAGCATTACACAATAAATTATTTGAAGGCAAAATAACGCACCCTCATTGTGGTCATGCAAGCGCTGACGGGGAATTGGAAGACCGTAAAAGCAGGAGAGGCTTCATAAGGACTACAGGTACCACTACTGTCACCGTTCACCATCTTCAGATAAACACGGTCAACCCGAGGCAAGGTGGAGGTTCTGGACACCACAACCTTGAACTGACCATCCCGGAGGCAGTGGACAGTAGCTGTAGTAGAAACAGCAGAGGCATTAACCAAACATGAAGGCATACATTGAGACCTTCTACTAACAATCACGGACAACCTTCTCACCTTCATTCGCATAATAGCACTGGTGATCAAAGCAGCAGTTGAGAGCTTCACAATCCTCACGAGTAATAGCCGAGTCTCCACATTGCACTCTTGCAGTGTCACCAACATCACATCTATGAAGAGGGACATCTTTTGATCCAAAATATTTTCTCTGATCCTGTGCAAAAACAAAGCCCAGAACAGCAAGCCATACTCCAAGCTGCAACTGACACACAATACTCTCCATAATGAAAGCAGGCAACACACTGAAGAGAAGCACTCCTCTACACTTTAAATAGCTTAGCTCTCTGATTGTCTCACCTGTGTAATTAGGTGATGTGAATTCCACATGATGATTAGACCTCCACAATAAGCTGCAGCTCGTTCTATATAAGCCTGTGTGTGTGTTTGGCAGCACTGCATTTACCTAATTAATCAATTTAGTGGAATAAAATGACTATGAAATATTATGGCGCACCATGATAACAAGTGCCCAACAGCTGTCGAATATGTATTTATAATTATGGACCCAAAAATTCTGCAGTTGGGTTTTGTTGCCTGAAATCAATCCAAATCTGCCATGTCAAATATCAAAACAAGTTATTTATTGTGTCTTGATCAATTGTCAATTTTTTTTTATTTCAGTGACTAAGTGTCCATACTTTCAACAATTAGGACCTCAATATGATCTCCCTACCAGTCTAATTTAATCAATACCAAAAATGTACTCCCTTTTATAAATTTGTCATTTCACATATTACAAATAATAAAAGGTTTGAAGGGTAACAAAGCACTAAAACAACTTATTTAAGATAACTGATACATTTGTTTTTTTCTAAATATTACTGATTGATTCTGGTCCAAATCTTGACAAATGAGTGGTCAGTTCAGTATGCCCGAGTCTGTCCCCTTTAAAGCCCATCTGCCCCTCAGCTCCTGCATGCAAATTCTAAAAAAAAAAATTCACTTTGTTTTGCCTAGTTATTTGAGCACATAACTAGGATTGACTCGTGAAAAAGTTCAATATTTTTTGTCACTCATGTCAGAAAGTGAAACTCATATATTATATCGATTCATTAAACATAGAGTGAAATATTTCAAGCCTTTATTTCTTGTAATTTTGATGATTATGGCTTACAGCTAATGAAAACCAAAATTCAGTGTCTCAGAAAATTAGAATATTACATAAGATCAATAAAAAAGGATATTTTTAAACAGAAATGTCAGCCTTCTGAAAAGTATGTTCATTTATATGCACTCAATACTTGGTTTGGGCTCCTTTTGCATTAATTACTGCATCAATGCGGCGTGGCATGGAGGCGATCAGCCTGTGGCACTGCTGAGGTGTAATGGAAGCCCAGGTTGCTTTGATAGTGGCCTTCAGGTCATCTGCATAGTTGGGTCTGGTGTCTCTCATCTTCCTCTTGACAATACCCCATAGATTCTCTATGGGGTTTAGGTCAGGCGAGTTTGCTGGCCAATCAAGCACAGTAATACCATGGTCATTGGCAGTGTGGGCAGGTGCCAAGTCCTGCTGGAAACTGAAATCAGCATCTCCATAAAGCTTGTCAGCAGAAGGAAGCATGAAGTGCTCTAAAATTTCCTAGTAGATGGCTGCGTTGACTGAGGACTTCAGAAAACACAGTGGACATGGCACCCCAAATCATCACTGACTGTGGAAACTTCACACTGGACTTCAAGCAACGTGGATTCTGTGCCTCTCCACTCTTCCTCCAGACTCTGGGACCTTGATTTCCAAATGAAATGCAAAATTTACTTTCATCTGAAAAGAGGACTTTGGACCACTGAGCAACAGTCCAGTTAATTTTCTCCTTAGCCCAGGTAAGACGCTTCTGACGTTGTCTCTGGTTCAAGAGTGGCTTGACACGAGGAATGCAACATTTGTAGCCCATGTCCTGGATTCGTCTGCGTGGTGGCTCTTGATGCACTCCAATCCTCTGTCCATCCTTGTGAAGCTCCCCCAAATTCTTGAATGGATTTTGCTTGACAATCCTCTCAAGGCTGCGGTTATCCCTGTTGCTTGAGCACCTTTTCCTACCGCACTTTTTCCTTCCACTCAACTTTCTATGAATATGCTTGGATACAGCACTCTGTGAACAACCAGCTTCTTTAGCAATGCCCTTTTGTGGCTTACCCTCCTTGTGGAGGGTGTCAATGACTCTTCTGGACATCTGTCAAGTCAGCAGTCTTCCCCATGATTGTGTAGCCTACTGAACCAGACAGAGACCATTTAAAGGCTCAGGAAACATTTGCAGGTGTTTTGAGTACATTAGCTGATTAGAGTGTGACACCATGAGTTTCCAATATTGAACTTTTTCACAATATTCTAATTTTCTGAGACACTGAATTTGGGTTTTCATTAGCTGTAAGCCATAATCAAAATAACAAGAAATAAAGGCTTGAAATATTTCACTATGTGTAATGAATCTATATAATATATAAGTTTCACTTTCTGAAATGAGTGACAAAATATTGAACTTTCTCACGATGTTCCAATTGTTTGAGCTGCACCTGTATATAAAATAACCATAACATACATCACAGAATGGAAATAGGTTTTTTTTAATTTTATGTACAAGTGTATTTAAAAAACAGCAACATATTTCAGCCCTAAGTGCGACGGGTAGTCTGTGGAAACACTTACTGTACAGGACTTTGGCTAAATGTAACAAGAAACTCTTCAGGGTTAATCAAAAAACAGCTGTCGCTGGATATCGTGGTAAGTACTTTGTTTCCTAAACATATTTATACGAGAGATGAGAAAAATATGTTTTTTTAAACCAAAAGTATATCAGATACTGTATATAGTACAGTAAGCAAGGTGAAACAGCAAATGCTCATTTGTGTGTTTTAAAAAAAATAGTTTCTACACGTGAACATGATTTTCATGTTTAAACGGTGCATTTTAGGGTCTGGTGAGAAGGGTCGTAATTGCGTTGGGCTATTGATAACACCCTATTTTATGGCACTGTAGTGTAACTGAAGAAGCTGAGGTTCACAAGCAGCTACCTTTATAAAATAAAAGATAATACTGCTTCAAAACATACAGGGTTTCTTTAAAGCTGTCATTTATGACTTCAGACAAACATGCATAGGCTACTGCAATTGACATACATCTCAACCACTAGGGGCAAAGTACAGAAATGGATTTCAAACATTTACTTCACGCTCACTAAAGCCAAATGGAGAGGACAGTATGAAATGAGGTGTGAAGTGGTGGATAAATTACACACGTCACATTCTGAAAAGGCTTCCGCAAGGGCTACACTTGTGCTTCCTCACTGAAGCATCCTCCGGGAGTCCCCTTATTCCCCACTCCTCCAAAGAGAATTTTGCAGTTTGGAATGTCCTTAAAGATGGCGAACCTCAATCGATTTACAGGTCAGGTGAGGACAGAAAATAAGCGATTGGAATCTACCATTAGACCTTACCCAAACTACCAATAAGAACATACCAAGGTTCGCTAGAAATGAAGCAGACTGAACGCAACACCTTTTCCATAAAATCTTTATTTGTAACATTTCACACCTTCCGTTCCATCCGAGATGATCTAGTACATGCAACAACCAGTGCCAGGGTGGAGACGAGCAAGACGCATGCAGCCACTCCCAGGAGACCGTAACCAAGGAAAGACCAGGGCACTGGAAACAAAGGGAAAGATTAGCACAAATCACACTGCCACCATGATACCTACAGGGGAATCTCCCTCACCTTCACTCTGAAGCATCTGGCCTGAGGCTGGGGGCTCTGGATTGATCAGAATCACTGCCTTACTGGAAACCACAGCCATTTTCTCAGTGGACCGCTTTTCTACAGGAACAATTGACCTTCCTGGAATAAAGGAAGTACAGGGAGGAATCATTACACATTCAATTCAGCCTAGAAGCTGCTAGCACTACAATTCCCAGCACCACTCACTCTGTTTTCCGCTGCATTGCTGTTCACAGCGATCAGTAGCAGTGGGGTGGCAAACTTCTGTACTACAGTGGATAAACACCTGGGGACAGACAGCATTCACAGAAAGGATTAAAGGCTAGTGGATTAAGGAGGACATGTAAAGCTGTAATTGTACAGATTAAATACCATTTCATTCAGTGGAACGGAAGACGCAGGATCCACAAAGGTAAACATCTGCACCATAAACCGCTTGTAGTGGGTGGGGAAGGGAAGTCCAGAAGAGCCATCTACAGGAACCAAGGTGGTCTGGTAAGGGTCAGCATGGTAGGGACACCTGGGGAAAGACTGCAATTGAGCATCTTAGGGGGAGGGGGGAAATTGAACAGGAAGTGAAGCCAGGTAGCCAGTTACCCATCAACCAATAGGCTCCACTGCGGTAGGCTGAAGGGGCTAGAGGTGGACGTAGCCCAGCAGTGTTCCAGAAGCAGGACAAGATGGGGGTCAGTTCTTTCCAAGATGCGCACTTCCACATAAACAGGTTCCCGTAGCACCTTAGTCACAGGGTAGTCAGCATCTCTGTAGTAGTCACTGTACACATCAGCTACAGTGATAAGGGAGCATAGGTTAGTAGTCCAAAGGGAGGGTCAGTGTAATATTTACTACTAAACATTGTAGGTTTACCATCAGCACATCCTTTTGCTCCTTTGGAGTCACATTGACCACTCGCCAGCCTGAGCTCCACACGAAGGGGCCCTGGAGCAGCTACTGGAAGGGGAGGAGGCACTGTATTCACCTCAGCCACCAAGGCAACTACAGCACTGCCATGATACCTGCACTGAAAGGAGAGCCTGGAGAAGGAGAACCACAAGTCAGCAGCAACCCAAGAACAGAAGATGGTTATGCTATAAACCCACCACTTACTGGAAAACAGTGTCCCTTGTGATTGAGCCCAAAGGACCATCTGCCCAGTCATACCAGGACGAAATTGCGTTCTCATAGATCACATAATCCCCTTCCACCTGAAGAGGAATTGGGGACAGGGGGGTGGGTAGTGGTCAGTAAAGCAGCAGCATTACACAATAAATTATTTGAAGGCAAAATAACACACCCTCATTGTGGTCATGCAAGCGCTGACGGGGAATTGGAAGACAGTAAAAGCAGGAGAGGCTTCATAAGGACTACAGGTACCACTACTGTCACCGTTCACCATGTTCAGATAAACACGGTCAACCCGAGGCAAGGTGGAGGTTCTGGACACCACAACCTTGAACTGACCATCCCGGAGGCAGTGGACAGTAGCTGTAGTAGAAAAAGTAGAAGCATTAAGCAATCATGAAGGCATACATCAAGACCTTCCAACAGTAAAGTACAACTTGCTCACCTTCATTTGCATAATAGCACTGGTGATCAAAGCAGCAGTTGAGAGCTTCACAATCCTCACGAGTAATAGCCGAGTCTCCACATGGCACTCTTGCAAAGTCACCAACATCACATCTATGAAGAGGGACATCTTTTGATCCAAAATATTTTCTCTGATCCTGTGCAAAAACAAAGCTCAGAACAGCAAGCCATACTCCAAGCTGAAACTGACACACAATACTCTCCATAATGAAAGCAGGCAACACACTGAAGAGAAGCATTCTTCTACACTTTAAATAGCTTGGCTCTCTGATTGTCTCACCTGGGTAATTAGGTGATGTGAATCCCACATGATGATTAGACCTCCACAATAAGCTGCAGCTCGTTCTATATAAGCCTGTGTGTGTGTTTGGCAGCACTGCATTTACCTAATTAATCAATTTAGTGGAATAAAATGACTATGTAATATTATGGTGCACCATGATAACAAGTGTCCAACAGCTGGTGAATGTGTATTTATAATTATGGCCCCAAACATTCTTTGGTTGGGTCATGTTGACTGAATTGAATCCAAATCTGCCATGTCAAATATCAAAACAAGTAATATATTGTGATGAAAAACAAAAAAATTTAAAAGAGAGACCAATAATAGTGAGTTTGATTCTATCCAGTTTTTCAACAAATTATCACCCTGAGCGGATTGGTATAAAACAGGTGATCTGAAACTTGCCAATCTGTGTTTGCGTTGAAAAAACAAATACTTGAATTTAATTGAAAGCCAATGTGAAGAAGAAATGGTGATTGAATTCTAGATCAATGTCTTGATCAATTGTCAAAACCATGTATAAGATATTAAAAATTAGTCCTTTTACTTAACACGATACAAGTTTGGCTTGGTGCCATTTTTCTTGTCATTGCAGTAAATTTTTCACAATTTCTATTTTTCCATTTCAGTGACCAAGTGTCCAAACTTTCAGCAATTAGGATCCCAATCTGATCTCCCCTACCAATCTATAATTTAATCAATGCCAAAAATCGAATCCCTTTTCAAAAATAATTTCCCATTAACATATTACAAATAATAAAGGTTTAATTCAGACCCTTTCAAATTCCCAGGATGTGAATACAGGAAATGTATTCAACATGGCATGCATAGCTATTTCTCCCAATGTTGACTTAATGTAAGCAGCTTGTTGCCATTGAGTGCTCAGAAATGTCAGTGGTTGGTTGCTTTGGGGAGGGGCAGCTTCATCGTGTAGCAGTGAGCTGGGCCCTCTGGTGCCCTGTCGATGTAATAAAGATTTTAAATCAAAAACAATTGATCAATCTCTTGTTATATCAAGGAGTTATTGCGATATCACACTGAATACGCAGACACAGGGAAAGGGAGCATGTGGTTTAACTTTAGTAGCAATGTCCAGCATGCTTTAGCCTAAATTTATCCTTTAATTTCCATTGGATAGCCTTTTCATTCTCAATTACAGAGAGCTGCATGTCATTTGTGATTGGAATTTTACCTCCCTAGCAGAACACAACTCTGGCTTCCTAAAAACATTTTATTGCATCAGTGATCAAATACAGAAGAGCCCTAACCACCCAGTTTTCCGTTCAACACGTTTCTGCCCGAGCTGCACACACGTTCTCCATTGCTTATATGAAAGATCTTTGGCAATCAATTAATATTTTGCTCAGTTATTTGAGCAAGGCACTAGAATTACTCTGACTCTTTGTAAATAAGCACAGGAACAAGGATAGATACTGTTTTGTAAGCGACAGGTTGTGTTGGTGCTTTTTAGTGGCATTTTATTACAATGAAGACATTAAATTACTTGCAGTCTGCCACCAAGTGCCCGCCCTCACACACCACATGCTTGTCACTCTCACCACTCGTAAACACAGTGCAAAATATATTTACGCTACTGGCATGGGTGCCCACACCCTCAATAGCTCACCTCGGGGGCAGCCGGCCGCCCGGCCCCGCTAGCACTCACGAAGGAAAGCCCACACAGACCGACATGGCGGCATACACGGACGCAATAACCAAACTTGCACTCCATCCCAGACAAATTACATTAAACACAAATAAATCAAGAGTAGTGGAGTCCTGCCCACACAGCACCACTGGGAGGACTACCACAAAATTAAAGAAACGCGTGCCATCCGGCCAAAACAACCATACACACACACACACGACAGCTTCGGCGCCCGTTAGTGTTGCCAACAGGGTATCTGCCTGTCCCCCTCAGGCGAGCCTCGGGTCAGAGGCCTTCAGCTGTGAACAGCCTGCCTGGTCACTCTTGCCGGTCTCCCTACGTGACAGACTAAGCAGGGGAGAGGACACACCCGCTGCCGCTCAGTTTCCACTCACACGTGTCCGGGACCCCCACACACTGCTTCAAGTAAGCCGCAAACACATCACGGACTGGGGGGGTTGGTTCCCCCAGCAAAAGCTAATCACGATATCCCAGGATTCACTGGCTCCATCACACCGACCGGCTCTGAAATCCACCGCCGATGCGGCTAGTCGGTCTCGGGCAGGGACGTGCAGAGGATATTAGAGGGGCAGGGGCCCAAATTAAAATAAATATATGCCTGGAATGACTACTTTTGCGACACTGTTAAAGGGATATTAAAATGTATTTAAAACAAACCCATGACTGAGGTTGGTTCAAACACTGCCACATGACAGTTCAATAATGATACATGCAAAGACATGAAGTCTATTTCAGTAAATTCTCCTCACATGTTAACCAGCCCAACTCTTACCTAGCCCTCTGACTGACATCCTCACTTGCAGAAGCTAAGCTTAATACTGCTGACAAAGATTCACTTCCTCTGGCTGCATGGCTGCCTCTCTCGCCTCCATATTCGTCTCTTACCACCTCTCCAGAGAAGGCATAATTTCTTTAGTAATAACGGGCAATAAGAAGATGCTGGGGGGAGGGGCTCGGAGAGAATCGCTGCGCACAGAAGGCCCTGGGCGAGTTGGAATCACGGTCAGGAGCTCGAGGAGTCGCGCCCTGTAGAGGACGTGGCGCCCTCCTTCCTACTCCCGGCTGAGAGGGTTGTATAGCGGTGGTTCTCTAGCGGTTGCTACATGGGGGGAATTTAATTAGAATAGGGATTCAATTGGCTACTAAAATTGGGAAAAAATCTGAAACAAATTTAAACAGCGAAGGCTGTGTGCAATTTTTTTTTTTTTTAAACAGGAAAAAGGGCACTTTTCTATAGGAGGCCAAACGGCAGGTGCTCAAGCCCCCTTTGAGGTCTATTTCTGCACGTGCCTGGTCTCGGGTATAATGCAGTGTTTTTTTCTTCCGCAGTCTCTGGCCACTCCAACAAGTTTTGCCATACAAACTCATTCACACCAAAAGTAAAACTAAACACCAAACATTCCCTCCAGCCCAGATGGGCTCCATTTATTCCCGCAGAAAAACCAATACCTTGCATTCCCGCAATCAATCACCCCATGAGTACCGACCACTCAGTCTCTTTCCGCAATTATCCGATTTACTACTGCAAGAACCGCTCTCATTCCCTCCTCACTGAGGGAGACCGCAAAACATGTCACATTAACATTCATTAGAGTAGCATGGCCACACTGCATTTGTTGAACTGAAACAATGTTGATGCAGTCCACTTAAACTAATTTGATGATTGTGGCAGTTTATAAACTATTCTTTAACCATTAAGCTTCTGCACCTTAAAGCAGCCGGTATAATTTCCCCTCCAGAAAGTTCAGAAGGGTGGGCAGAAAGGTATTCCAGAGGACCCGGCTATATAGTACAGCTTCGATTGCAGAGGACAATACATCTTTCAAGCCCAGCCTGTTCATTTTATTTATTTTCTCTTCACACCCACCAAAACCACAACCCCAAAGAACATTATAAAAGGAAACTGCACTGCTTCTAGAGAAGGGCAAGAGCTAGACATTTATCAGGTAGCTTTAACATACCAAGGTTGTTCACAAGAAGTGGAGACTGAAAGCAAAATTTTCCCATAAGAGCTTTATTTGTAAAATTTTACACCTTCGGTTCCATCCTAGATGGTTTCGTACATGCAACAGCCAGTGCCAGGGTGGAGACAAGCAGGACGCACGCAGCCACTCCCAGGAGACCGTAACCAATAAGAGACTGGGGCACTGAAAACAAAGGGGAAAGATTAGCACAACACACTGCCACCATGATAACTACAGGGGAATCTCCCTCACCTTCACTCTGAAGCATCTGGCCTGAGGCTGGGGGTTCTGGATTGGTCAGGATCACTGCCTTACTGGAAACCACAGCCGTTTTCTCAGTGGACCGCTTTTCTACAGGAACAATTGACCTTCCTGGAATAAAGGAACCACAGGTAGGAATCAGAGCACGCTCAATTCAGCCTAGAAGCTGCTAGCACTACAATTCCCAGCACTATTTACTTTGTTTTCTGCTGCATTGCTGTTCACAGCGGTCAGTAGCAGTGGGGTGGCAAACTTCTGTACTACAGTGAATAAACACCTGGGGACACAGCATTCACAGAAAGGATTAAAGGCTGGTGGGTTAAGGAGGACATGCCAAGCTGTAATGCCAAGTACAGATGAAATACCATTTTGTTCAGTGGAACAGAAGACGTAGGATCCACAAAGGTAAACATCTGCACCATAAACCGCTTGTAGTGGGTGGGGAAGGGAAGTCCAGAAGAGCCATCTACAGGAACCAAGGTGGTCTGGTAAGGGTCAGCATGGTAGGGACACCTGGGGAGAGACTACAATTGAGCATCTTAGGGGGAGGGGGGAAATTGAACAGGAAGTGAAGCCAGGTAGCCAGTTACCCATCAACCAATAGGCTCCACTGGGGTAGGCTGAAGGGGCTAGAGGTGGATGTAGCCCAGCAGTGTTCCAGAAGCAGGACAAGATTGGGGTCAGTTCTTTCCAAGATGCGCACTTCCACATACACAGGTTCTCGTAGCACCTTGGTCACAGGGTAGTCAGCATCTCTGTAGTAGTCACTGTACACATCAGCTACAGAAAAAGTTAAAGGAATGGGTTACTAGTCCATCGAGGAGTTTAATATTAATTTCACTAATATTTATAACTTTACCATCAGCACATCCTTTTGCTCCTTTGGAGTCACATTGACCACTCGCCAGCCTGAGCTCCACACGAAGGGGCCCTGGAGCAGCTACTGGAAGGGGAGGAGGCACTGTATTCACCTCAGCCACCAAGGAAACCACAGCACTGCCATGATACCTGCACTGGAAGGACAGCCTGGAGTACAAAAACCACAAGTCAAGAACAAAACTTGACAAAATCATAAATGACATATCATGTAATAGTAATTTGGAATTCTGAAATGGAACAATTTGGCAGCCATCTTACCAGGGTACAGCTATAATAGGAACCTATGGCAAAGTGTCATGTACTTTCTAACACACTGATGTCAGTCGGGTTTCAGGAGCCAGATAGCTGATCGGCTCATAGAATTTAAAAAAATCCATGGTTACTGGCCACCATCTTATCGGGGTATGGTCTCAAATTGTGCCACAAACTGACACATGGCATATCTATGGTTCTAAATCTATGAAAAACACCACTTACTCAAAAACACTGTCCCTTACGATGGAGCCTAAAGGGCCAGTCGCCACATCATATTTGGAAGACATCTTGTTCTCATAGACAACATAATCTTCTTCCACCTGAAGAGCAAGGGCAGTATCAATTAACAGTGATAAGCAGCACACAGCAGGAAGTTTTATTTTAAAAACATATTGACCTACCATCATTGTGGTTCCACAGGCACTGACTGGGAATTGAAAGACCTCAAAAGCAGGAGATGCAACAAAAGGACCACAGGAACCATCACTGGGACCCTCCAGCAAGTTCACAGAACCAAGGTCAAGCAGAGGCAAAGTGGAAGCTCTGGACACCACAACCTTGAACTGACCATCCCGGAGGCAGTGGACAGTAACTGTAGCAGAAAGAGAAGAAGCATGAACCAAACATGAAGGCAGGAATTGTGTCCATTGCAGCCTCCCTTCAAGTTGAAGTCTTGTACCAGTGAAAACTTGCTCACCTTCATTTGCATAATAGCACTGGTGATCAAAGCAGCAGTTGAGAGCTTCACAATCCTCATGAGTAATAGCCAAGTCTCCACATTGCACTCTTGCAAAGTCACCAACATCACATCTATGAAAAGTGTCATCTTTTGATCCAAAATATTTCCTTTGATCCTGTGCCAAAACAAAACCCACAACACCAAGCCATACTCCAAGCTGAACCCTAAGCACAATGCTCTCCATGATGGGCAAAAGAAAATTGTTGAAAAGAAGTAATCCTTTAGACTTTAAATACCTTAGCCCTCTGATTGTATCAGGTGGGTAATTAGGTGATGTGAATCCCACATGATGATTAGACCTCCACAATAAGGTGCACCTCGTCCGACAAAAACCTGTGTGTGTTTAGCAAAACTGAATTTATCTCAGTAAGTACACAGGAGTAAAATCCATCTGGAGTATTCGGAAGCACCATGACAACAAGTGTCCAACAGCTAGTTAATGTGTACTTATAATTATGGCTCTGCACATATGCCATGTTGAATGCCAAAACAGTTTATGTTGTTGTGATTTAAAAATGATAATTTGATAAATAGAGATGACTAATAATGGTTTTGGTATTAGACAGCTATTTAACAAAGTGGTCTTGAATAGGTGTTCTGAAACTCCCAAATCTGTGATTATATTGTAAATAATAATCACTTGAATTCAATTGCAAGTCAAAGTTAAGAACAAATGTTGATTGAATCCAGTCCAATGTCTTGATCAATTGTCTAAAACATATTTGATTGTATTTTTCCTTAATCTTATAAACACAATAAAGTTTTCTCTGAATTAAATTTTCCACAAATTTTTTTTTTCATTGACCAGGTGTCCATACTTTCCCCAGTTACAACCCCACTGATCTCACCTGCCAGTCTATAATTTAATCAATAATCAATAACAAACACTTAATTCCTTTTCCTAGAGAATAATTTGCCATTTAGCATATTAAAACAATACTGTAATAGGTTATTTAGAAATAAAGGTTAGTTCAGACTGATTAAAAATTCCAGGGATGTGGCTTTGGGTTCAACATAGCATGCATAGGTATTTCTGACATAATGTGGCCTTAACATTAAAAATGTTTCAATTAGAACAATTTTTAAAACTAAGTTTTTAATAGTTTTTAACAGAGCTTTCTGACACAGCATACATCACGAGAAAGACACTGTTTGTCGAAACGTTGTTTTTTTTGTTGTAATAAATTATTTGTGAGCATTGTCGAGTGTGCACCTATTCTCCTTTTTATGATTGCTCTCTATTAGCCCACCTCGCTACATTTACGCACTGTAATATAAATCAGTGACACAATGTTTACCAGGTCTGTATAGTTGTTCTCAATGTCTTACCTGGATGAATGAATAAAGCTTTAATAATAACAGTCCAACCAATTTTATAAAACAATACTCTATTTTGATGATCATGGAGGTCGTCTTTAATGTTTGTTTCAAAAACGTTTTATTGTGCTCAAAAGACAAATAAATGCTATTATCATTTAACACTTTACGGTGACTACTTAGTGTTTTGTACATACATGAGGTCATTAAACTAAATTATAATCATAGTGGGTTCTTCAATCGTTTGGTACTCATGATTTATTTAATTGCAATCTGTGAACAGATGTCTGTTTAACAAACTGCAATTTAAACTTTACTCAATTGTGGGGGTTTTTTTTTTTTTTTTTTTTTTTGGGGGATTTTTTGATGCTGCTTTGCTTATTGAGTCACTTCTTTCTCTACATACACACTTCTCTCTTCTTCTCTTCAAGACACACACACACACACACTCTCTCTCTCTGTTACTGTTGGTTACCAATTAAGCTTCTCTTTCAAGAGACTGCTGCTGCTGCCTGTTTGCTTTGCTGGCCTGGCCCTCCCATCCTTTCACTGCTAGTTGACATCAAACAGTGATGACAGCTTAGCAGGAGATTTAGGGTTCTGGCATGTTAATGCTCACCTGTCTCCCCTGACTGTCTCCTGTCACCCTGGGAAACAGTGACCCCCCATCCAAGGCTGTCCTCTGGTACCCTATGTCTTCTGTCACACTTTTCATGTCCAGAATCCTATTTCTTTAGGCCCTCTCAGCCACACAGAGAAAACCTGTTGTGTCCAGCACAGGGTGGGTGCTATGAGACGTGCAATGGTACAGCAGAATTTCATCTGACAGTCCCTCTGATGGCAACTTCAAAGACATACTTAGATCCCTGTTGTGAGAATCTCACATAGGAATCTCTTCTCACATGCCACGAGACAAGCATTTTATTTTTAATCTGATGCAAAGGCATACGTACACTTTAGTGCTAACTGACCTAGTAGACAGTCTGTCTTCGGGCTGTTGAATGTACCTGGAAAATAAGAAAACACCATCAAAACCGCTCCGGTTCTTCAGACAACTGGTGTATATGCGCCCCCGTGTGGGAGAAATGAAATATTGAACTTTAATTAATTCCGTTATATTGCAGTCACTTCACAGATGCTCTATCTGTTGATCAAGTGAGTGGAATTTCAGCATTTTATATCCTTCAAGTTCAATTATGTAATTCACATTTGTTTTCCAGGCCTTTTTAGTCTCAAGTCTGGACGATTTCGACATAGCTAATTCCAAGATACAGGTGCAAGAGTTAAAACGTCAACAAATATTAATTGGTGAGCAATATAGAAATCTAAAGTCAAAGGATGACGCCATCCCTCAAATTAAGTATTGAAGCCAGGATCAATTTACAACAACGGTATAGCCAACTAATACAAACTAAATCAGTTTGTATGAGGATCAGGCGCTGATGATAGACTGCTCTGAACCCGTTGCAGGATGAAAGAAGGTAACTGGGTGGTTGTTAAGGAAGTGACGTTTGTAATGGGGATTCAGATTTTCAGTGGAGAAGACTCAGTCACTTTTTTTTACGAGGAGGAAGGTGGGTCGGGGGCACGGGTTAAAAATGTATGGAAGTGAATTGTGAAGAGTGGGGTCCTTTAGGTTCCTGGGGGTGTGGTTTGATTCTAGACTCACTTGGGCGGTGCATGTGGAGGCAGTAGTTAATAAATGTAAAAAAGTAATAAATGTAATGAGGTGTTTAGCAGGGATGGAGTGGGGAGCAGATAGGTCGGCGTTAAGGGCGGTGTATGTGGGGTTAATAAGATCGGTGATAGATTATGGGAGCATAGCATATAGATCTGCGTCTGTCACTGTGTTGGGGAGGCTGGATGGTGGTGCAGGTAAGGGCATTGAGGATTTGCTGTGGGGCGTTTAGAACCACTCCAGTGCCGGCTTTACAGGTAGAGGTGGGTGAAATGCCTTTGCGGTTGAGGAGGGATCAGCTGGCGATGAGCTATTGGGTGGCTTTGAGGGGTCATGGGGAGAGGATGGTAGCACGAATTAGGGAGAGTGGGGTGGAGTTTGAGATGGGGTTTTTAGATAGACACTCTGGGGATGGGGGATATAGGCACATATTTAGATTTTTGAGGGAAACGGGTTTATATAAAAGGGTTTAGAGGATTTTGTTTGTGTTTTAATTAATGTACTGTAAGAGTTTATTTTCCTTTTGTTTGTATTCTTGGTGGTAGTTGGGTGGTTTAATTTGTTTTGTAGGATGTTTATTTTGTTTGGTATGGGTTTAGTGGTTTGGGTCCCTGGTCCATACTCCAGTTCGGTAGGTGGCGGTAAAGCTCCTAAAGTTGGAGTCAAACCGCCATAAACTAATTAAGAAGAAGAAGAAGTGACGTTTGTACAAAATCTTGGAGCTGAAATGAATGACGTGTTTGTGTGACTGCTGTGGAAGGTGTTGTTTTATTTCTACATTTTAAACCGATAGTTAGCTATGAATGTAATATCCTTTGGCTGTGCGGGAGTAGCGAGTGAATCACTGGTATCGACGTCGCGGGTTTGCCAGCATCTCCTGCTCACATATGATGGCGACGAGGCTGCGCTGCTGGTGGAAGCTGTTCGGATCACTCAGCCGCATTTGTGCTGTTTCCCTTCTTGTCGTGTTCGTCCACAGTCACACTTGTAGACACAAAGTACCCTCTCCCTCGGAGGTAAGTCCGCTTTACTATAATAATTAATGTTAGCTAGATAATTATACACTAGACTACCTTGCTAACGGTTTGCTAATGTTAGCTAGCTTGTTAAGCTGGCTAGCTCGTAGCGTGATCGATAGCCATATCTAAACCAGTGCTCTCTTCACTGACGTTATTTCACAACGATATTCATGCATCTAATACACTGTTAGCTAACGTTAACGTTACTGTGTTAACTGGATTGTAACGTTAAACGAAATATAAATGGACACTCGCTGTGCTGCTCTGTCTAACGTTAGCTGTAACGTTAGTTAGGGAAGTATTGATGTATTTTAGCTATATATGTATTCACTGATTCATAGTTGGTACTATCATGCTTTGCCAGTAACTTAGCTAGGTAACGCCAAGTGAGAAATTAGCTAACTAGCATTAACGAATAGAGGATGGTTTTCCCTACCAGCGATGCTAAGCTAATGTTACCGCTTCTAACCGCGATGCAACAAGAGCTGGTCCAGCCACAGCTCTCTTGATTTCACACTTGGCTATACGGTCTATGATTTCACACTTGGCTATACGGTCTATGATTTCACACTTGGCTATACGGTCTATGATTTCACACTTCGCTATACGGTCTATGATTTCACACTTAGCGATGCGGTCTATGATTTCACACTTCGCTATACGGTCTATGATTTCACACTTAGCTGTACGGTCTATGATTTCACACTTCGCTATACGGTCTATGATTTCACACTTCGCTATACGGTCTATGATTTCACACTTCGCTATACGGTCTATGATTTCACACTTCGCTATACGGTCTATGATTTCACACTTCGCTATACGGTCTATGATTTCACACTTCGCTATACGGTCTATGATTTCACACTTCGCTATACGGTCTATGATTTCACACTTCACTATACGGTCTATGATTTCACACTTAGCTGTACGGTCTATGATTTCACACTTCGCGATGCGGTCTATGATTTCACACTTAGCTGTACGGTCTATGATTTCACATCATTGACAAGCAAGCTATCTAGCCTACTTTCGATGCTTTACTTTTCATAGCAATGTTGTTGCCAGTTTTGCATGGCCATTGGTTGTAATTTAATTAACTTAGCTAAGTATAGCTATTTTCAAAGCTGTAACGTTAACAATATCCATTCAGAATTGACCTTTGGATGAAGTGTCAGTGCTGCTTGATGAGTAATGTTAATGATTTGATTAAATATTAAAAAGGTGTAATAACCCATCTGTTCATAACTAGGACTACCCAGTGGTTTTTCATTTGTGTCGCCAACTTCATTTATTTTTGTTCGCTAGGTCGTTCACAAAGTTTACTTGAAGTCAGAAAGAATATCTAAAAGAAGCATTGACCAGCAACTCAAAATAAAAATCACCTATGATTCAAGCTTGGAAGAGTAAGTAATTTGGTTAACTGCCTACACAGTTACTAACCTAACTACCCAAAGTACTACTATCCCTAACCATAGTACCACTTGAATAGCACCGTTTCTCATTAAGAACTTAATCCTGCTTAATTTAACTTACGTGGCGACCTTAACTCTTCGTTTGCTTTTGTTAGGTTGGCTTCAGACAAAAGAAGACTTGTGAAGGTATGAAAATATTTGTGCCAAACGATACATTTGGCTAGTTTAATTTGAGCTTATGTACCAATTTGACTGTAGAATATTGTGTTTTGGCTAGAGCTTCTCACTTTCAGTAGACTCGTGCTGTTAATGAAAAATGACGACACTACTCTTGTATCACTACTCCGATCTAGAAACAGGGGTGGAAGTATTTATTTCTCTGCGTCTTTTGTGTCAAATCCATGTTGTTTGCTTACAGGAGAAGCTGTTTCCACAAGCTATTGATTATCTTCAGAAGACCTTTCGAGTTCGAAGGCAAACTGGCCCAGTACTTCTTAGCAGGTAGAGTTCTGTACAGCGTCGTTATTGTTCATGTGAAACAATGTGCGTTTGTAGAGTTTGAATAGGTTTCTGCATATATTTTTAGGCAACAACATAAATTGGGATATAAGAAGTGATTTTGTGTATTGTGTGTTGTTATTTAGACGGGGATTGCCTTCTCTTTAAAGGCATTCAAGCAAAGGGCTATGGTGCTTTGACCTGAAATTGTAGCACAATATGTAAGCTTTCGTTTCTTTCTGGGGGAGCATCACCTCAAAAATCGGTGACATGAACGAACTTTGTGTTCATGTTAGAGGGCCGTAGTGGTTAGTTTTCCTGCTCTCTGTCACTGTTATAGAAATATAAGATGCATGTCCGTGCAGTTCCGCCGAATTGTTATTGTATTGAATATGCACATTCAGCAGTAATTGTAGCATTTAGGCAGTGTTGCCTGAAAATGCATATTGTGGGGGAGGTGTTCTAATCCTGTCAGTAGCCAGCTGTAGGTGCATATGTAATCGCATTTTCTTAAGCCTTGCTTATTGTGGCGTTCTTTCGCGAAGGCAATGTGCGACCAACCAGTATTTGCGGAAGAAAGATGACCCGCACCGTTATTGCCAGGGTGCTTGTGCTGATGTCACGAGATGCGGGCCCGTCATTGTCCCTGAAAAACATTTACAGGTCAGTCTACTGTTTGAGGTAAACATTTTATCAATCTTGAAAAGGGGAGGGGGGCTAAATATATATTGAATATGAATTGCTGTGTTGTGCTTGAATTAAGACCGTGCTGTTACATACAGTTTGTCTGTCGAAAAGCCGTCTGTTTTTTGTGTTGAAAACCTGCCGCACTTAATTGGATCAGCTGTTGGGATTGAGAGGATAGTGTGGATTAGAGAATACTGCCACGTGCTCAAAGTTGTCAGTGGTTACTCTTTAGTGTAGACAGTCTAGATACTTTGACACTATAGGGCCAGTATTCACTGTCATGCTGAATAAACATCAACTATATATTGAAATATGCATTAATTCCGGGGGGTAAACAAATTTGGGGCTTAATGTTTAACATTACCAGACTAAATAATAACTTGCAAAACTGTGCTGGTTGCTGTTTTGCAGTAGAAGCGTCCTCCTTTATGCTTAGCACGTGATTTCATTGATTCTCTCGGTTCTCAAATTTTGCTATAATTTACCAGCGTCGTTGTCTTTGGCTTGTCACATTGTGACAGTGATCTCTAGAAGCGGCCACTGTACCCATAAGTTTAGGGCCATGGCCCGTGTACACTCCGCTCATATTAATGTCATGGTAATGTCACAGTCGGCACAAAAGAAAAGAGAACACTCATTGACCAATCATAGGTGTCCTAGCTAGAGAAAGCAACCAATCATAGGTGTCCTAACTAGAGAAGGCGACCAATTCTACCTCTCCTAGCTAGAGACTGTGACTTATCCAAGATACCTCCTCAGCAATTCAGAAGAGACAGTGACTTTACCTCATCAGCAATCGAAGGGACAGTGAGTGACTTTACCTCATCAGCAATCGAAGGGACAGTGAGTGACTTTACCTCATCAGCAATCGAAGGGACGGTGACGGTGTGTATCCTCCTCAGCAATGCAAGGTTTGCAGCGAGTCGGGGAGGTCGTGCGGTCCGGCGGGACCCCCAAGCGGGGAGGGCGTCGAGGGAGCGGACTTTGTGCTGTACGTGAGCGGAGTGACTACGGAGCGCTGTGGACAGGAGAACATCGTGGCCTACGCCGCCTACTGCCAGCTAGAGTCTGAGCTAGACAGGTACGCTGCCTACTGCCAGCTAGTCTGAGTTAGACAGGTAAGCATGGGAGCTCACTGCCACTCTGTACCCTACCGTGCCTACTGCCAACTAGAGTCTGAGCTAGACAGGTACGCCGCCTACTGCCAGCTAGTCTGAGTTAGACAGGTAAGCATGGGAGCTCACTGTCACTCTGTACCCTGCCTACTGCCAGCTAGAGTCTGAGCTAGACAGGTACACCGCCTACTGCCGGATAGAGTCTGAATTAGATAGGTATGCCGCCTACTGGTAGATGGTATGAATTAGACAGGTAGGCATAGGATCTCACACTGTATGAACTCCACACTGCTTTCATCTGGTTTCACAACCACACACGGTCATACCTGCCATACATGAAAATAAACACTTTCAACCATGCCACTGTGTGCAGATTAAAACTAAAGTAATCAACAGTGTCTGATGTCACAGGTTATGCATTCATCTTTGTGTTTATATGTCTGTTTATCAGAAAAGTGTGTTTTTCTACACAAACCAGTTTGTGTCAGTTGAGTGCTTAATGCTAGTTTTATTACACATTGGAATGTGTGTGAATTAGAATGTGTCCCTGTATGCTCTCTCTTTATGTAGACCCATTGCGGGATATGCAAACCTTTGCCCAAGTATGATCTCAACCCAACCTCAGGAGTTTGTGGGTATGCTGTCCACTGTCAAACATGAGATCCTTCATGCCTTGGTAAGACCATTTAACACATGTATTCATGTTTTTATGCAAGCCAGCTGTGTATTTGGGCTCTAGGGTGTGTATGTGTAATGTAAAAGTACTATAGTGTTCAAATAATTACTGTGCAGCTCACTTTGACAACTGGATACAACACGTTACTGGCCATTTGTGTTTTGAATTGCCATCTTGCAAACATTATATATATACAGATGAACCTCGATCCAACGGACTAATAGGGGGGAGCAGTTGTCCGTTAAAGCCGTTTGTCCGTTGCAGCGACGAAATTTTCCGGGTGCGACACTGCAAAATATCACTATAACAAGAGATATGTAGCGCACAACAACCAGGCAAACCGACGCTTGTACGCTTGTAAACAACACGTGCGCGCCGCCAAGCGGACGCTTTCTCAAGTAGCGGTCTCGGTTAGCTTCACCCGGGAGTTTTAAACGTTCGGACCAGATATTCACTCTAGCGGATTGTGTCCGTTGGATCCGGAATCCGTTGCATCGGTGTCCGTTGGATCGAGGTTCATCTGTATATATATATATATATATATTTACAAAGAAATTATAATATCTTTACGTACGGGGCAGTCAATTTTGTTGGACAAGAATCTTTGAAAGTGGAAAGAAGTGATCTTGCATGTTTAATACAAAGTTTTGCATTTTTTCCTGATATTTTAGCCTTTTAGCCTACTGATTTATAATAGATAATTTATTAAGAGTTGATTAAAGAAAACCAAGTTAATCCTTTTGCCTGGTTGTAGGACGTTCTGTAAAAGAGTGACAATACACGCTGGAATGCACAGATATTGTAAATGTCTCATTTAATAACAAATCTCAATATTTGCAAGCCTCTTTTCCATCTTCATTAGAATTATTAAAGAATATTCTTTTTTTTTCTCGCAAATAGGGATTTTCAGCTGGGCTTTTTGCATTTTATCACGATGACAATGGCAAACCGTTGACACAACGATACGCAAGTGGATTACCTCCATTCAATGAGAGGTACGGGGAACTGATGATTGTGTATAAGCATTTTTAACAACAGTTAAATGTGATCAATGCATGGCGTCACATGGATATTTTTGGCAAAGATTAGAAACTTTATATATAAAAATACGGTGGTATATTGAAGCATTTTAGTTAATTGAATGTGCGCATTGATGTCATGCTTCATCTCGATCCAAAACTTTTTAACCAGTAATGTTTAATTCTTAAACTGTTTATCACCCATGTCATGCTTTAATTGGAATATTTGACTTGTAACGTATTATTATAACTGACGACGCCAATAGACTGTCGTAAATAGAAGCAGTATGTGTTCTCTTGCCTCTCTAGACGGAGATATCAGTGGTGTTTCTTTTAGAAATAAATTGGAGTTTAACACGTAATAATAAGAAGCAATTCTTGGACGTAGTCTGTAAGACAGCTGAATGTACAATGTGCTGTCTCCCACAGTTTGGGTCTGTACCAGTGGAGTGACAGAGTTGTGAGGAAAGCATCGAGGCTGTGGGACATCAGCGGAGATCGGATGCTTCGCCATGAAGTTCACCTTTTAGTGACGCCTCGAGTGGTGGTATGGGATTTAAACTTCTGTGCTTGGCTCTAAAGCATGGGACCTCAATCCTACCCGGAAAGGGCCGGTGTGGGTGCAGGCATTTGTTCCAACCAAGCAGTAGCACACCTGATTCTAATCAACCACTAGATTCTTTGCTAAGGACCTGGATTAGTAGAATCAGGTGTGCAACTGCTTGGTTGGAACAAAAGCCTGCACCCACACCGGTCCTTACTGGATAAGATTGAGGACCCCTGCACCCACACTGGTCCTTACTCGATAAGATTGAGGACCCCTGCTCTTGTGTCACAACTTTCACAACTACAATTTTACATTATTTCAAATTAGAGACAGAAGAGGGGGGATGTACTTTATTACATATCACAATTTGAGCTTTATCTAGGCGAGCGTTAGCTGGAGCCATTACTCTGAACTGGTATGGTGCTATTGCATTCTTTAGCAGTACCTTCAGCCAAAGGTGGAGGGAGTATGTGGGAGTATGTGCATATTCCCAGATCAGGTCAATTGTCTGGACTCTGTTCATATCTCTGTGTGTGAAACGGCTCTGTTGATATCCCCGTGTGTGAAAAGGCTCTGTTGATATCCCTGTGTGTGAAAAGGCTCTGTTGATATCCCCGTGTGTGAAAAGGCTCTGTTGATATCCCCGTGTGTGAAAAGGCTCTGTTGATATCCCCGTGTGTGAAAAGGCTCTGTTGATATCCCCGTGTGTGAAAAGGCTCTGTTGATATCCCCGTGTGTGAAAAGGCTCTGTTGATATCCCCGTGTGTGAAAAGGCTCTGTTGATATCCCCGTGTGTGAAACGGCTCTGTTGAAGCAGTAGTGCTGATTGTGTCCCCAGGAGGAGGCCCGTAGGCACTTTGACTGCCCCGTACTGGAGGGCATGGAGCTGGAGAACCAGGGAGGCCTCGGCACTGAGTTTAATCACTGGGAGAAAAGACTGCTGGAGGTGAGTGGCGCAAAGGCTGTGATCTTAAAGGCCTTAACGCCCAATATTTAACTAATCATAGCCTCGAGGTGGTGCAGGACTGTGGTTTAACTGGGTCCTCCAGTCTGTGCATGCATGTGCTCCTGAGTAAAGACTGAGCATTATACCCCAGACATGGCTGCTTTGAGTCTGGTCTATGCTAATAGTGGACTATGGGAATCTGCAGTCTTTGGATCCAATTGTTGAGTGTTTTTCCAAAACTCATTCAGTCCAGTTTTGATGAACCATATTGTTCAAGGTGGGTATTATGTTTCTGATAAATGTTTAGATATTTTCAGTTTTACTTTTACACTATCATTTTTAGGGATTTAAGTATTAAAATGTGATTTTTCATGCTTAAAAAAAAACAAAAAAAACCAAAAACACTCTTCAGTTAGTTTTGCTATGTGGGGGTAGAGTGGGTTTGAGTTGGCCAGGGTTCCCTGAATTATCACTGCATAATCTCTTCGCTACCACTGGGTCTACCACCAGGTGTCTCCAGGTTACCAGCTGTCTTTCTCCTATTTGCTCGTCCCCTCCCCCTCCCCAGAGGAAGCATGAGGGTGTGTCTCAGCTACGCCCCTCTCTACGCGGGAGCAGGTGACACAGCAGTTATGTTAGAACAGTTGGATACTCTAAATGGGGAGAGTTGCTGACTGAATACTTCTGGGGTTTGTAGAATACAGGTATACGGTCACCCATTGTTTCAGGTTACATCAATGAAGTTAAGAGTTAACCCAGGAATTCATGTGAACTTAGTAAAAGCAATGAAAGAGGCCTTTGTCTTTCTGAAGATTCTGTGCACAGTGGCTTATGTAAATTATAGTTCCGCTGCAGTCGTCCCTGCTATGTATGTACAGGTGTTGACTGCAGAGCATCGTATAAAATAGAGGGGGGGAATAAATTTGATCAGATTAAAAACAAAAAAAATGCTTTATTTTATTTACCAGAATGAAGCGATGACGGGATCTCACACACAGAACAGAGTGTTTTCCAGGATTACGTTGGCTATAATGGAGGACACTGGGTAACAATGTCATTTTTTTCCTTCTTTTGGTGAAGTTCTTTACGATTAATTATAATTTTTTTAAACCAATAGTAGTGCTGTTTTGGAAATCCGTACAGTACTAAGATGCTGTAGATGACCGAGGGATCCCTCAAGTTAAAGTTTGAGGAATACAAAAGAGTACTGAAGTGGTGTAAAATGAAGAATTTGAAATTATTTTCTTTATTAATGAGTAATTTAATGTTAGGCCAGTATGATTTTTGGAATGGAGAGGGCAAGGCTCACATATAGTTGAAGCTCAGGAATAAGATGTAGCAGGAGAGTTTGGGAGCAAACGTGAGCTATGCAGAAAGATTTTTGAACCGAGTTCTAAGTTGGCTGATGATAACCGCATTCCCTTCGGATGCTGCGACCTCATGATGTAGTTGGTAATCTAACTTGGTTAGATTTGTTCAAGTAAAAACAATGTTGCCTGCTTTCGTTTCCAGTGAAATAATTTAGCGGAGTCGCAAGTCATGATGGTGATGATGATGAATGTATTGCTCTGTTTACAGGTGGTACAGAGCCAACTACAGCCTGTCAGAGAGACTGGACTGGGGCCGGGGGATGGGGTGCGACTTTGTGATGAAGAGCTGCAAGCACTGGATGGAGCAGCAGCGTCAGAAGTAAGCCGCTGCACAGAAGCAGCCAGCAGGGGGCGCCATATTGTTTTTTTCTTTGTTTTTTTTTAATCATCTTTTATAGCGGCATAGCGTTTAGCGTTTCAGCACGCTGATACCCAGGTATTTCTGTTTGTTGTAATGCCTTCACGTGAACACATTTGTATTGGAACGGAGAATTAAACAAAGTGCACTCGAGAAGGTTCAGCTCCAGGGTAACAAGGAAACGGTCCTAACGCAGCAACACAGGATTGCTCCCCAGGTTAATTTTCTAGCTCGGGTCAAATGAAAGCCGCAGCTGCTAAACCGGTTATAGATGGGTTATTATGGGTCATCCGTTTGGGGGAAGGTCAGTCGTTTCTGTCACAGCTGACCTGTGTGTTCTGTTCGGACAGTAGGCAGGTTATCACTCCCTACTGTGACACGGTCAGGACCACGCCCCTTCAGCTCACCTGCAGGCAGGACCAGCTGGCCGTGGCGGTCTGCAACCTGCAGAAATATCCCCAGGAACTGCCCCTGGAGTACCAGGTAAAGTATGGGGGGGGGTAGTGTTGGTTCAACAGACCCTGCACTCATGAATTCTGGGTTGACTGTGCCTAGTCCCTGTTTTAAACTCTATATCAGTTTGCTACTTAAAATAGTGTATCGACAGTCTCTCTCTTGCACCTACTATGGAACTTGTAGTTATGTTGTGAAGTTGTGCAATGCCTTATCTGCTGTTACTCTTGATGGCTTGGTATCATTCCTCATTTTTGCCTTACCTTTTTGTGTGCACTTTTGTCATTTGACCTGGATAAGTACATTTCCTAAATGCAATTGACATTACGTACTGAATGAATAATGCCTTGTAAAGCTTGTGTATGCTCATAACGTTGTATGATTATCATTGACGACCATTGAATGTGACATCTTGACATTTGAATATAGCTAGTGTGATTGGAAAGCTTATTCCGTAAAGTACAATATACCTCAAGTGAGTTATTACTAGTTATTTTTTCTGTAATTTTGTTGCTTTATTTTATACAGGCACTATTATTGAAGATTGTAGATATTTCAATATTGAATATGCTTTTTTGTCAGTAATATCTTAATAGTTGTTTTTCAGTTTGTGATATTTGTCCTTCCCACACGTGGATTCATTTCTAAATGATATTTGGGAAGGTTTTCTGTCCTCAGAGAGGCGCCTCTGTGTTGTGAATGATAATGGCTGTGTTGTCCGAACGCTTCCTCCTGCAGTACTTCGATCACATCGTTGGCGTCCCCCAGAAGGACCGGGCCTTTTATGGAGGCGCGGTGGAGATCGCCGATTACTGCCCCTTCAGCCAGGAGTTCAGCTGGCATCTAAGCGGAGCGTACCATCGCAGCTCCAACTGCAGGGTACTGGAGAACCAGCCTGGTGAGATGTTGGCGCCCCCTGTCAGATGGTCACATGTATTACATTAAAAAAAATAATAATTATAATAATTTTAACATTAGCTGATGTTTACCTACCGATGTTCAAAGTATGATATGTCATGGGTCTGATTCGCTAATACTTGCTCCTCCTGACAGATTCGTGGAGGAACTATGGCGCAGAGGAGTACGGCCCGGATTCTGTGTGCGTCTATCAGAGGTCGCCGTTCGCAATGGAACAGTGCGCCACGCGCATGACTTATCCTGACTGGGGCAGCGGCTGCTACAAGGTAAGACGAGTTGAGTTCCCAGAGTTCCCCCGAGACTCTCACGTGTCTGAGGTTTTCTGGCTGTTTCAGTTCCTCATTCAAAGGTTGGGAAACCTGAAGCGCCCGCCCTTAAAGGTTACCACCGATTACTGTCTGAACATAAATACGTGTTTAACCGTCAGTTTTTTTTAAGCATTATTGCGTGCAAGTTTTCTGTCATGCTAAGGGGAAAATGTTTTTATTTCCAGCATGTGCTCATATGTCCCATTTAATTCTGTTAATTATGAAACATACTCTGGAATATAAGAAAAGCTGTTAATGCTGAATTAGTTTCACTTCTCCTCCTGTGTCCATGAGTGTTCTAAATATGTTCATCCGAACACTGACGAGCATTATTTTTATTGATTATTACCTCTGACGCTACGTTCACCAGGCTAATTATTTGGGCAACGGTTAGATGCCAGCCACTGCTAGTCAAGATGGCAAGAAATACAAATCTGCTTGCTTTAGGAAAGGGGTGGCAAACTGAATTCCTCGGGCGCCACAGTGTCTGCAGGTTTTTGTTGTTTCCTTTCAGTCCACTTTCACGGCCGTGAAAACAAGGTGTGTGGACTGGACTTAAACCTGCAGACACTGCGGCCCTCCAGGACTGGAGTTAAACCTGCAGGCACTGCGGCCCTCCAGGACTGGAGTTAAACCTGCAGGCACTGCGGCCCTCCAGGACTGGAGTTAAACCTGCAGACACTGCGGCCCTCCAGCACTGGAGTTAAACCTGCAGACACTGCGGCCCTCCAGGACTGGAGTTAAACCTGCAGACACTGCGGCCCTCCAGCACTGGAGTTAAACCTGCAGACACTGCGGCCCTCCAGCACTGGAGTTAAACCTGCAGACACTGCGGCCCTCCAGCACTGGAGTTAAACCTGCAGACACTGCGGCCCTCCAGCACTGGAGTTAAACCTGCAGACACTGCGGCCCTCCAGCACTGGAGTTAAACCTGCAGACACTGCGGCCCTCCAGCACTGGAGTTAAACCTGCAGACACTGCGGCCCTCCAGCACTGGAGTTAAACCTGCAGACACTGCGGCCCTCCAGGACTGGAGTTAAACCTGCAGACACTGCGGCCCTCCAGCACTGGAGTTAAACCTGCAGACACTGCGGCCCTCCAGCACTGGAGTTAAACCTGCAGACACTGCGGCCCTCCAGGACTGCTTAGTTTGATACCTGTGCTTTAGGATCTTGAGTAGCCACGTTTGATTTGGCGTGGCCTCCCCTCCCCAGACTTCATGCTCCGCCCAGGGTCTGACAGTATGGGTCCAGGCCACGCCCTTCCAGTGCGCCCACGCAGGTCAACTCCTCACCGTCAACGTGCGCATCAGCGAATGGGTGTACAGCGGGATTCTGATCTGCCCCGCCTGCTCGGACTTCTGCAACACCTGCCCACTCCCACACCAGCTCCCGCCCCTCAACTCTTCCAGGAGAATCCCTATTGGTTAGTCACGCTGACATCACTGCCGCACCCTAAAGCATGTGCAGCCACGCTTTATAGAGGTTTGCCAGTATACCCACCTAGTTATGCTCCCACGGCTGTTGCAGGAGAGTATCGACGGAGGTTTCAGTTTCAGACTTGCTGCATGTGCATATTTATTATGTGGGATTGCACAACACTTAGTCATCTAAACGCTACTTATCCGTAACCCAGCGTTCCTGTTAGAATGATTGAGTGACAACCAGTCTGCACTGTATGTCAGTAATATATAATATCGATCATTGTATACGGCAGGATATAGTCACAATATAGTGAAACACAAAATTGCAAGTTCTCTGCAGTGAAGGATCAAGATCCTGAGGGTACAAATATATAGTTATTTGTGCTCTTTGCTCTGCACTGGAATAAATTAGCTGGCATGAGGTTTTGATTCGTCACTGTTATGGGCTCATCATGCCCCTGTATCGTGACTTTCATTGCTTTCTGCAGAAGTGCAGTATAACGGGTAGGGAACTACAATTCCCAGGTAGGACACTGTTGTACCCTTGAGTAAGGAACTTAACATGAATTGCTTCAGTGTATATCCAGCTGTATAAATGGATACTATGTAAAAAAGAAAAATGCTAAAGATTGTGTAAGTGGCTTTGGATAAGAGCCTCTGCTAAATGCCTGTAATGTAATGTCATGCTTTCCTGTCATTCTCAGACCCTTGTTCAAGCTCGTCCAGTTTGGCTGTGACCTTGTGGCTGCTCTTGATCAACCTCCTCCCGCTGTTTGCTGGGTTCATCCTCTGTGCGTGGAATTGAAGCGCAGACGTCCGGCAGTCCGCTGGAGCTCGTGGGACCACTCTCGTAGGCTTCCCGCGATTGAAGTTAGCGCCCCCTCGTAGGAGAGATCCAGAAAAGATGTTTACTGTACGTCCATCAGCGCCCTTCCCCCCCAAAAAAAGAAACCTATCGGTGACTCGTCTGCCAGCTCAGCCTACGTTTTGAAGGAACAAGAAGCCATGGTTGTACTCCTTTTATACAGAGTTAACAAGTGCCAGTAAGTATCCTGTAGATAAAATGAGAAGCCATACTTCTAGAGGAGGTTGGTAGGGGATGCTGAAGTTCAGGTACTTCTTGTGGCAGTTTGGTACATGTTTTTTTAACGGGCAGCTGGTGCTGGATGGTTAATGGATGATTTTGGTAAAATTTCCAATTTGAATGGAATAGACGGATGGGTTGAGTTGACATCCAGAGGTTGTCCTCCAATAACATGGGTTTTATGCTCTGAGTGGATTGAGCAAGAACGTTGTTTATAGGTGTGAGATATAATATAGTGCGTGGTTGAAATATAAATGTGACAAAATCCGATATTTATAAATTCTCAGGCTTGTGGCATTAACATTTTATTGGTGGTGAATGGAAATTGACTGAATGTCACTGTACTGTTTTGTATAACATGGGGCATGAACTGGTAAACCCTTGATGTACTGTAATATTACAAAAGCTAATGATTTTAACTTATGAAAGGAACACTGATATATTAACTGAAAGGCATTTTTGTAGCTCAGAGTATAACACTTTTTAAACTTTGAAACACTGAGTACCCAGAGTACAACGTTTGTTAATATGGTACTTTACTAGTGAGCATGGAGCTGCCCTTCATAAACTTTCCTTCAAACAAATCGGAGAATCTGCTGGACAATTCTCACCCTAATCCTGAATCACCAAGTGTTCGGCGTCATAGGTGTTCAAACAACACTTCGTATGAGGGTCAATTTAAAAAGTTTGCAGCTTCACCGAGACAATGGTCCCTGTAGTACTCTTTACACGACCCGGTAGTACTCTTTACACGGCCCGGTAGTTCTCTTTAGACTACCCGGTAGTACTCTTTACACGGCCCGGTAGTACTCTTTACACGGCCCGGTAGTACTCTTTACACGGTCCGGTAGTACTCTTTACACGGTCCGGTAGTACTCTTTACACGGTCCGGTAGTTCTCTTTAGACGGCCTGGTAGTTCTCTTTAGACGACCCGGTAGTTCTCTTTAGACGACCCGGTAGTTCTCTTTAGACGACCCGGTAGTACTCTTTACACGGCCCGGTAGTACTCTTTACACGACCCGGTAGTACTCTTTACACGACCCACGACAGATGGGGGCCTAATCAGGAAAATGTAGAAAACTAAAGGAGGGAGCAGTTTATTTAAACTACTACTTAAATGCCTTTATCCTCATGGCTGTCCACCATCCACAAGTCTCAGTATGTGTTTGTAAGAGTTTCTGTGAGTGAGAGATGGGCTCGCTGCAGTCTGCAGAGCTCCAGATAGGGTTTAATATTGAATATTGCTGGAAAAAAGTGTAGTGAAAATCAGGGGACGTTGTGTCAATTGTAATAATAAAGTTGATGTAGATGGCATAGTTTTAACAAACTTATGTCTTGACACCAAAGGTCTGTTGGTTTTACTTGTAGCTAATCATGGGAAAAAGTAGGAGAATATTCACAGCGCAGGAACAAAAGCAGTTTGTTTATCTAATATTTGCACAACAGTTAACATTTAATACTGTACAACGTGTGTTGTATGGCGTATATATGTATGTTTGTATATGTTTTAAGTGCAGTGTTAACAATGTCTTGAGTACATGGAAGAAAGAATTTAGTGTTACTTGAAGATCCTGTGAGTGGGACTACAGTAATCCCTTTCTTTTCTACTGCCTTGTTATTACAGAAAGAGGAGAATACAAAGAAAAAGGAAAACTATTCAGCAGACATGCAGGTTTAGCCCTAGATTACTAAACCACTAAATCATTTCAACAGTGATTGAATGCCGTCTTATCATGAGGAATAATACAGCTTTTAACATTTCATTCTTAAAATAATGGACTAAAAAGCTTTTAGTTTGATGTTTTAAAGAGTTTGGGTCGTAGATGGAAAAAATTAACCTCTTTGTACCATAGTGGGTAATTGGCTTGCCAAGTTCCCATCAAAGTATCTATGTAAAGAGCCAATGCTCAAGAGAAAATTAGTGAAATATATGCTTTATATGTTCAGAGAGGTAAAGTTAGATAAAGTTCATAAATAAAGTATGAATTTAATATATTGAGCAAATTGTCACATGTTGAAGGTCCAGAAATCGGTTCACCTTTGATACAGTTAAGGTGGGCTTGTGATTTGGGATACTTGAGGCATTCTTTTCCTACCACATGAATGAGTTCATAAATATACATTTTTGTTTGTTCATTTTGGGTTATTTCAGTGTTTAGGCAGCTACTATATTTTATTTATTTTGTACAAGATATGTAATTTTAGTAATATTTTCCATTGAATTGGGCAAATTAAAAGATGTTGAGATTAAATAGTTTTTTTCCAGAAAAACAACAGTTTGTGGATCCTGAAGGAATTACTGGTGATGGCGAATGGCTAATTTGATGTTGTTTTCACTTTTCTAAAACATTTTTGAGGTGGGAAATTGAAAAGGGTTAGTTCAATAATGTAATGTTACAGACATTACATCAAAAACATGCGTTTGTTTTTTTTAGTGGGTTATCAGATTTTATGTTATGCTAGCATAGCCTTTATCATGTAAACCTGCTACTGTAGCAGTGTCACAATATTCCTTGCAGTGTGTTGGAACCAGAATATTTTATGGCGTTGTATATAGGTTGTGTAAGGATTTTTTCATGGCTCTTGCTTTCTACATGCATTAAAACCTATCATCAGTAAGCCTTAATATCCTGAGAGACCAGTCTTAAATGAGACCGGGTGGTAGCAGGAGCTGGAGTATCTACGCTGCACCATGGTGCCTACCTATCGATCGTTTATACCAATTTCATTGTTTAGGAGAGCAGAGGGGTAGGTGAGTTTTTAGGTCTTATCTTTTTAGCAATCATCATGTACGTTAAAAGAAACGCATCCAGAATTGTGGCTTTGAGGCACTGTAATAAGCGTTATCTGAGAGTAATTCCATACGTAGAAAGAAGGCATTGGAAATTGGTGCAGGCATCCATTACGCTATGAAGAATACCAGAATCCTAAAGGAATCAACAAGTTTTAAACTGGACTTTGCTTTTGAATGTAGTTTTGTATGTTTATTTTTGAAATGTAGCTAGAAATTCATTTCAGCCACCCCATTCTTATTTTATTCCAGAAATTAGAAAATACGCTTAATATCTGAAGGCTTCTTGTGTATATACTGTGATCTGCTTGAAACTGCTACGTGGTTTAATGGTTATCAATTAGTTTGACTTTCCACCATTAATCCATGTTGCAGATTACCAGACGTGGGTCGTTGGTATTCTGCTAGGCAAATATTTGATCTTTTGTCAGGTTTTTAGAAATTCCTGTTTTTCATATTTGTATTTTAAGACTTCTTTGTTTGCATTCCATAAGAATTATGTACTGTGAGGGTTTTGTATGCATTGTAAACTTTATTTATTAACATTGTTAGCAAATTTCTTGTAGTATGAATTGTCAAAATTGTTTTGTGGCGTTGCTGGAATTCCTGATTGCAAATGTCTTTATATTATTTCTAGTTGCCAGTAGAGTATTACCATTTGTTTCTGGTTCTGATACTTTTACCTTTAGTAAATCTAATATATGTGAAGTAAGGTGGTGACAATCTTTACAAAGAAAACATCACCGTTATGTATCGTTCCCCAGTTTTCTTGAATTCAAAGCAAACTGTCTGCTGTTAATATTGACAGACTAGATGTGCACAATGTAGGCTTTTCTCTTAAAGTAACTGTTGTATCTGGTTAAAATCATATTAAAATCATTGTATTTCCTTGAATGCAGTTTTAAACCAACCGAAGCTGATTTGAAGGAGGGCACTATGCTGTATGTAAATGAGCAACACAATGACATCAATTCAGCTTGCAATTGTGTTTCTGGAGAACTACTGATTAAAGCAAATGGATCAAAGGTATGCCAGTGATTTTATAGGCATGTCGCCATGCCTACAGTATCTGAAATTATGACCCCACCCTTCTTAATGTACAGAGACCAAAGACATTTCTATGCAGAAATCTAGGGTTTACAACTGTACATTTACAGAAGTTGTAGACTTATTTTAATGGCCATTCCCCTTAAAACATCCTAAACTATGTATGGGGTTCAAATAATACTGTATTAATACAAAGATGCATATATTAGTGTATAGATCGTACATTATGCCACTATAATTGGTAAGACTAGAGTCCTCGTCCACATAGGACCACTACAGAGTAGGGCCATTGTCTATTCTGTTATCTGTATTAGAGAACTTGACATCCAGTTTATTTATATAAAAAGGGCTTCTGTATTAAGTACAATGTACGTGTCCAAAATCCATACAACAAAATAAACATTAATGAATCTTGCCTGGTTTCATTCGCCTTTCCTTGTGGACTAACTTATACATGGTATCATGAGTCTAATGAGTTCATCCCTGTTGTGAATCTACACTCCCCTACCCACCTCGATGCAACCGTGAAAGAGTACCACAGTAATGTTTTTCCTAATATGTGTGACATTATTAAGGAACATCCAGATCCTTCAGAAGGAAACGTGTTTTCTTTTAACAGCAAACCACTGAACGTGCTTTGTTACACAAGCACATGGTACAAGATTCAATCTCACACTCAAAATAATAACAAATCACTAATATGCTTGTCTGGTTTAACATAAACCAGTGGTTTATACTGTCCTGGGGACCCCTGTGCATGCTTGTTTCTGTTCCAAACCAGAATTTTAACAAGCTGTTAATTTCCCTCAATTTGACACTTCCTGTTTTGACAGATTTACCCTCTTGAGTCACATTAAATCCATGTACAAATTAAATGAGTCAAGCATACTCACTTAATTTTCAGCCATCTTTGTTTACCATACCAGACTTTCCACACGTCTTCATTTGCACAATTTCCAGACTATCCTCATCCAGGTGTGTTTATGCGCTCCATCAACACCTGATTGGTTTGTTCTTGCTAATTATTATTCTAGTCACAACCCACCCCCATTTATCCATTTTCACCTTGAATTAATAGGTTCTTTTTTGTGAACTAGGTTAGTCTACTTCTATTGGATTCCTGTTTCCTGTGTTCATATTTGACACTAAATGTTTTCTATGCTACATTGGGAAGATGCAATATGGCATAATCCATCCACCTGAGCCTATGAAATTTCACAGAAATCACTGGAAATTAATTCCTGGAGAATTAAAACTTTTTCAGAGAGATTTATAGGGTTTCTGAAAATATCAGAACAATTGGTACATATAGAAATTCATCAAATGGAAACCAAAATAATAAAAAACAGCCAGTGATTCAATTAATTTGCACAAGGATGCATGTCAGAAATAGCTAAGCATGCCGTGAAGAATAAAAGTCACGTTGTGTTTCTTGTGTTATATTGCAAGCGATTACATAAAAAAAAACTCAAATTGAAGACAGGTGAATCAGCTCCCAATTGTGTAGTGTGGACACCTTGCCATGAAAACAAACCATTTCAAAGACAGCAATGATGAGCCAACCCTGCATTGTGTTAAGAAGCTTAAGGCAAAAAATATTAAAGTACTTAAACACATGTTAAACAACCTTAACTGAGCTGTAAATGCTGTGTGCTTACCAACGTCCTTCCATACTATCGAGTATGCTTGTGGAGTACACTGGATGAGAAAGTTGTAAAGTTTCCCTAAATGTAGTTTACGTAAAACCTCTGATGATATACTTACTTCCGGGGTTTTTCCGGGTATATTCGGGAGCATACTTTTTCAAGAACTAAGCGAATATTTTGGTCTCATAAATATGAAGCGCAGCTTCATTGACGTTTTCTTTCAACAACAAAACATGTGACATGGCCGGGACGTCTTAGGACACTTCCACTGTACGAATGGAAATTAGTATGGAGTATGCAAGTCGTGTACTAAACAGTATGAAGTAAACAATACACAGTCTGCTAGTACACAGGAGACGTTAGTACAAATCAAATGAGAAGGGGATGTTGTGGGGTGATTACATGTGCTCCGGATGGTTCTGCAGACAGGTAATGAAGTCCTTCACAGGTCGGCCCTCAAAGCAGATCTCGTACACAGATGCAAACAGTGGAAATCTGCGTGGGGAATTAAGAGCGATGTTAACTTCAATCGCTGCCTCATTGTCTTTCCTCTAGTTCAGCTGCTGTTCCATTATACCACAGGTGTCCCAACTCCTGTCCCGGAGGCATAGCTGGCCTTTCAGTGCGTTTCTGCAACGATGATTCATTTTAATCACTAATTGGCTAGAGTCAACAAACCTTGTTCTGAAGGACTTAATCTGCTGCTTGGGAAACCACAAATACCTGCAAACACTGCGGCCCTGCAGGTGTGGAGATTAACACCCCGAGCATTACACAAAGGGCCTGATTTACTAAGACCCTTTGCGGGTGCAAAACCATTTAGCACACGCAAAACCAATAACATGACCAATGATTGGTGCAAAACAAATTCCATGACCAATCATTGGTCATGTTACTGGTTTTGCACACGGTACAAGGTCTTAGTAAATCAGGCCCAAAGTATGCAGAAGCAGCCCTGGAACACTCCAGTCGCTAGCACCAAAACAAGATGAAGAAGCTAATTTCTACACAATGAAACATTGGTGCACAAGCTCCTGCTCTTTTTGGTCCTTGTTAATACAAGCAGTGCAGCACACAGGTAAGTCGCTAATAAGATAAATAAAATGCGGAAAGTATCATTGGCAACAGAATCTGAAGATAGGGAAGGGAAATGATTGCAAGACAAGTATGAAAGAAAGATAAAAATGTGTCACCCACTCGTTGATCATGTTCTTCTTCTTGAGTATCTTGTAAATCTCAGCTGAGGTCTGCGGGCCTTGCAACTTCTGTCCATTCAGCATCTCAACTTCCAGCTCCTCGATGGACTAGAGAAAGTTCACAGACATTGACTCAGTCAGGTTTTGAAGATTTGAAGGTTTTGAACCTGGTTTTTTGTCCCAGGAACACAATAAAATGTGCTCACAGTGCTGGGCATATACTGTATGTTGGTGCCGAAGAGGGGCTCATCAGTACTGTACTCTTATCCCTTCAGTAGTAGTCCCCAACCCTGTTCCTGTAGATCTACCGTCCTGCAGGGTTTCCACTCCAACCCTAGCAAAGCACACCTCGTTCAACAGCTAGAGATCTCGTTGACATGCTAATTAGTAGAATCAGGTGTGCCAAATTAGGGTTGAATTGAAAGCATACAGGTCAGTGGATCTCCAGGAACAGGGTTGGGGACCCACTGCGCTATGGTATACATGCCTAATGTCAGGAATGAGTCAATGGAACGGCTCACCTTGGAGGTCTTGGCGAAGGCCTCAGCCACTCGCCGGTTGCGGCCGCCGTAGCAGGTGGTGATGAGGTCCGCCACCCCGCAACTCTCCAGGAAGGTGGCGGAGCGCACCTCCCCTTGGCAGAAGACCCGCGTGAACGCCACCATCTCCATCAACCCCAGGCGGATCACTGCAGCCTTGGTGTTGTCCCCAAAGCCCAGGCCATCGCAGAACCCTGCCCCAACTGCCACGATATTCTGTAAGGACAGTTCAGCTCATTTAGCTACAGATTGGCTCATTTAGCTAGGCGATGTGCCACCGCTCATTGATCACATTGACTGTTTGCACGTACTTTCGAGAGATCGAACCACCAACCCTGCGATCAGCGGACGACCCGCTCTACCTCCTGAGCCACAGCCGCCCCCATATAATATGTTCATACTTCACGTCCTTACTTTAAGAGCTCCACAAAGTTCAACGGTGTCACTCTCTTCCACAACTGAAATTCTGAAATTTGGAGTTTGCAGAAGTTCCTTGAAGATCTGACCATTCTGCATGTTTTTGGCCCCTGCGTTTAAGATGAAACAAAACATTATGGACGTCTCATGCAAATCTTATGCAACATTAACGTGAAGCACTGCGTCACATTTCCCTACGGCATTCAATAATGTCCACTGACCCTTAAAGATATATGTGGGAGAAACGAAAATTAAATATCTATTTTTGTTCAACTTTTCTATGATTGACACCATTTTCTGCAGGAAGAATTATGTCCAGAATAAATAAAGTTCAAGCATGAATAATTATTTTGTAGTGTGGGATAAGTGACTTCAGAAAGGGTGCTATAAAGACATCCATACAGTTGATGTGTTGTTCCATAGTTTTTGTTTGACACTCTTGAATAAAATCTGAAAGACATCAATATCAGCTCAGAGCATCTTAAACTACCTGGGATACACCCAGTCAAGTAGTGCTTTCCTTAATAAGGTCCTATTTCCAGGGATCCCATTGCAAACCCAGACCCGAAATTGAGGTTTTGTCAAATGTACCAATAGTTGTTTCACAGAATTTCTCATCGGCCACCTCGCTGGCGATGTTGGCACCCATCAGCACGCAAACCTCAATCTCCAGCTTCTCTCGGATGATTTCAGAAATGAGCCTCAGACCGTCCGGCCCTTCATCGATTCCCTGCATAGATTAAGGGTCAGAGGTCAGACACCACACCCGTCTCTATGGTCTGATCACTACCAAGGGTCAACAGGACCGCTGTGCTGAGGTCTGGTCTAGAGCTAAACAGAAGATTTAAAAAAAATACATAAATAAAATACACCCCTGTTTTTGTTTTGTTCGTAGCATAAAGACAAAGTCTGAGAAATCCTGAGAATTAATTCTAGCAGTCTATCACCTTCTCTTGGGCTTAATCTCTCCAATGCCCTCAACTCAGTAGAACAATTTTATACTCTTGCTTTGACATAATGAATCTGAGCACTTTATTTTCTTTAATTCAGCTGCTATGTGTGTTTACTACTTCAATTGGCCTTACTGCGGTTTTACAGCTTGTCTCTACTGCAAGGATGTTGTAGCGTACATACAATGGGGGGAATAAGTATTGGACACGTCAACAATTTTATTATCAAACATATTTCCAATGTAGCTATTCACATGAGATTTTGACCAGACATTGGTATTAAAAAAAAAAACACAGCTAAGAAATACAGTAGATATGGATGGATAACTTGAGGGTTTCTTCTTCTCTTTTATTTTTCCATTTAGTTTTTATTAGAAAAAAAAAATCAAAACAAAACTTAAAAAACATGATCCCATATCATATCTATTTTCTTTTGCAGTTCTGGCAGCAATAAATTTTGTTGATTTTGACCATTTCAGATTTGATGATTTTTTGCCCCAACCACCATGTGTGTGTGTCATCACTGTTAATTGTAATTTTATTTTTTTTTTTTTTTCCCCCCCCCCCCCCCCCCATTCAATCCATTCAATATAGTAGAGCTGTTATGTATTCGCTGTAAAGAGTATATAAAATAGAGATATAATGTTGTTGGGTTGTTGTTGGGTCATAGACATATCATGCAATCATGGCAGCAAAAAATATAAAAAAAAAAATAAAAAAAATATTTTTTTTTATTTAAATTGTGTGTTGTTTTTTTTTTTTTTTTTTTTTTTTTCTTGTTTTTTTTATTTTTTTTTTTTTTTTTTATTAATTATTTTATTTGTTTTTTTGTTTTTTTTTATTGTTATAATATTAATCAAAATCAAATGTCATGTGAATAATACATTTTTGGATAATAAATATAATAAAAATATAATGATTGTATAATATACTATTTTCCCCATTTGTACGTAAAAATGTTGCAACATGCAAACTTATCACTGTCATCATGCATTTTACACAGCCTTATGTATTGTATAGCACCACACCTACTTTATGTAGTTACATTACTAAGGGATTAGCTGATGACATAGTCTAAGTGCAATTTATTCTTACAATAAGGCACACACATATTAACTTGTATCCTTATTTTGTTTTCTTTATTTACAAATGCACAGTGCCCAATCACAGTTGTAAGCCCTTTCCATCAGTGCAATATCCTCTTGCAATTTCAGAGGGCAGACTAGCATTTGTATCCTCCCTAATACCACTTTCCTTCTTTTCTGCAGTCCACCAACTGAGCTACACAGCCAGCACAGAGGTGCTGTACATCTTACATAGCTGCTGTGTGCAGACTACAGCCTCCCAACTGACCAGAAATGTTTTTTTGCCACAATTCTTGATATCCATATCAGTATGTACTTGCCTTGCATTGGTCTTGTTTTCATCACTATACAAATGTGTCTTACTTTAATGAGGGAAATCCCAAAAGCTCCTGGCTTGACATGAGGCTTCATTTGATCACATAGCTTTCCAATAAACTGATGGGGGATGACGAAGATGAAAATGTCCGCCGCTGCCATGGCTTCCACAATTTCTGGCACTGCAACCTTCAAATAAGGCAAAACATTTTTATTTAAATAAATAATAATAATAATAAGGGATAGTTCAGACTCCCCTCTCTTAAAGAGCGGATGTTATTTAGGCTACAACATGCATTTTCTTTCCAATACCACAGCAGCAAAGTTAATGAACTGGTGTTCAGGGTTTGATGACATCACCAACGGCTGTGAGATTTAAATACATCTTTGGCACTGCCTCAAGTGGGCAAAAGGCAATTGTATTCAGAACTGTAGTAGGTTATCAACATCTGTTTTGTGGAAGGTCAAACTTCACAATTGCACAAGTTGCCTACTGATCTTAGTATATTGATCTCTGGGGATGTTTCGTTATAGAACAATCTGCGCCAATACAGTATAAAATGTGATTATGTGCGCAAGAGCCTTTACACAATTTACAATTTCTTTAAACTTGCAAAATACTGTGTGAAAGGTCTGTAGAAGAGGGAAGCATGCTGACGACATACCAGATTTGCCCACATAGGCACATTTTTTTACTTACCACATTTTTTGGAAGCTTGTGACCTGGAAGGTATTTTACGTTTTCGTGTTCTGTGTTAATTATTTCAGTCAGCTTTCTGTCATTGATCATTTCCTCGAACACCCACATTTTCACAACGGGCTCAAATCTGTTGGACCCTTTCACATTGTGTCCAATGATTTTAGCAATGGCCGAGCCCCTGCAAAAAGAGTAAGGGGCTCAATAAAAAGTCAGTTTTTTTAAAACAGTGCATTCTTACTCTTGAAGTTTAACTAGGTTAACGTTACCACGATGGAGATGGTCCAACCAGCTAATGACAGTAAATGCAATAACGAATAATAATAGATTGCTTTAAAATTAAACAGATAACACAAACAAGAGTAGCCTGGTCTATGTTAACTCGCTAGTTTTTCAGTGTTTTATTATTATTATTATTATTATTCGTTGTTCTTACCAGTTCCCGGATCCGACGATGCACACTTTCTTTCCGGGCATTGTAGCTAAAAGAAATGTATATCTGCTTTGATCAGACTTGAAACAATGTCACGCGAGCAAAATAGCAAACAGACGTGTCAAAAAAAAGTAGGCTATGCTACATGTAGGCTATACTGTCCTCCACTTCCTGACACGCCTGCCCGTCTGCTGGAAGGGATCCCATTCAGCGTTGCTGTAGAGAAATGGGCAGATCATGGTAGCATACGCAAGTGCACCTCCCCGTTTACCTTTTACCTCGATTCCCTAAAAAGCATTTTTATTAGATCGCTGTGTGTTCTGGGGTAGCCTACGGAGGTTGGTTAAGTATGCTAGAGGTGTTTCCCGTATAGGCTATCGGCTACCTGCCAGTTGGCGAAGTCAAACACACCCAACATTTTCAACCATTTTCAAAAAGCAGCATCATTTGTTTGGTAGCCGAATCAACATGGTGGATGCATCATGATCAATTAATGAATGTCTTTATTTCTTGAGCGGCGCTTAGGGGTGAATAATAATGTGACCTTGAAAATCCATTCAATGCAGCAACTGGTAGCAAAGGCAATGATTCACAGCAATTTGTATGACACATTTTGATTAAAAAAATGACTATACTCTACGATTTGTCAAAATGAGAGCATTGTTTACAGCGAGCCAGTTTATTTGGCAATTGTAGGCTATTCCTGTGGTTTGAAACGTGTCCGTACACAGCATGTGCATAGTCTCGAACCTTTTTTTATTTCTTTTTTTTATAAAGGAAACAGCTTATTCTAGATATCAATCAGAAGAGACATGGTTTTTTAGATAAAATCCTGCTTTGTGTTAAATAACGCTCTGGCAGTTTGCCCCGAACTATCTGGAATGTGCTGTTGCTCACCTTCATTGTCCAGGAAATGTTGGCAGTGGCACAAGTTGTTAATATTAGACAATGAGCCAATGTTGGCTTCCGCTTTCCAATGTTTGAACCTTGAATTAAATTTCAAAGTCAGCAATGAGTTCCTCATTTTGTATATATATATTTTTTAAAACATTGGAATTTAACTTTGATCAGTTTATAACAGTTTAAAATCTCTCAGGCTATTGCCTTAAACCTGTTAAACTGGTTTTCCCCTCGGGTATAAAACAACACCACTCTCTTCTCCTTTGTGTCAGCTGTTTCCAGCAAACCCTCCACATATCCCCATCCCCACTCCCATACCATGTTTTATTCAGGTTTTATTATTATTATTAGTATTATTATTATTATTATTATTATTTGTCTACTCTTCCCCTTGTTGTTGATGTCCAGGGGGTTCAAAAACCTCATTCCTCAGCCAGGTGCTATCTTTCCAAAGGGTTTAGTCATGATCTAGGCTACTATAGGCTGGGTTTGGTAATATAGAACCACAACATGAATGCACCTCATTTCATACAATGGTTTTTACTATAGGTTATGCAAGCACCATTCCTTATTAAAAAGGGAATGTTTTAAGTATTTAGATCACCCAATAAACACATTTTTATTGGACTGTAACAACCCCAGGGTGACATCACTGGCAACAGCTTATTAACAGGACACTACCACCTCACCAAGTGGTCTGGCGTGTGGTAATTGTGTAGGCTACTACTGATACAAGAGCAGCAGCTGGATAATCTTCTAAGCAGGGTACAGAACTACAATATCAAAAATAAGTTAATTTACAAAACAGAATATAAATGTGTCCTGGCCATATGGAGGTGTGCAGCAGGAATGCAATTAGGCGACTACTGCACTTTTTATTTTCATTTCCCAATGTGCATATTTGTTCCGTGTTACAATCAATGATGACTTCCCACTTTTTTTTTAGGGAAATAGGACTCTTCCCAAATAAATGAGAAGAACCTGAAATGACAGGGAAGGGGTTTTCAGTTGAAATAATTGCACAGCAATGTAAATACTCTACAACAAGTAGAATTGTCTGCTATAAGTTAGCCTATAACACCACTAAGTGTTTAATCCGTGTCATTCGACTGGGTAGGACATTTCAATAAAACCACTGAACTCTATATAAAACCCATTCGATGGAACGTTTGATGTCTTAAGGAGTGTTTAGTCCGGTTGGTTGTCGATGGCGAACACTACTCTGGAGTCTAACATCTGGATGTGCCAATATTCTGAGCTAATTGCATGGTCGTTATATATACTATGTTTTCGAGTGTATAATATAGGCGTTCTTTGCATAATGTAGTTACAAAAGTATAACTTCAAAAGACAGACATTTTCGCGGGGCAGCTCAGATGACACTATAATCATATGACAGGAATCCGTAGGAAATTGTTCGACGTCTCTGCGCATGCGGACACCTTCTCTCTGGTTGACTCGACACTCGAGTGAAGACAGTTGTGAGGAATCTGAGGATGGCAGACTCTGTTTCTGGTAGTGAAGAGATACCGGTGGTGATCGGGGATGCAGATGCAACAGCTGCAACAGCTGCCGAGTTGGAAAACAACAAAACCAACGCGGTATGATGTTTTATAATGCGCATGAATAGGGAAAGGGAGGTATCGGTATCGGGAACGTTTGTCTGTTTATTAATGGAGGCCTGTTTTCAGTCCTGGGTGTTCCGCTAAATTCGATGGCGTGAATGTCTGCAGCTGGAGCATCAAACTAGAGTGGTTCGGATTTGTAGTTTTTACTTTACAGTAAGTTAGCTAGATAAATAGATAGCCTTCTGGAAATGTAATATCATATCATAATATCATATCAAATAAATGCACGGAGAGGGAATAGTATGCATTGTTGTATAAAGGCTTTACTTTAGAGGCAAGAAAACTTGCTAGATACCACTACATAATTTAGCCTGATATTCCTTCTCATGCTAGCGGCTCTGCACTGCCACTAAGTTTGCGTGGCCTCGTTTGAACAATAATCAACTTTCTTTCCTCTCGCATGTGTGCTAATTGTATTACTAGCTGCATGTCAGCTAGTTAGCTTTCGACGCCAAATCAAACAGTTTGTACTGGATAATGTAAACCATGGATGTATTAGTCAGTTTTAGTCCTCTGGTCTGGCGTTATAGATCTAAAACTAGTGTCGAAGACAGACGGGTTTTTACTCCTTTCATATGTAGTATTAGGGCTATAATTATACTGTAATTACTCCCAATTACACGTAGTACTGTGTACCGTTACGATATAACGGTGCTCAGGGCTATGCATATTGGGCAGCATAGATCAACATTAGTAAATAAGTTGTTTCCCAGCATCTTTACCAACCGGTGCTTTTTTACTTATCGTGTCATTAAAAGAAAATAAACTGTTGCAATGCATTTTTTTTGCTATTGCGCATTTTGTAGATGGTGGAGGATGGCACAAATCTCTTGAGGAAGATGGAGATCAGTGTTGCTGAGGCAGAAAAAAGAATGGGGAAGAACTCTGTGAACATACAGGAGACCTACACAGTTTACCTCATAGAAACACGGTAAGAGAGCCACTGAGAAACCCACAATCCTCTGTGCTCAGAGAAAGCCCAGACCCACTCACTGTCAGGTATATCTAACTTTTATTTTATTTATAAATACCCCCCCCACCCAATTCACCATCTGACTCACTATGTTTTTGTACTGATAAGCATGAATGCATTATCGGCACATTGTCAACAGGGTTTGTCACCCTCTGGCCAGAGTGGCTTGTGGATTCTAAAAATCACCAGCCATTTTCAGCATTTTACCAGCCACATTACCTCTTACAATATAACACAACCTGATTGGTTACTGGATAAAGTGGCTGCTTGAGCAAAAATATTACCGGCAGCCACAATCAAAATTTGACCAGCATTTGGCAGGTGGCTGGTTAATTTCGCACACTGGTTGTCAAATGCTAGTGAATACAATATAAATGTGTGTCAGAACTCGGTTGCCATGAGCACTGTTTTATGAATTTACATTCATACCTTCTTCTTCTTCTTCTGATTCTGATAGGCCCGTTGATGCTGTGGCAGAAGGTCACAACCCTGCCCCCGAGACAGTGTGGAGGCGGTACAGTGAATTTGAGCTTCTGAGGAACTATTTCTTAGTCACCTTTCCATTTGTGGTTGTGCCCCCACTGCCTGAGAAAAGAGTATGTTTTTGTGAGGTCACTTAATCTCTTCTTGTTTGTTTTTTTACCACAAAAATATCGTTTTTACAAACCGTGTCTCGTGTACCCTTTTTTCACCCCCAGGCAGAATTTGTGTGGCACAAGTTATCGGCAGACAATATGGACCCAGATTTTGTGGAGCGGCGGAGGGTGGGACTAGAAAACTTTTTGCTACGTGTGGCCTCCCACTTGGTCCTTTCAAATGACAAGATCTTATACCAGTTCCTCAAAGAGGTACGGGCTGTTTTCATAGCATGTGTTCACAGAAAATGGCTGCCATTTTGATTCACTATTGTCTGCATTGAGAAAAAAATGCAAAGAAAACAGTAATACATTATTATCTCTGTCTAATATAAAATGATTTATCTCAAGAAGATTATCCATTTTCTGAAAACATTTACAGCAATGTGGGAGAACTGCTGAAAAAAAAAGTCTTGGAATCAGAGGAATACAAGATAGCAGTCCCAACACAATGCTGTTTAAAGATTTACTTATTTTCTATTCTATGCACTGTTATTGAATTTATGCCATAATTTAAAAAAAATAAACAAAACAATATTTTCTCATTCCCCAACAGGAAAGTGGATGGAAAGAGGTGGTGTTTGAGACTGGATTTCAGGCAAAGGTATTCCACTAGGAATTGAGTTTGCTCTTTCTTTCTCTCCCTCTGTTTGCACCATTGTAAATGCACGAGGCATGCATTAAAACTGACTACATCCTGCTTTCTAGTGATCCTCAGCTTACTTGGAAAATTACTTTTCAACGTCTTAATAGTTATCTGTGGAATTTAATTTTGGTTATAAACATTAGTCCGATAACATATTTAGAAAATGAGCCCTTGATATGTAAAGCAACATTATTGTGTGCCCCAGGTAGCATATAATACACATATTATTTTATCTGTTAGTGATTCGTGAACTAACTCTGTTAGGCCTCATTTTTAAGTAATTGGTGTCTGTTTTCGCAGGCTGATTCACGACTGAAAGCTCTGAACGCAACATTCAGGGTGAAAAGTCCAGACAAGTAGGTCTCATCTCCAGTTACTAATCTGCAATTAAAATTTTTTTAAAATTTTTAATTGAATTGAATTTATTATCACAAAGGAAGTGATAAAACAAAAGTATATAGAAAGAAACATAGCAGGGATTGTGCAGAGTAGGTAAGAAACCCCAAAGGGCTTATAGTAAAACCTTCCCTCTTGGATTTACAATTTATCCTAATACTATGGATACATTTTTTTAACATAATGAAATAAAAAAAGAAGGAAAAAGGAAATTGGCAGTTGTATCTTCTACTTTCTCTACAGATTGCAGATATTTATAATGTCTATGTAGTGAATTGTTATGGTGGGTGCTCATTTATTTCGAGAGTGACTTGCATAGCTTACATGAATGCGTTATAATGCGTTTTTGCTAAGCAAATTAGGGTTTGACATTATTTGTGAGTTTGGTAGTTTGAAATTGCCACCAACTTCACAAAGAGTGAACCCTTTAAAAGGCTCTGTAAACAAACCCAACCAAACAACATGGTGGGTTTTTTATTTATTTTTTGTCTTTCTGGGAATGGTGCCTTATGGGAATTGAACTTACTCGTTTATTTTCCAGGTGATCTCGATTGTTATTCCTAACCGGTTCTCTTTCTGATACATAGGCGCTTTACAGAGCTGAAGCATTACAGTGACGAGCTGCAGTCTGTCGCATCTCAGCTGCTCAGAGTGCGAGCTGTAAGCACCGTCTCCTGTCAAGTGCATTACGTTCTCCGGTACTGAGGCTTAACAGACACAAAATGGCAGCTTGGAGTATAACCTGCAGATGCTTTACTGCTATTTGTTGCATAATTACAATATACAATATATGCATAACTTGCATTTAACATGTAGCTTAACATTTCACACTAACATATAGTACCAGAAATCCAGCTAGAATTAAAAAGTATTTTAATTACATTAGACCTGCAGCACCATGCAGAACCTCCAGAGTGCTTGGCAGTTAAGATTATGAATTTCCATTTGAGATTAAGGCCTGGTATTGCAACTTAGACCCTTACAATAAATGCAGCCCATTGGTTTGTTCATGCTAATTTTTGGGAAGTGTCGCATTATTCATGTTTCTAACTGATATCTTCTCTGTCACCAGAGAGTAGCAGATCGTCTGTATGGTGTCTACAAAGTGCACGGAAACTATGGAAGGGTTTTCAGGTGGGAAAGGCTGTTTGTTTTTGAGCAGAGGGGTGAAACTGATTGGATTTTCTGCAGCGTTGCATGCGATTATCCATGATCAGTGGGCAGTAAATGCACGTCATTAGATATTTCCTGGGAAGTTTGGAATTGTTTAATAGGCTTTTGTAATAGATTTTTCTAAATTTGGGTTGTTTAATTTTTCTGTCAGTTGAACTGCAGTAACGTATTCCCCAGTAGAAGGTTTCATTACGCTCGGAAAGTCAAGTGCTTGCTAACAAAAGATTTACTAACAAAAGAGATGATGAATCTTTTAGCAGCCATTTTGACATGTTAGAGTAACCTAGTGACTGCATTGCTTGTGTTTGCTAGTGAGTGGAGTGCTATTGAAAGGGAGATGGGGGATGGACTGCAGAGTGCTGGACACCACATGGATGCGTGAGTATGCATGCACGCACGCACACACACACACAAACACACACACACGCACACACACACAAACACATACGTGTACACGCGCGCACACACACACACGTGTACACGTGCACGCACACACACGTGTTCACGCGCACACACACACAAAAAAAAACACACACACATATATGTACATGCGCACACACACACACACACACACACACACACATATGCCAACACATGCACACACAGACAAACAGACATGCACACACACATACACACACACATATATGTGCACACAGACAGAAACAGACACGCACACACACACATATGTGCACACAGACAGAAACAGACATGCGCACACACACACACACACACACACACACACACACACAGTGCCCCATCAGAGGATTAGAATGGCTTAGCATAAAGGGTAGAAACGTGTTACATAGCCCACTGGCTTTCCTCTCCTCAGACTTCATAGAGCATGTCTGGATCTATGGAACCCTACTGGATACCATCTGTCTTGCATTTTCAAACTAGTTGTTGTCCTGATTGCATCGATGATTTCAGGTATGCTTCTTCTATTGATGACATTCTGGAGGAAGAGGAGCACTATGCTGACCAGCTGAAGGAATACCTGTTCTATGCAGAGGCTTTACGGTGAAGCCCGCTAACTGTCCCTTTCTACAAATCCAGTGGGGATTAACAGCGTTTAAGTGACACCCTAGATGTTGTTTCTTTTGGTTACACCTCATCTGTATATTTGCTGTTGTCACCGATACCCTGAGGCACTGTGAGCTGTGCTCCAGTCAGTTTCAAGTGCCGCGTGAAAACAGTCCGGAATAACATGACAGTTGGGTGACACTGAGATGATGTCACCAGCATTATTTAATTGCCGTTAAAAGCAATTTAATCAATTGTGGTTGAAACCAAATGCTGTAACGATCAGTAAGGTGACTCGATGGTGATAGTGTGTGTCCTGTGCACCCTTCATACCTGCAGGGCAGTTTGTAGGAAACACGAGCTGATGCAGTACGAGCTCGAGACGGCCACCCTGGACCTGGACTCCAAGAAGCAACAGCGGGATGAGTTAGCCACTGGGGTGAGTCTGTTTCACACGGGGGCTGGGGGTGCACCTCGGGATGAGTGTGTGCTTCACCTCGGAGAGAGGTCATCGAGGTGAGTGTGTGTGTTACACGTGAGAGAGAGGTCAGTGGGGTGAGAGTGTGTTACACCTGACAGTGAGGTCATTGGGATGAGTGTGTGTTTCGCCTGAGAGAGAGGTCATTGGGTGAGTGTGTGTTTCGCCTGAGAGAGAGGTCATTGGGTGAGTGTGTGTTTTACCTGAGAGAGAGATCATTGGGATGAGTGTGTGTTTCGCCTGAGAGAGAGGTCATTGGGTGAGTGTGTGTTTCGCCTGAGAGAGAGGTCATTGGGTGAGTGTGTGTTTTACCTGAGAGAGAGATCATTGGGCTGAGTGTGTGTGTCACATGAGACGGGTCACTGTTTTACCAGACTGAATATGAATAAATGGGTGAAGCTGTGGTCTGGCACCCTATACTTTTCGGCAGAGGGGTTCATTTGAGATCCAAAAAAGATGCTTAAAGTGGTAAGGGTCAAAGGTCGTCACTGGAGATTCCAGAGGTCTCATCTTCCGCTTTAATTGTTTTGGTCTTTATTTAACTGGATCTGCCGGCTCAACTTCTCTTTCTTACCGTAGACTGTACGGACCTTCTCCTTCAAGGGGATGACCACTAAGCTCTTTGGCCAGGAAACCCAGGAGCAGCGGGAATCTAAGCTCCAAGTGCTGGAGGAGCAGATCATCGAGGGTGAGGAGCTGGTCAAAGAGAAGACTGCAGAGTGCGAGTAAGCTGTCCACGCCTTTCACATTGTTTTAAAATCATTATCATTCATACATTATACATACATTATACATTATCTATCAGTGAACAAAAGTATTAACTGAATGTCATTTTTGACCCAGTGAATTTGTAAAGAATGCCTGGGTGGACATGGAACGTTTCAAGGAGCAAAAAGATCGGGACTTGAAGGAAGCTCTGATTGGCTACGCCGTCATGCAGATTAGTGTGTGTAAGAAGGTGGGTGTCATGCAGATTAGTGTGTGTAAGAAGGTGGGTGTCATGCAGATCAGTGTGTGTAAGAAGGTGGGTGTCATGCGGGTCAGTGTGTGTAAGAAGGTGGGTGTCATGCAGATTAGTGTGTGTAAGAAGGTGGGTGTCATGCAGATTAGTGTGTGTAAGAAGGTGGGTGTCATGCAGATTAGTGTGTGTAAGAAGGTGGGTGTCATGCAGATTAGTGTGTGTAAGAAGGTGGGTGTCATGCAGATCAGTGTGTGTAAGAAGGTGGGTGTCATGCAGATCAGTGTGTGTAAGAAGGTGGGTGTCATGCAGATCAGTGTGTGTAAGAAGGTGGGTGTCATGCGGGTCAGTGTGTGTAAGAAGGTGGGTGTCATGCAGGTCAGTGTGTGTAAGAAGGTGGGTGTCATGCAGATCAGTGTGTGTAAGAAGGTGGGTGTCATGCAGATCAGTGTGTGTAAGAAGGTGGGTGTCATGCAGGTCAGTGTGTGTAAGAAGGTGGGTGTCATGCAGATCAGTGTGTGTGTAAGAAGGTGGGTGTCATGCAGATCAGTGTGTGTAAGAAGGTGGGTGTCATGCGGGTCAGTGTGTGTAAGAAGGTGGGTGTCATGCAGATCAGTGTGTGTAAGAAGGTGGGTGTCATGCGGGTCAGTGTGTGTAAGAAGGTGGGTGTCATGCAGGCCAGTGTGTGTAAGAAGGTGAGTGTCATGCAGATCAGTGTGTGTAAGAAGGTGGGTGTCATGCAGATCAGTGTGTGTAAGAAGGTGGGTGTCATACAGATCAGTGTGTGTAAGAAGGTGGGTGTCATGTGGCTCAGTGTGTGTAAAAAAAGTATGTACCCTGTATATCAATGATCATACTAAACATAAATGAAAAGGTATTTCAACGATTAACTTATTGTATCAAGGATGAAGACTGGTGCATATAAGCAATTGTGATCTATTTTTATTAGAGACGTTTTAGCTTTCACTGTCTATACTTTATGAAAATGATACATTTCATTATAAAAAATAAAAAGTTAAACAGTTGCCCATGATAATGTAACAAGAAAAGGGCCCAATGAAATTTCTATATAACTGATGTGCTATGCTATTCTCTATTAAAGGGAATTCAAATGTGGGCCAATGCTAAAGAATGCTTCAGCAAGATGTAAAATTGTGGTCTGGGGTGCAGTCTAAAACAACCAGTGAGTGAAGCAAGGCCTCGGCACAGACCTGAGCAACAGCCGTGGCAGAAGACGGACTTTGGAAGCTGTCTGAATAATCACGGGAACACATGTCATTGGAAATATATGGCACATGAGCCACTGTGTGTTTTTCATGAGCAAACGCCTTTCTTCTCAGAAAATAAGAATAGCTGTTGCATGAATGGATTTCTCTCAATGTATTATATTTAAGCCTCTATTCATAATTCATACTTAAAATTTTTATACAGTTTGTGACATTCTTCTGTGGAATTCACATTTGTTTGATGTGCAGAATTCTCTATTTTTTTGTAACATTTATCAGCCTGTGAGCGTCCCAATACTCTGAAAAAATGCGCCCTCCTTTCCTCCACTACCACCTCCTCTCCTCCGTGTCGCGGAAACAGATTGTTGCGTTTTAATCTAATGTCGCTGATTACATCTTAATTGCGTATTAATGGTTACATATTAATGAATGTCTCGACGCAAACCTCAATGGCAGGTACATTGTATACTGTACATGCAAATACTTGCACTTGAAACATTCTGGCAGTTTTGCATACGTCCGGGTAGGAGAGGAGTGGTAGTGGAGGAAAGGAGATGGGGAGTGAAGAATATTGGGACGCACCCGATATATTCAGCTCTTGCAACTTTATGCTCTTTTTAGAAAATGTCTCCCATTCTGGTGTGTTGAAGGAAAGAAAAAAAACTGTGCCGGAGAACATATCACTTCGTCTTACAACCTATCAGTAATATGTGCTGAATTATTTATGAGAGCTTATTTTAACAAATGTGAACTCCAAGGCATTGCAACATGCTCACTACTTCAGGTATTGTATATTGCCAAATTGTGTGTTTTCTCCCTGGAACTTTCCTGGGTTTCATTTCTTTTTTGTGTATTAACACGGCTGTTAAATTTTCAGTTATTTCAGGATTTGTGCTTAAATTGTTATATTTTTAAAGTAAGCTTTATTTCATAAAGTAAGAATACTGGAAATGTGGAGCGGTTTAAGTTAAAAAAAAATAAAATAAAATAAAAAAAAACGTTTAATGTAAATGTAATGAAGATTTTTTTTAAATTCAGCTTAAATTGTTTGATTTTCATTAAACAGCCTTCAGGGTGGCATCATATTTAAAATCTTCCAAACATCCTGGCTCAAACCACAGGGAGATCAAGCACTTGTTGAATGCCAGTGCTCTGTTACGAACCTTGAGGCAAAGAAAATAGGCCTTTTAATTAACTACATAATGTTGCCAGTTTTTCAGATAATTTCTCCGAGATGAATGAGACGAGTGGAAACAAAAGATGACGTTCTTGTGGAAATCTAAGATAATGGAATATCTTGTTTCATTTATTACATTGTTCCCATGTAACAAGGCTTAATAGTGTGAATATCACATTTCATTAACATGGAGGTTAAAACTCTTGAAAACATATGCTGAATCTTTCATTAATTGACACTTACCATTAGCAGCGCTTTAATGTAGAAAGCTGGTATCGAAAGTTAATATCCTTATCCTGTGTTCGGGAGTTATTTTTCACCACAGGAGTTTATGATTTTACTTAAGTAAAATCTTATTTTGTTTGCCTATATCAACATGTGAAACAATTGTAAAAAATAAAGAAATAAATAAAAGGATTAAAATGGCCAGCCTTGGCCCACCTGTTAATTGTTGTAAATGTCAGCCTTCGTTTTGAATTGTTGGTTAATTACATTTTGCAAAGAATACAACCAGTATTGGAGTTTCATGTTAGCAAATGGCTCAAGTTGACGTAATAGCCATCTGAATAATGGGTAGGACAGTGCGACAACACAGGATGTATATTATGTTTCTGTACAGAAACTGACTGGAAGACTAGCTTGGCTCTGTTTGATTTGGCTTTAATGAGTTGGCTCAATTCTACGGTGTCAGAATGGTTTCTTGGGAGGATTCAGTATTGGACAGCTAGGATGTCTTTCATGTACAGGTCAATATTGAATTTGCAGGCATAATAATTGTGCCAGAACTCAAAATAACAAATAATTTTTACTGAGCGAGGATCAGTCTTGAAAAGAAAATCTGCCTTTTGCAACTGAAGTTTACAAACTTTGGGAGAGTTAAGGGGCGCAATCAGAATCTACAACTAAAAATCAAAAAGCACAGATGTTTACGATTTGGAAACTTTTGAAACTGATTTAATGCAACAGCACCTACAACCATTGATGTCACCTTGTGGGTATTCTGGGTACAACAGGAGGTGGGGTACAGGACACACAGAAAGCAGTTGTACAATATTTTAAGGAGATAGGATTATATCATAAAATTTAGTGAGTGATTTAGTGTTTTTAAATAAATAAAAAATTATCATTTAAGTATTATTTATTTATCTAATGATGTGAAGTAGTCCTGAGCAATATCTCATACTACATACTCCGATACAGTAGGTGGCGGTATGCACCTTCTAAGTAAATTTGGATCGCCCATAGAACCAAAGAAGAAGAAGAATCATTGATGTCCGTGTTTACAACACGAGCTAGGCTGGGAGCCGTTCACTACAAAACCCACAATGCACTGCATGAAGGGACTTCTCAGTTGGAATGTTTGTTGCTGTCACTGACTGGACTGGAGTGGACCCGAGAGAAACTTTTGCTGGGCAATCCGTGACCACAATGCAACCTTTATATTAATAGCGAGAACTGGTGCGTAACAATTAACCACCCCGGATTGCACGTAATGCTTTTCAACTGTTTTCTGACCGCAGTAAACTCCACTATAGTACAAGCTAACGTTACAATTGTTAGCTTCTCCGCTAGATTTTGTGTCGGTGAACTTGCTTTTTGTTTTGTCTGTTCAGGCCTGTTTTGGTGTTTCGCTATAAAACACCGTGGGGATCGGAGTTAGTCTTATGTAGCATGCTCACTTAACTAACGTTAGCGCACGTAAGTATGAGTGTCAGTAGATGACCCATAAATAATAAATCAATAGGCCAAGAAATTGAAGCAAATATGCTCGCTCAGCGATTAGCGCAACAGACAGTAACTCGGCAGTAATAGTAATGCAGTTTAATTGGGTTAACCGTTTTCAAAATGACACACTGATCTAAAGAAACGGAGAGTCAGCCAGACAGCTGTTATTTCCAGTGCATAACGTTCTTGCTAGTTTATAGTTTTTTGTTCTGCCTCCTCGCAAATTAATATTCGCTAGCTGGCTGATAATCATGTGGTCGCTTTTGTGGTAGAGCTAACATTAATTAGTTAACGTAGCTACTGTAGCAATTAATGCAATTTAATACCACGTTAAGCCAATAAATGGAGTTCTTGTCATGACAATTCTATGAATAGCGTAATTCACTGTAACGTTAGGCTACTTACAGTCATGTACAGCTCGTTAACCTGCCAATTAAATACCTAGATCTGTCGAGCAGGAAGTCATTGTTTTGATTCATACAATCAGCTGGCTATATACTTTTAAGTACCCCAAGTTCATATGTAAAAATAGCTGTATTTTGTTTTTAATCCGGTCCTTGTACCGACCACCTCTTGAAATATCTATAATTTATAATCCACATGAGGTTTTTTGAAATGTGAGCCTAATAACAATTCTGTTAGATATATTTTTGCAGCAGTTTATTCAATTTGATTTTGCTCATCTTTTGAAACGGTGTTCTATAAACTCGTATTAGTCGTATTAACTACAACATCTAGCTAGCATAAAAAGAGAGAACTGAAGGTTTATCTTAAAGATGGACACAATCTCTCTGTCGTTTCCCAGGTTCTGAGTTGCGTGTGCCCCCGCCTGGAAGAATGAACGGGGATGAGACGCAGGGTGGGGCTCTGGTAAATTACAACAGTGCTACGGTCTCGCACCCCTTGTCCAGGAGAATGGACTGGAGGAGGGTAGGAGTGGGGTTGCCGGAGCTTATGCTGAATCGGAGGGATTTGGCCCACCACACCCTGCTGGCAGACGATGAGGAAGAGGAGGAAGAGGAGGAGGGGAGTCTTACAAGGCGGTTTGTTCTGTCCCGAGGCCTTGCCTCCCTGGATGAACTGATGGTGTGCAAGGAGACGGTGAGAAATGGCATGGAAGAGGAAGTGAAGTTCCGCCCCCTACTTCCCTACAACCTGCCGAATCCCCAACACCTTCATGAGTTCCCTGATGCAGAAAGTTCAGTATGTCTGGGGGGGTCTAATTGATCAAATTCATGCATTTCTAGATGGGATAACTTAAAACAGGAATACTGTGCACAGTTCTTTGTGTTTCTTACCAACTTACATAATGTCTTAAGCCACTTGTCTCGGCCATAAATGCACCTGTGTAATCGGTCATCACTGTCCTGAAGGTAGTCTTTATAAGAGAATTGGCACCCTGCTCTAAATATATTATATTCACTCATACTGGTAGCAATTAATCTGAATTTCAGTGGAAGACACAGGTTTTTATTCAATTTTTATGTTCCAAAAACTACTGTGATTTTAAAAAATAAAAATACTAAATAAATAATAAATATATATTTTTTGTACTATTCAGACATGGTTACTTAACTAATTATATCCCAAATTTACATGTGGAAGTTACACACAGTGCTATACACCTCTGTAGTGTATTTCCCAGAAGGATTTGCTTGTGTAGGATATATTCTTTCTGCATAACTTTTAAATTGATGCTATTCTTTAGTAACACTGGAAAATTAAAAATATTGTATTTGTAGGTTCATAACCAACCCAATACCTGTAAATCCAGTTCCATGTTTCTCAGTCTAGATCAGGGGTAGGCAACCCTGGTCCTGAGAGAGCCAGGGGTCTGCTGGTTTTTTTTTTTTTTAAAAAATGACAATTTAACAGACCAGAGAAACCAGGTGAGGGAGGCGAGTTACTGTGTGTAATCAACTGCTTTGATCAACTAAAGTGGCGAGTAAACAAAACAACTAAAACCCTGCGGCTCTCAAGGACCAGGGTTGCCTACCCCTGGTCTAGATGTAGTGGCTCATACCATTAAGACTAGACTTAAAGACTGGTGCCAGTTGGTGGTCAGATGATTCCGGTCTTCGGTATTGCTGAAGTGTATGTTGCTGTTGTGCCCCTGGATATATTGCTGGTCTGTTTGACCTTTATCCGATATTTTTTTGTGATGTTTCACAGGATAACATTAAACAAGAGTTCAAGTTGTCTGATGCAGTGATGCCGATAAAACAGGAAGGGAAAGAACTTGCTGATTTTCAGAAGAAGAAGAAGAAGAACAGAAAACAGCATCCTCCTGCCAAGGTACAATAGTGTCACCAGCAAGCAAATAAAAACAATATTAGTATTAATATTAGTATTATCACCTATGGATATGTTTTAAGTGAATGACATGGTTCAGTGTTGCCAGATGATGCCGTTATATGCTACAGATAGGCACTGTTCTTGCTTATTGGCAACGTGTGTTCTGCACTGTATTGCACTGCGCTGTTGAGTGTTCTCTAAGTCACCCTGGCCATTCCTGCAAAGTGAATTAATTGTGCTAAATGTACTTTATGAGCTAGGATACTGTACTGTCTATATTAAGAGAGCCACCCATTGTGATGTACATGACCTCCATGCTAGATTCTTACCATTAATGAAGATGGATCGTTGGGCCTACAGAGCGCAAAGCCTCACGTGTGTGAACTCTGCAGCTCCGCCTTCCGAACCAACTATCACCTGCAAAGACACGCCTTCATCCACACAGGTATGGCTGCTCACCTGCCGTTTTCAACATTTTACCAGCCATTACCTTGTACAATATAATACAATCTGATTGGTTACCTGATAAAGTGGCTGCCAGAGTAGAAAATGTATACCAGCCACAATCAAAATTTTACCTGTGTGTGTTCTCATGCATTCTGCATTCTGTTTTTTTAAGTGCTATTGAGTGCTATAGGAAATAAAGAAAGCCCATGAAATGTTAATGAGATGAACAAATTCCAGGTTCAGGGCATTGTGTAAATGACAAAATGGGGTGGCTTTCCATGCCTGGCATTGAAACATAAATGTATTGCTAACATCAGTTATTCAAACGTGTTCCAGCATGCAAGTTTTACGTTTCAGTGTGTAATTCTTCCCACTTCAGTAGTTTTGTCTGTTAGTTTATAAACCTGTTTTTCTGGCCCATACTTAATTTCCAGTGCTTTTGTGTTTTCTGAACACCTGACAAATGCTACTGAACCAATGGGGAAAAAGTCAAATTGTACTTTAGGAGGGTTAAAAGAGTGGATAGTGATTAGTGTATGCACCCAAGAGCTGAGCTCAGAGCCTATATTGTTATATACATTTCAAGAATTAATACTGATGGACACCCCACATAAACAACAGTCTTTTTTAACCAAGTTCAATGTAATCTTGTGCATGTTATTGTCGCCAGAATCTATTATACGAAATTAAATGCATTATATGATCTGTTTTTTTTGCTAGCAGTGAAAAATCTAGCCTGATCTGTATTGTCTCTGCATACCTAATGACATGTCTGTTCAGGGGAGAAGCCATTTCAATGCAGCCAGTGTGACATGCGCTTCATTCAAAAATATCTCCTTCAAAGGCATGAGAAGATCCACACGGGTAAGAGGAGAACTCCGCCAGCGCCACAGAGTATAGGGGTATGGACATACTTAAAGGCGTTTCCATTTAAAAGCATCTCCTTTTATGGTTAGCCGCATAGCCGCTTGATTATGGTGCCTCCTCCATGGCAACCTGGAGTGGATAGAATTCACAGTTCACAGTACAAAGCAGAATTCCTGTGCAAAAAATGTGTTTAAATTAAAATGCACACCACCCGTAAAAAAATAAATAAAAATAAAGAATAAATTATGTTTAAAAAAAGAATCTATTCAGAATTAATTAATAGTTTGACTAGAATAGACAATAATAAACTTAGTTTAAAAAAATGTATAAAAAATGAGTTGCATCCTCGATATGAGCAGTGCTAATTGTTAGCCTTTTTCTTTTTTTTGTGTATTTAAATATGAAAGGAAGGAATTATTTTTCCTTTGCGCTTCTCTAGGTGAGAAACCTTTCCGCTGTGACGAGTGTGGGATGAAGTTCATCCAGAAATACCACATGGAGAGGCACAAGCGAACACACAGTGGAGAGAAGCCCTATCAGTGCAGCCATTGTCACCAGGTGGAACTCCCTTATCCTTAAACCAGTGCTCCCCAACCGTGTTCCTGGAGATCCCAGTGAACATTTTTGTGTGAAAAACCGGCTAAATTTGGTTGGAAAATGTAAGTTTTTTTTTAAACGGCTAGGACATAGCCAGGCTATATCCAGGTAAAACCTGGGCTAAATTAGTGCTTAGTTGAGCTAAATTGACACGTTTATTTCAAAACGTGGTGGAAACGTCTCTCAATCTGAGGTTTCCACCCCTCTAGACGTCTAAATTCTGGCTTTTGCTCACTGGGATCAACCATCCTGTAGGTTTTCATTACAAACATCTTAGGGTTGGAGTGAAAACCTACAAGGACGGTAGATATCCAGGAGCACGGTTGGGGACCACTGTCTTGCGCTGTATTTTTCAAAGCTGTGAGGCTCTAAGTGACATGGTGTATGAAACACTGATTTCATAAAGATTCCAGGTCTTTTTAATCAACATAATTAATAACTTTCTCTTTTTAAATAGTTTCTCATTTATAATGACATTTTTCATTTCTCACATCACTCAAAAATAAATTAAAAAGTTTGTAGGTAGACTACAAAAGTGTTGTTTCTTCTACAGAACCATTTGAATTCAATATAAGATTGGAAGGGCTGTTTCGTTAACCATGTTGTAGTTTAGCATATCAATGCAGAACCTATTTATTTTTAGACTGCAGCACTGATATGTCCCAGTAATTTTTGTAAAATGGACTACCTACTCACTCAGTTTCTCCCTGTATAGAACTTCTCCAGGTCCGATAGAGTCTTGAAGCACCAGCGAATGTGCCACGAGAACAAGAAGACGAACAAGATAAACGCTATGGATGGGCCGGTGGTCAGCGAGCAAGACCTCCGCTATTCCTTTCCCCCTAACGATTGCTCTCAGCCGAAGAAGAAAAGGGCAAAGGTTAATAAAAAGCCCTGGCATCCAGTAAATATTCCACACAGAATGGAAGGGGGTGTGGGGAGAGAGGACCTTGGACCAGGCAGAAGTGAGTGCCTATCATTGTACTCTCATGTTTCGAGGGTGAAGAACGAGCACGTGGTGACTGAGTATTCAGTGGAGCTCCCCGATTTGGCAGTTGGTGGCAGCCAGCTGGCAGTGGCGCCCGCTCCTGAGGTGATCCACTCCCATAAACTTGCCTTGAAGAAGCTTGCGAGCAAAAAGAGCCAGAGACAGCCAGCAGGGCAGGAAGATGACTTGTCTCATCTGTCATCTTTTGATGACGGGAAGGTCGCCAGGTACACCTTTCAGCTGGTGGACAAGCCCGGACTCCCAGGCATGGAGAGTCACGCGGACCCCCGCCCGGGAGCGGCCAGTAAACCGCCAGCAAGCAGCACCAACTATGATGATGCCATGCAGTTTGTAAAGAAAAGGAGGTACCTACAGGCAGGTGCTTCCAGCTCTGGCCGGGACTACGCCCTGAACACGGGGATTGGTGCTCGGACCTCTTTGAACCAGGCCGCTGGAGCCAGCGCCAGCGATGATGCCGTACCCACCTTTGTTTCACATTCTCACACCATGAAGACCGAGACCAAGTCCACCCAGGACAAGAATATCCTGTCCAACGAGGTCCTTCAGACCCTCCTAGACCACTACTCCAACAAGGCCAGTGGGCAGCCAGAGATCTCCTTCGGTGTGGCCGGCACAGAAGTGACCTCGAGCGTCTCAATCGACTCATCTGATATGTCTCCGGGCAGCCATGTTGAGGCCCTGGGGATGAATGCTCTGGCGCCCCCTAATGGACATTCGAGCGTATTGCAGGAGTACTCCAGGTTTCTCCATCAGGCTCTGGAAAGGACTAGCCAGAATGACAGTTATTTGAGCACGCAGAGTCTTAACTTTACTACCAAAAGCCGGTCGCTTTCAAACCAGCCTTCGTTCGCCGCCATTGACACACATTACACCTCCTCCAGTCGTATGCGGTCAGGGATGTACTCGCCTCCGAGGTTATCTTCTGCAGAAAACTCACACTTTGCGCTCCTTGTTGGAGACTCCCAGCATTCGTTCTCATTTTCAGGGGAAGAAACGAACCCGTCTTCAGTCTCTTCGACAGAGGACTTCCTCGAACAGGTAGCCCTTCCAAAAAAGTCTGACAGTCAGGTGATCAACTCTCCTTTTCAGATAGGCGCCTTTGAGCAGAACTTTCAATCTCAGTTCCAGAGCTCTGGATCTGCTGTACCCTCTCATTTTAGCTTTTCCACTGGGGCAGTGAATCTACATGGACACGAGGGTGGTACTCATTTCCCAGAATACTCTGCAGCCAATGTGACTCAACCAACCGCATCATTCGATTCTAGAAACTTATAGTTGGATGAAAGGTTTTTTTTTTTACCATTTTAATCATTTCATATCCTCTTATGTTCGGCGAATCTTGGCTACACAACATTGTTATTCTTGAGTTGAGTTCATTGTTGTTTAAAGTGTCTATCCAGAACTTTTCAGGGCTTCAAAACAAACAGGTTCACGCATACATAATTTATAACATGGTTGGATTGTTAAAATGGTGATGGGACCCACGTAAATGCTGAAAAATTATTAGTAAAATAAAAAATCGCATTCCATGTAGCTGTTGCTGGGCTACGATTGCCAGAGTAGCATACAAAAACAAAATAACTTTCATCCCCTTTACATATGAATTGCGACCCAACTTATCACCATTTGGGCTTGTCACTAGGGTAGGTCAGTATGCGCTAACTGGCTATGTGAATTCTGAAATGCAAATCATATGAAAATTATGGAGACATCCAGACTTGCAAAAGAGCCTCAAAGCTATTTAGAGATAACTTGGCCATAGGTAGTCCTGACAGATAGTCAACAATAGTTTCATTTTCAGACTAATAATTATAACATGGAAATGTATTGAGTATGAATATTTTGCTGGATAGACACTTTAAGCCACTCCAAAGCTCATTTTATATTTTCATAAATGTATCTTTATTCATCCGGGTTTTCAGTGACAAAGTAAGTTTAACACTGTTAGCACATAACCTGTTAGAAAATGATTCATTGTAAGTTTGGGGATTGTAAAAAAAGAAATTCACTGCTATGTACATCAAAAAAATTATACAAATGAAATTATTTGTACCCTTATTAATCACATAACTTCTAGTCATATAACAGTTACAGTTGAAGTCGGAACTTTACATACACTTAGGTTGAAGTCATTAAAACTCATTTTTAACCACTCCACAGATTTCATGTTTGCAAACTATAGTGTTGGCAAGTCAGTTAGGACATCTACTTTGTGCATGACACAAGTAATTTTTCAAAAAATTGTTTACAGATTATTTCACTTTTAATTCACTATATCACAATTCCAGTGGATCAGACGTTTACATACACTACGTTTTGGGACTAGATTTGGCTGTAAATTATGCTGGATCAGTATGGAATGCATGGTTGGTAAAATGGCTGTAAGTCATCAAGGGTCTGAGGTATCAAACAAGTCTCAAACCATCACTCTGCTGCCAGATATGCAGTAGATATGGATGGATCACTGTAATGGTTGTTTCTCCTGATAAATTTTCCGATTGAACTCTATGGAAAAATAAGTCAGGAGAAGAAACCCTTCAAGTTATCCATCCATATCTACTGTATTTCTGGCAGCAGAGTGATTGTTTAAGGCTTGTTTGATAAGTCAGACCCTTGATGACTTGGAGCCATTTAGCCAACCATGTGATTCATGCTGTTCCAGTGTAATTTACAGCTAAATCTAGTCCCATAGATCCATAGAGATCCATTCAAATGCAGAGATGTTATAGTATCATATAGTATAATTTAAAGGCACAGTCAACTTAGTGTATGTAAACTTCTGACCCGCTGGAATTGTGATATAGTGAATTAAAAGTGAAATAATCTGTAAACAACTGTTGGAAAAATTACTTGTCATGCACAAAGTAGATGTCCTAACTGACTTGCCAACACTATAGTTTGCTAACATGAAATCTGTTGAGTGGTTTAAACTTCCAACTTCTACTGTAAATAGAATTGTTCAGATGAGATACCATATAAACCAAACAGGATTTCTTCTCCGTTTTGTCTTGTGGGGGAAAAATAAAAATATCAAATTTTTCTTTGGTCAAAATTGTTATGAAGTTTAACCTTTTCCCACACATCTAATGAAAGGAGCTTCACATCACATTTTTATTTACATTACGATGGTTTAGTGTATTTTTTAATACATAGCATTCACATATATAATGTATTGGCTTGCTTAAACTGTAGATACAATAGGCTACAGTAACTATTTGATAATAACAAGCTATTTTGCACTGTTACATTGCAAAACCTTTAAGATCATGTTGCATTATACAGATCAGATGGCAGTATTTTTATACGTATATACAGTATATAATTTATTTCAATTATTTCCGCAGCAATGAATGTATTTCATTAAATTAAGAAATAAATGAATAATAAATTTGTTGAAGTGTGTGCTTGTAGTGGTTTAATTTTCTCTCGGGTCTTTTTTTCCTGAGATTTATATTGTTGTAAATTTATTGCAGGGTCAGATTATTAATTTATGCATTTTTATTGTTTATGAAATTTGTTGCATGTAAGATAAATAATTTAAATAAATGCTAATAATCAAAACAATAATAGGCAGGTTATGTATCATGGCTAATATAACTGATCATATACTCCCTCTAATTCTATAATAATTAGATTTGTTTCAAACATATATTTATTTCCGTATATACAAAAACCAATCGTGCTACAGGTACGGTGGTTTAATGTACACAGTTATGCTGTAGCCAATGCTGTAATCAAAGATTAGTAAATTATCACAATGTACAATACTGTGTTTTCAAATTACGGCAAACGCAAACAATTCAGCCTTTATTTAGATCTGCCATGCTTGGAAAATGAGTTTTTTCTCCAAATGAAGAGAAGGTGGTGTTACGTTAAAAATGCATATAAGCATGTTGAAGCATTGGAATTTAAATGACGGACATGCAGACTTACTGATTAACAAAACTAAGGAAAACATAAAATGTTAAAATGATTGATGTTTATGCCAGTCATACTTTGCTTTCAGTTGTTTTATATAGGTGGGTTTCATAATAACTGTAGGTTGTATTATATAGGCACGGAGGAATTGGATGGATATACTTCTGCCTACCATAACTGTGTTTTTTACTATGATAAACAGCAAATAATTTCCTTAATTAGATTGCGAAGATTTAAAGATGAAATGTGCCTTTGGTTTAATAAAGGGACACAAAATCACACGCATACGGTATGTCCTTTTAGTTGCATGTTGTGTAAACAACAAAATTGCCTTTCAGTGGATTTGTTTACACAAGCAAGCATTTACAAATGTATTTTCTTTTAGTTTGAGAATCTCTTTTGGTTGTGAGTGCAGATCTTTGCTGAACTCATCAAACTGACTTTTAGATTGAGACGATACAGAAGAGTGCATATTTACTCTGAAGAAAACTCATCTCGTTAGTCTTTCAGTACAGTGGTATGGAAACGTTTGGGCCCTGATGCTCAAAGTGCATGTTCTGTTGATTTTCTCAGTAAAAGAAGTTAAAACAACCTCTGTGGGGAATTAACTTTTTTGATTATTATTTTATTTTCAGTTATTTCTGTAAATGTTAATGCACCGCCATGTTTTTTCATGTTTTTTTTTTTTTGATTTCTCAGTTAACTGTTACTAATTTTTTGCTTTTTTACATTTGATTTTGTTTTCCTCTCTTTGGATTATTGTCTTTTTCCAATCGTATGACTACGAGGAGGAACTCTTTCCGTTCTCTCACATACATTGTTGTTAAATTGCCTCACAAGGAGGAGCATTTCAACCCTTCTCCTTTTCTCTCATCTCATTTCTTTTGATTTAGATTCTGTGATTAAGTTGCGCATTTTGAACTGTGCGCATTATGTTACTGTATATGTCAACATGCAGTTACGATGCTTATTTTGAGTTGATTCTGGGCCATATGAATTGTTATCCATGTGCCTGGTATATTCTATTTTGTAGTTTTGAATTGGCACTGCATGATTTTACAATATATATATTTAGTCGTATCCAGTAATGTCATGTCCAGTGAAGTACAGTACATCACTGCACACCTTTGTATATAATTATTTGAGATTTGAACATGTGTATAAATATTTTACTATGAGGGTATTGATCATTTGGAAAATACTAAATACACTAAGTATGAATAATTATTTTATTTTGGTACACTGGTTAAGTTTTTATGTGTAACATATGCTTCCAATGATGAAATTTATGTTTTTATTTATTCGCACCATAAAAAAGAAGAATAAAGACAATACCAAACAAAAGGCATGTGCAGGAGACGTTTGAAACCCAAGTGGGCTTATAAACAATACCTCACAGAGAAAATAAAATTATATAATGACATTTATATGTGTGCTATATGTTTTTGTTTTTTTGGTCAAGATCTATTTTGTTGGATATTTATGCTTCATTTATTGTCATGTTCATTTGTCCCTACAAGTAACACTAGTAATCCAGTCTTGCTGAATGTGCATTCATACAATGAAATGGCTGAAGTCTTTTTAAATTAAATTTGACACGTTCTAACTGTAAATTATTTTTAGGAAGGCAGGTTCCTTAAAAGTGGAAACGGTGAGCCAAAGAACGATTGTAAATGGGAAAGGTGAATAGACACTAATCTGACCTTAACACACCCGTGCCAGGACATTTTGGCTGTTCCGCCTTTTTCAAGCAATCTTTGAGTAACTATTACGACGTGGTTCTACTTTCCATTTAAAAACAAAATGTTATGCTTTCAACTATGCTTATGCTTTGCGTGCACATCCACAAAGTACTAAAATGATACACAAATGTAAAAGGGAAATGTTCAGATTAACACAAGTACCCCTTATCCATACCACTTTTAAGTATTGACATATGGATTCTACAGTCCGGTTGCTTTGTGTCAATAGAGCGGATGTTGCACGTAATCCATATGTTACAGGGTAATGGCTTGCCCTTTGTAAATATATACGGTGCCTCGCTCCTAATTTATATAAAAGCATAATTGTTCTTGTCACCGTGGTAGCTGATGGTGCTAATAAGTACAAATCATAATCGTAATTAATAATCATATTCCTCGATTATAGTAATTGAGAAGGCATGCAAGAATGGTAATTCAATTGAGTCACTGCATACAGCGATTGGACATCATTCGATGTTTTCCGACTCCCTCTAGTGATAAAAACCCTACTGTGTCGCCACTTTGTTATTCAGTGAGAAAGACTACACAACTCCATCACTAGTTACCAAGGAGGCGCGATTCAGGGAGTGTTGCTACTTTCATGGATCCATTTTGTTATCTTTCATCATCTTGTGATAAAAAAAGGATAATAGCAATTTGTTGCCGTGGGGGCCCAACACTTATGCTGGGAAAGGAACATTAGGCCTTCTGTCATGGCCAGCTTATTTGCAGCCAAAATTCAAATGCATTTTTGTGCATGATGAAACAAGTGTAGTATTTTTAACATGCAAGGTGGTTTATAAAGGTACTTATTTTACTTAAAAATAATAATAAAAACGTCTCCCCCCTTTCCTCTGCTCGTTTTTAGGCTTCTTCAGTGAAATCAGTCGTTGGAACGAGAACAATGTTCTAAAACCTACATCATGTGCATCTCGGACGACGAATGCTCCACTCAATACTCAGTGGTTCAGCTTCTCAATAGGCCTGCTGACAACCCATTTTAATAAATATTTAGTCTAGTTAGAAGTGTTACTTATGTCACAAGTAGTAAGAAGGGTTGTAACGCGCGCGCCCTGATATGTGTATCCCTAAAACCTCACGGGTCAATTACGGTGTGTTTAAACCGCATTGTAACTGGAACCGCCGTGCAAATCTCTGAAATAAGGATTAGCCGTTCCAGTTATAATGCTGTTCTGTGGTCTAGGGGGTTTAAACTTCAGCTAAGCACACTACAGTTGACTCAACATTACCTTGGAAAAATTACTTGGCTCTGATTTTAGTTCCGTTCTTCTGTCAGCACACTGTTGTAGGCTCTGAAGTTAAAAACTATTCCTCCCCAAATCCTGTATTCATTTTAATAAATCTAAAAATATAGGCTTAGATTACTTAAGTAGGGTAGATTCGTTAGCCTATAAGTGGAAAAACCTGGCGCTTACTGAAATGTGCCCTGGAACGCCAGTCGAATTGCTTGCAACCTCTTATATGGAAAATGGCCAAGACAAACGAATAACCGTTTGGCTGTTAAATCCAGAAACGCTGAAACACACCTTAGGACATTGGTGGAAACAAACATTTACTTAATGACGTTTCACTGGAACACGTAGCACACAATCTTGTATTCAAACTGGTGTGCATAGCCTATGACTGTAATTTATATGTTGTTTCGCAATTATCTTATTGGCATATGACCACAACCATTTGAAATATTTAATAAAAAGCTAAATTTAAATTTCTAAGAAGAATGGATGTTCTTTCATTAGGCTAAATTAAGGTAGGCTACGTTTATCCCTCGTCCTTTCATGAATTTAACTCGTATTCCAGTCCTCCTTGTATGATAATTAAAACTTAATTGTGATTATTTATTGTACACATAGGTCCACATTGCATGCCTATTTTCATTAATCATTAACGGTTTTATTCAGTCAACGAATTCTATTAGCGATGGAATGTTATAGAGCTCGAGGGGAGGTATTTCAAAGACGTTCCGGACCGCCGTAATGGGAGGCCATGCTCCTACCTCCCTGATATTTATTTTAAGAATAACACTTGTAAAACAATTCCCTCGAGAATAGTGTGATATAGACCTACGACGTGAAATCAATTACCAGTCGTTGGACAGAAAGTTTAAGTGGGCAATTTTGTAAACACTGTACCAGGAAATGTTCCAACAACATTCCAAAGCAAAATAGTTTCACGACTAATTGCAGGCCATTCTACCGATGCAATTTATTATGTTCAACAATTTTTTTGTTAGATGGAGCTGTATTTCTTTTCCTTTTTTCATGTGATATATGCGACGTATGTTTAGTAATGTAATCATTCCTCACATTGTTTGCACATGCCAGTATCCGGCAGCATTCCTGCAAAGGTAAGAGTTTGGGTTTTGTTTTCTATCTGTGGCAGCCTAAAGCCTATTTTCTATGTACATCACTGGTTACTACTGTCTGTCGAGGTTATAAAGATAACTCCGATTGACAACAAACAAACGTGACATTGGGAAGCAGACGTTTGATATTTTTGTTTGTGATTGATCAACGCAGATCGTCTTAGTCGAGGTCAGTCAATCAATCTACGTCAGTCCTGTTGGTACTTTATTTTTTTTTACAACTAGGGATGATATTGTATTCTGACTTCGGGAGAATTTAATTAATTTAACTCGCATCATTTGCGATTTCTCTCAAAGCCTGGCGTTCTTCATGTAGGCTTCCACTTCTGTCTGTCTGTCATATATCTGTCTGTCTATACCCCTTTTCTAAAGGCGTCGCACACTTATTATACTGTATGAATGTATTTGTAGTCATTAGAGACCGTATACGTCGAGCCAATACCTCGCTCTGACCATGAAGTAAATCTATTTTGGGCATAATTTTAACATAGAGGGCAGATCATTGAAAAACCTTAATTCAGGAATGGGATCAATACAAAGTCCATAAACTCTGAAAAGGCCATTTTCTTTGGAATTACAACAGGGATATGGATGAAGACCAATGGATTTGTTCTGAGCATTACGTGTGCATTTTTGGCATAGGGGTATGCTGACAATCCAATGTTTTGTTGTCAGTAAATCAGTTATTCTGCATTTGAATATAATGGTAAATATTAAACCAAAAAATAAACTTCAATTATGTAGACTGGAGGAATTGAACTGGTCCCATGGAAGACCGTGAAGCACACAGGATGTTTGAGAAGCGTTGATGTCATGCATTTCAGAAACTGTGCCAAATACTATGGATGCTCCTCTGGACAGCTGGACACAGTCTGGCCAAACTGCACCAGAGAACAACGGCATACTTCTGAAAACCCTGGCCAGCAGAGGCAGAGTTGGAAACGTCCAAGAGCTTTTCCACGAGGATGTGCAGGTCAGTGTTTTTGTGCTTAGATCAGCGGTGGCCACTAATGACTCGAGGGTTCCAAAGCCAACAGCGATTTTTCAACCAGTTGCAATTACACCTGGAAGAACAGATGGTATAAGTCTATCTCATTGAAGGCTTCATTCAATATTGATCATCTTTGGAGTGATCAAAAAGTACAGTGATTGGTATCTTTGCAGCTGTTTCTTCTCTTTTTGAAAATGAATTTAACCTTTGATGGGGGGGGGGGGTCCCCTGGAAGCCTTTGAGCCTGGGTTTGGGTTCCTGGCCTGGATCAGAAAAGGTTTAAAACCCCTGATCTAGAAGTATTTTAGAAGTCTGTTATGGAAATTGAGTACTTGCCGCCCGTTAAATGGTTGTGTGAAATCTTTGTTTGCGCTGCTTCAGCTTGTGTTAGACAGCTATGTGTTTTCTGAATGCCAGAAAATTTTGGGATCTGGACAATAAAATGGCTTCTGTGCCCTTGCAGGGATCCCAGAGCCAGGCCTTTCCCTGGTGGAAGGTGAACCTGTTTGTTTGGGAGCCTGTTCTTTTTGGGACCTGGGATGGGGTCTTCACCACTTGCATGATCAATATTTTTGGCGTGGTCCTGTTTCTGCGGACTGGCTGGCTCGTGGTGAGTTTCTCATTGGTTTATATCCAGTGTTGAGTTGTCATTTGTCGTGACCCCACCGATGGTCTCTCTCTCTCTCTCTCTTTCTCACTCTCTCTCTCTCTCTCTCTCTCAAGAGCAGTGGTCCCCAACCCTGTTCCTGAAGATCTACCGTCCTGTAGGTTTTAATTTTAACCCTAATTTGGCACACCTGATTCTACTAATTAGCAGCTCGGCAAGCTCTCTTGCTGTTGAATGAGGTGTGCTTTGTCAGGGTTGGAGTTAAAACCCACAGGACCGGGTTGGGGACCACTGCTCTAGAGCACAGGTGTCAAACTGCAGTCCTGGAAGGCTGAAGTGTGTGGCTGGGTTTCAGGGAGTTCTCGGCACCAGTGGTTTATTTAGGTCCAAAATAATCTACAAACTTTGTTGTCAAGGTCTTAATTAGCAGCTGATTGAAAGGAAACCACAAAAACCCACAGACACTATGGCCTCCCTGGGAATTTAGTTTGACATCCCTGCTGTAGAGTGTCTGGAAAGGGAATTTGCTGTTTGGGAGATTAGTCTCCTGCAATCTGATTGGCTCTAACAAGTTTTACTCAGCATCACGTTAAAAAATACACCCTCCTTTCCTCGACTACCACCTCGTCTCCCCCATGCCCTGGAAACTGAGTTTTGTGTCCTAATCTAATGTTAATCAAGGGGGGGTAATGAGGTGCCAGTCTCAGATTAGTGAGCGTGATTCACTTTACTTTTGCTCAGCGAAGCGGCTCATGTTTCTCTCTTGGTGTTGCCAGGGAAACACAGGCGTGCTGCTGGGAATGTTCCTGGTGTCGCTGGTGGTTATAGTGGCTCTGGTGACGGTGATGTCGGGGATCGGGGTGTGCGAACGGTGCAGTGTGGGAGGGGGCGGAGTCTACTCCATGATTTCCACTGTCCTGGGCGGCCGGGTGGGAGGGACAGTCGGGCTCCTGTATGTGTTTGGCCAGGTAAGGAGGCTTCATACCGCCCTCTGTATGGCCAGGTAAGGTCTAAATATTGTCATCCATCTTACACAGCAGTGGCTGGAGTGTTTAAATTTTGTGTAATCAGACCTGTGTCTTTTTCAGTTACTCATAAAGCCAACAATGTACGGAAACTACATTCAGAACCAGAGATATATCCAGGTTGATATGAAGCAAGATAAAGGCACTTTACCATAGTGGTTAAATGCACCCTCCACATTTGAACATTGTGAAGGCATCAGTCTTTAAGTTGTCATTCTCTTATTCCACCACACTGTGGCAGTATAACCTTGTAAAGAAGGTCATGCAATGCTTGCTGCACAATCATTGCCTCCATTTGAAAAAGTTCTTAGCACTGTTTATGTCCTGATACTGTTCACGAGGCAAAGAGAGGAGAGAATGAACACTCAGTATACTTGAACATGATATATTACAGTCCTGTAAATGCGTTAAATCAAAGGGCCTGCGGCTTCATTCTATTTAAAGTACCCATGATTCTCCTCTCATAACCTGTGCCAGGGTTCCTCCTGGCTTTTGTGATTTATTTTCAATCAGAAACAAATGTACGCATTTGAAAACAAGTGTGTGGACTCTTTAGCCAGTCAGTGAGTTGTATTAAGCACATAAGGCCCTGCGGCCCCCAGGGACTGAAGTTTGGACGCCCTGACCGCTGACATTCTCCTGAACCCAAATGGCATGCAGGTGTTTTTGACCCTGCTGCAGACTCAGCGAGCCCTTTTGGATTGGAACGAGCCTTCCCTGCTTTCTGTGTGAGGATCTTTGACGTGACGAGCTTCTGCTCGCGTGTGTCAGTGCGTTGCAGGCGCCATGTACATCGCGGGCTTCGCCGAGTCCATCGCCCAGGTGCTGAGTCTGAGCGGGGTGTGGGTGGTGCGGGCCATCTCGGTGGCCGTGCTGCTGGCTTTGCTGGGGATCAACCTGGCCGGGGTCAAGTGGATCATTCGGCTGCAGCTGCTGCTCCTTGCTCTCCTGGCCGTGTCCACCCTCGACTTTGTTGTGGGGACATTTTCTCACCTTGACCCAGGTACATAACCTTAAGTGCTAGAATATAAAAATACAAAATGTTATCTGCGCCTAGGTGACAATAAGGCTAGTGGGTGTGTAGGTAAAAAAGTGAATATATATATATATATTTATAAGTAGCGGAGTTACTCGCACCCCAGAAAAGCCTGTGCGAGCAACTCCGCTACTTTTTAAACGCTAGAACAAATACACTTTTATACACTTAATTTCCCACCAGATCCATCTTACTCTGTGTGTTTTGTCTGTAGAACACGGCTTTGTCGGGTACTCCGAGGAGCTGCTACAGAACAACTCGCTGCCAGATTACACACCAGGAGAGTCTTTCTTTACAGTGTTCGGAGTTTTCTTTCCCGCTGCTACAGGTAAGAGCGCTGGGAATGCTGTATCCTGTATAAAAAAAATATTAAGGGCCGGATTTACTAAGAACTTTAGCACATGCAAAACCAATAACGCGACCATTTTACGCATGTCAATCAGGGGGATTAATTTATGTTCTCCTGCATTATAAATCACTATAGAAAGGCCATCTGCTGAATGTAATGTAATGTAATGAAGGATTTCAGGGTTTAGTTGAAGGCACATATGACGATTGTAAGGTCAAAGTTTGCCCCTGCGTTCAAGCATGATTCGACCTGCCAGTACAGAAACATGTACAGGGTTTTGAGTTGTTCGGACAGAGACGGTTTTAAGTTTCTCGGGTGTTTTTTCCTGGTTCTGCTGTGTAGGTGTGATGGCAGGCTTCAACATGAGCTCAGACCTCCAGAGACCAGACCAGAGCATTCCCCTGGGGACACTGGCTGCACTTTTCATTTCGTAGGTGTCTCTCCCGCATAATATCATTTAAGATATTCTCTGTGAAAACATGCTGTTAAATATTTTTTTTTAAATACATATAACAGAAAATAATTATTAAATATAGTTTGTAATTTAAATATTTGAATACCATTGCCTGAATCATATGCACCGTTTTTGCCTTATAGTAGATATGTGGTATAATGGTTAAGGAACTGGGTTTGTAACCGAAAGGTTGCCGGTTCGATTCCCAGGTCGGACACTGCCGTTGTACCCTTGAGCAAGGTACTTCACCTGCATTGCTTCAGTATATATCCAGCTGTATCAATGGATACTATGTATAAATGCAAAATAAATGCTGTGTAAGTCGCTCTGGATAAGTGCGTCTGCTAAATGCCTATAATTTAATATGAATTGGTTTGGTCACCTTGATCTTACATCAGCACTTACAAAAATCCCTGCTGTTAATTCCTCTTAATACAAAACTGTCATTCTTGTATGTTGTTTGTTGATCGCTGACTACAGTATAATCTGTATGTAATATATAGAGACTAATAGTCTATACCTTCCTTATTTCTCAGCACTTTTAAATGGTAATCTATACATCACCTGTGACAAGACCACCCACTAATGATCTTATTTTTAATCATTGCTGATTTGTATATCCACAGGTGGTTCCTGTATCTTATCTTTGTGTTTCTGCTGGGAGCCATTTGCACCCGAGAAGCTCTGCGCTATGATTTCTTAATAGCAGAAAAGGTCCTCATCATTTATCATCTTTTTTTTAAGTTTATGTTTGTAAACATGTGGAAGGCAATTATCATGAGTCAATACTTGGTTTTCCAGGTCTCCTTGGTGGGTTTCCTATTTCTCCTGGGTCTCTACATCTCCTCTCTGGCGTCTTGCATGGGTGGCCTGTATGGTGCTCCCAGAATCCTCCAGTGCATTGCACATGAGCGGGTCATCCCCATCCTAGGCTTCCTGGCACACGGGGTGAGTGGAAGGACAGTTGGCTGACGACGAGATGCCATTTTCTTTCAGGGTCTCTCTGAAATTGATCTGAAGTTAAAGTAATATCCCGGCATTCTCACCTTTCCTACGCATTCTGTGGTTCTTGGCCTTTTCTGCACTTTTTAAAAAAGAAAAATAAATCTTATATTTTTCTTGTGCACAACTGGCATGTGTATGTTGTAATATGTGATGGTCAGAATAGTGAGCTCTAATCAAACAAAGGCTTGTCCATTAGCACCACAAGGTCTGATTACATTTTCTAAAATTAAGTGTGTGTGTGTGTGTGTGTGTGGGGGGGGGGGTCTATTCGCTATCAGTAGTTTCCAGCTCCCTCACAAATCGTACTTAAAGGCAGTATTGAAATCTTCTGTCATAGTTTGAGCAGTGTAAATTCTTTCTTTCAAAATGCACCACAAAACATGTGTAAATGTGGACTTGATTCATTCTTACTAGTTGCCACCATTTTTGGCTGCCCAATCCTGTCCCAGAGGTATTCACTCAATTGTAAATCCTGGGGGAGGGTAGCCTTTCAGGTTCAGGATTGGCTAACCATGTTGTCAGTCATATTTAGATTATTGTACCAGCAAGTGGATACAGGCTGTACAAAGGTATTTTAGTTGTAACCAAATATGTTTTTGGAAAAAGAAACTGAGCCTACACAGTAAAAGGAAGACATGCTGTTCTGGAACATGTGAAAAGACTACCTGAGGTATAGAAAACATTTGAAAGAAACCGTTATTTATACTTATAAACTAATGTCTCCTTACAGGAATACATATTTGCCTGCCTTGTCTTTCACAGAGAGGTCCCAACAAGACTCCTGTGGCAGCCATCTGTCTAACCAGCCTGGTGACCATGGCCTTCGTCTTCATCGGTCAGGTCAATGTCCTGGCCCCAATTGTCACCATCAACTTCATGCTGACCTACAGCATCATCGATTACTCCTACTTCTGTGTGGCCATGACCTACAACCTTAAGGGTAAGGAGCAAAAGCCTCTAACAAGGGAGGCCCCTGCTCATGGTGTCAGTAGACCACTCATGAACATTGACCAATCGAGGTATGGAACAGGTGAGATCATCAAGAACCAGAGCAATGGGACGCTGCTCGAGTTCACCAGGGACTTGGACCAGATACTTCGGCCGCCCAACCCCTTAAAGGAGGAGACCTGGAAGGCCTCCAGTTTCACCCACCGGGGGAGGAGATCGACGGCCCTCCTCAAACAAACACTGATGGATAGCTTTGGGTTTTGGTCTGATGGGCCTTCAGATACAGAACATGGTGAAAGTTTGGGTGAGCAGGGGATGTCTATGAATATCGGGGAGGTTCATGGCCTTGATAGTGCTCAACCTCAAAGTGGACTATTGGAAGAAGCTGCAGCAAAGGCTTCTCGACAGGGCCAAAAACTAGAAGCTGGTCAAGAGAAGAGGTCTCCACCCTGTCTGAGCTCCCCAGAGCTAAAATGTCCTCCAGATTCCATGCTGGACCCTTCAGGTGAGCACGGTTCCTGTTCTGTCATGTCTTTACTGTTTACATTACTTGTTCTTCTGTGGTTAGCTATTAAATGTGTGTATTCAGGTGATTGAGTTATCTCCAGGAATGACCTGTAACATTTTCTGCTTTATCTAAAAGTCTTTAGTTATACAAAACATTTCTCAGAACTGTGGTTCGTGGTTACGTTTTTTGGATGACCTTTTTTAACAAATAATTTAAGCAAACGCTGTATTACAAACTTCCCTTTTCCGTGCAAATGTCTTCAACAGATTCTGTCCCCAAACCTAAACCACAGGGGTCAGAAATTCAGTTAATGCCCAAGTCAATTTACTCCACATTCTGCAACCACTGGGTCGCACTTATTGCCGTAAGTTGGTTAAAATAAAAATAAACTTATATAAACTTTCTGTTAACGTCTCATCTGTTTCTCAGTGGATATTCTAACTGCCTTTTCAATGATTATTGACATGTATCTTCTTTTTTCAGGCATTGTGTTCCATAATGATAATGTTTATTATACAGTGGGTCTATGCCTGCGTCAACATTGCAGTTGCCGTTATCCTCTTCCTCTATATTGGACAAGCAAGCCCTGGTCTGCCAATAGGTGAATACAGACTTCTGAATTTTGCCATTTCATCCACAGCAATATTTAATTATAGGTTTCATTTGCAAACTATTTGAGCCGATTATTATATTAACTGATGTCTGAAAATGCTCATCAGAGCCCAATAAACTGAGAAGTTAATTTTCGGAGAAATGTACTATTCACACAACAAGTCAATGATTAAGTGAACAATATAAAGGTCTCAGGTATCTGGCTACATGCATGGACTCTGAGGAGGGTATATTGTATATTGAGGGTATATTGCGTCCAAAGTTTAACTTTGGTGTACAAACACTGAGAAGCAGTAAAGTATAACAGCAGGGACGTGCAGTGCAGTTGCCTGGTGATGTAAGTCAGGTGTAAAACACTTCTGTTTTCACTATAAGTGATCCACCAGGCCCACATCCATTTGGAGTAAACAGACAACATATTTAAATCAATTGCCTTTATTTTCAGTATAATTTGTGGCATGTATAATTATTAAACATAATATTAGACATGTAAATTGGTACAATATAAGTGAACTATGTTTGATATGGAGTAAGTAAGAGTTGTTTACCAACAGAGGATGTAAAAAGAGTGATAAAAAAGAGTGATAAAAAAGAGTGATATCCATGTTGTTTTTCTCTTTCTACCATGTCAGATCCATGGTCCAAACTGGGCTGTAGTTTTTGTCAATCAGCTGCCAATTTAGGCCTTGGAAACATGGGCTGCATTTGAATCCAGTTTAACACGCTCCCTTCCCTTGCTGTCTTCCCTCGAGGGAGCTATCTTGTGACGCAATTTGCTACGTGCAGCAAGCAAACTTAAAAGGTTTGAGGAGTAACAAACAAAAACGGAACCGAACCGCCCTCGCAACATTTCAGAAGTGCAACACCATAGTTATGTGGTGACCGCCCACTTTTTACATGTGGAGCATTGCATTGTGCGATTCCCTTCTTGCTAGAAGCTTGCATTTTATACCCTTGGTGGAGGGGAGGGTAAACGAGGGAGCGAGGGAATATAATTACTCCCTCCTCTTTCTTAAAATGGATCCGAATCACACTTGGTGTGGCTGCCATATTTCATCCTGGCATTTTGGGGATTCCCCCCTTGAAGCAAGGGAAGGGAATGACAGGAAGAAAGGATACATTTCGGATCCGAACGCAGCCAGTCAGTGGCTTAAATGCAGACATGCAACACAAATCAGTAGACGCTGCGACCCTCCAGCACTGGAGCCTGACCACATATTTTATCTATCTGTCCAGTAACATCCTTTCAGTTAGCAGGGAGCCTACTGGCGTCTACAGCAGAGTGAATGCAACCAAATCCAATCCAACCAAACACTTTCCCTGGGTTGCATTTTTAAAGGGAACTATTGGTTTTCTCAACATGTTTACAGTTTGTGTTTGTTTTGTTCATAGGAGCAGCTGCTCGGTTCTGTTTCTTCAAATGGGTTCAGTCATCCCTAAAGAAAGTGGGCAGGTGTGTTTATGGCATGTGTGAATCATGGCCAACTGAATGTCCCAATTCCTTTTCCAGACAGTTTTAATTAAAAATAACATAATGTGTACAACAAAATGTACAATGTCTATGTCTAATATAATGATGAAAATAAACAAAAAAGAAAAAAATGTGAAAGGCTAAAACCGTACTTAAGGCTGGCCACACATGTAAAGTCGTAAGTCCCACCCTCAATGACATTTTTCATTGGTGGTTTGAAAAGAGTGACAGGTGGCTGTGTTTTGATTTTCAGGGAGGAACCGACCCTCCAGGACCAGATTGGGTTAACGCCCTCATTTCTGGCCGTTGGCATGGAAACCAGACAACTGACTGAGGAGAATGCTGACTTTGCCTCACGTGACAGATACCACCACTCATCTTTCATTAGTGCTGATGAACTTGCCAGCCGACTCAAATAGTCAATCTACACTTTGTATTGATTCCACTGTCCATGTCTCTGTCCAAATAAAGATATTAAATGGCACCATCATTCTTTGTGTTGTACATGGGCAATGTACAATGCAAACATGTATTATTGTTGAATGACTTTAATGTCTGTAGCCACTGAATTATAAATTAATCAAAATTAATTGAAGAGCTATTTGTACACATGGTCAGTTAAAAAACGTAACGTATGAAAATGTTAATCATGAAATGATATTTTTGGAAATAAAATATTTTCAAAAATATATGGGATATATCCCAGTATGCTTTACGCACATGGTTCTGCTAAATTATGAAACTAAAATCTGACTGAAGGTTGAAATTTAGACATACCGTTTACACAGGAGAAATCTATATTTTAAAAAAAAAAAAAAACTTTTCAGTGTAAATGCTAATATTTCTGCTGACTGACACACACATACACAGCCTGCATAATGTGTGCATGATTCATAAGTCTAATTAAAAATTAACTGGTTCATCCATGCTATTTCTTCTTTCTCTTACTCTCTCCTCTCTGGGTCTCTCCCCTCCTCCAAATATATCTCCCAGTTGGGCTCCTACTACAGCCCCTAAGGTAGTACCCCCAGCCACCCCACCTGGACCCCTTAGAGCCCCTGCCATGCCCCCTATTACTGCCCCCAGAATGGCCAATCCAGGCTTCAGATACCCCTGCACATCCTGTCTGGGCTCCTCTCTGTACAGCTGTCTGAGTGCCTGCACATCCTGTCTGGGCTCCTCTCTGTACAGCTGTCTGAGTGCCTCCATCTCTTTTCTATGCCTCTTCTTTAGCTCAATCTCTTTCTCCTCCCTTCTCCTCCTTTCGTCCCTCTCCACCCAACTTTTCTGCTCTAGCTTTCTCTTCAGTTCTTCCTCCAGCTCTCTCATGGGTACACCCGTCTCTCCTTTCAGCCTGTTAATCAGTTTGTTAATTGCTTCCTCCAAGGTTTTCGTAACACTATCCTCTCCGAACTCTCTTTCCAACTCTTCAAGCTCGGTTTGGTGTCGGTCTCTTAGTTTCTTCTCTCTCTGTAGCTCCTGCTCTCTCTCCGTCTGTTTCTCTCGCTCTTCACGTGATGGCAGATCCGGTTGTCCTTGGCGTCTCTGTCCCCTCTCTGCAAAACCAAGCAAAAAGTTCACAATCCGTATGTACAGTATTTCCCTTTTATCTCAAATGCCTTCCATTTATTGTTTTGCAAATACATTAATTAAATGCAGAATAAATTCAGATTAGAGCCAGTCAAAATCTTTTTGAAACAGTGTTAGGACCCAGTTCACTCTGTTTCATATGAATCCAGTAACAGCAGTACATGAGCAAGATAAGACTCACCTAAACAGGAAGCATCTATTATTTCCGAAAGGGGTTCCTCCTTTTTTCTCAGCTGTCTGTCGTCATCTCTGACCCTTGAATCTGATTCCTGGCTTCCGAGTTCTTCAAATTTCTGTACCAACTCTTCTTCCCCCTGTTTTACCTCTCTATCTTTCTCTTGGTTCATTTCCTTTAGCTTCCCGTCCTTCTGTTTGGTTTCCTGATGCATTGTAATGGCGTATGTGCATTTACTTTCAGCCAACATTTCATCCACCTTCTCCAGCAGTTCTCTGACCTGAGAGCGATCAGTGCTATTATTGTCCAAAACGTGATACCTGTTGCCACACTTATCAACAAGCCTTCGAAGCTCGTTCCATCTTTCAATGTGCAGCTCGATTGTTGTTTCTCCAAGTCTGTCCCCCCAAGTGAACAGCACCAACGTGCGTTCACTGGCTTCCTCGTCGAAAACTGACAGATGTTCCTCCGCTCTCCTCCTGTCCGTCTCTGTGAATGAAGAGTCGCAGTGTATTACCAGCAGGAAAGCATGGGGTTTGCTGGGGCACAAGGACTCGCTTTGCTTTATCATATCTTTAATGTTCTGTGTGTTTTCCTGGTCTTCCTGCCCTGGGAAATCCCTCTGCCATCCAGGTGTTAGGACCACGGTAACCATCCTCCCATTCACTTTACCCTGCTTCACCACACACTCCAAAGTGTTACTTGTTGCATCAAACGCCTTCTTTCCCAGCATGGTGTTTCCTGTGGAACTCTTCCCTGCACAGAATCTTCCCAGAAGAACCATTGTTATATCTGCGAAGCCATGTGCTGCCTCTGTCACAGAAAGAGAATAATTAATAATTTACTGCTATTTGAGTGATTACAATGCCGTTAAGAGCAAGTTACTGATCGTGCCATCCTCAGTACCCCTGAGTGAAGGTATTACACGCAGGGTTGCGCTCTGCTAATGAAGCAGTGGCTAGTTACTTCTGATGAATCATGCTTTTGTGTAGGTGTGGCGTCAACAGGAGCTGGCAATTCAAGCCACTTCAACAAGTAATATAGAACTCTTTGTTAAAGGTGCTAGAACCAGATTGCATATGGCATTTTTAGAAGAAACCAATCCTATAGAAACTATAACTTATCTTTCCAGACACTCTGTGAACATCTGGGGTAGCAACCTCAATTGCTCTAGCAATTGTTCTAGCAACAGACAGAATTATGCCATTGACCTGATACATAGCTTTGGATAAGATGGGCAGGCATGCTTTTTCCTTCCATCACATTTTTTTTTCAAAATATTACCCATCAAAATATTCTACAGAAAAATCCCTGTACAAACTATGATAATAAACTATGATAACAAAAAAATGTTGTGGAAAAAAAAACTCACCATTAATGTTCTCTCTGAGTGTTGCTCTTTGTTTCTGCACCGTGAGTAGCCTCTGTTTGGCATGTTCTTCCAGTACTGCCTTCTTCTCTTCTATCTCTTTTGAAGCCTCCATCATTTGAAAATGCAGGCAATTATTTTTTGTCACCATGACATCTATGGTCTCCAGAAGCTCCTCCCTATTTTCAGTGCTGAGAACATGATACCTGTTCCCACATTTCTGTACAAGCTGTTGTAGGCATGGTTCTTCCTCAATATACTTCTCAACAGTTTTACCTCCCAACCGAGCTTTCCCAGAGAACAGCACTATTGAACGTCTCCAGATACATTCATAGAAGAGTTCTAGGTGTTCCTCCACTTCTCTCCTCTCTGCTCCTCTGAATGGATGTAAAGGGATGATCATGAGAAAAGCATGTGGTCCTGGTGGACATAATGACACGCTTTCCTCAATCTGCTGTTTCACCTGCTTCCAGAGGTGCTGAACAGAATATTCTGTCCAGTCAGGATAACTGACAAAAACGACATGTCTATCTTCCACTTCGCCCTCTATCTTTATCGTTGGGTTTGGCGAAACGTCTTTTCTGCCAAGGATGGTGTTTACCGCCAAATTCTTCTTCCACTTGTCATTACAACAGAGCACAATTCTGAGCTCAGACAAACGGGACGCTGCCCCTATGAAAGACAAAAGTGAGTGAGTAGCTTTTTCTGGAATCTACTTTCCCAGTAGAGCTGGAACAGCTGGTGGAATACGTTTTTTTAAAAACTGAAGGCAGCGATATGTTATAAGCACACAAACACAATGGTAAAAGAATACAACCAAGGTCAGTTAAGACACCTGATCACAGAGAAATGGGCTTATTACACTTAAAAATGAAAAACAGCTGCCTTTAGCACAAACATGAGACACTTCCTTGCACAGTTTTCAAATTGTGTTACCTTCAGAGCCTGAATCATGACTCTTTTAGACAGTAAATATTTTTGGTGAAATAAGTAAGTATTTTATTTATATAGCACCTTTCATACAACGAATGCAGCTCAAAGTGCTTTACAACAGGGAAATACATAAAACATAGAATGATAAAAGCGGGAGAAGGAGATAAAACAATAAAAATATGGGTGCAGCAGCAAGCAGGTACATAGTGAGAGTAAGGAACATGGTCTCTACAAAGGTCAAACTGTTCGCAGTAAGGACTTATCTACGGTGGCCCAGAGGTGCAATCCACATTTCTAAAAAACAATCTTTGTTTCTAAATAGAAATCCTCTTTTCTAAAAAGAAATCCTTGTTTCTAAAACACAATCCTTATTTCAAAATAGAAATCCTTATTGCTAAATTAAATCCTTGTTTCTAAAAATAAATCCTTGTTTCTAAATGTAAATCCTCGTTTCTAAAACACAATCCTTGTTTCTAAAACACGATCCTCGTTTCTAAAACACAATCCTTGTTCTAAAAATAAATCCTTATTTCTAAACAGAAATCCTTGTTTCTAAAAATAAATCCTTGTTTCTAAATGTAAATCCTCGTTTCTAAAACAAAATCCTTATTTCTAAATGTAAATCTTCATTTCTAAAACAAAATCCTTATTTCTAAATTAAATACACAGCATCCCAGCAAGCAGTGGACGTCCTAGGGACGTACCCTTTTGGACGTACCCTTTTGGACGTACCAAGTTATGTTGTGACGTGCTCATGAAGTTGTGCTCATAACATTCATGGGACATTCGGGGACGTTCCTGCAACGTCTGTTACTGGTTACAATATAACGTCATGTAATGATTTTCTGGGGGACGTTACTAGAACGTCCCAGAAACGTTCTTTGTGACGTCTACGTAACATTTAGAAAACCCTACAAAAAAATGTCAAGGCGATGTTCTGAACATTTCGAGACGTTCAGGGGATGTCCCGGAAACCTAGTTTTGTTAGCTGGGTTATTCCACACTGCCTATACAAAAACAAAAATCCACGAATGAGCGTCGCGAATGATTAGTGCGCAAAGCAATGTCTGTTGGAAGACCTCTCGCTGTAGCCGACCAGCAACCACTTCCCATACTCAACCAATAACATGCACACACCACTAATGGAGCGTCCTGTTTAAGCCAAGAATGTTCACTTCTACAACCCACTTTCTGTGCTGCTTGAATGTTATGCGCTGCTCTTTGTTTGCTTACGGCTTGTGTTAAAAAAAATATATATATATTATTGCCGCACATTCATAATTAAACATGTCATTTAAATAAGTGAGTAGTCCTGACAGAAATACAATTACGGAATTTCATGATTTTCATTGCATTTATTAATTTGGAGATATTTTTGCTTCTATGATTACTCTACTTGAATACATATTCACCTTCGCTAAGTACACAAAGCTAGCTTCTGTTAGCATATTTCATGGTATTATGCCTGTGCGATTTTTGGACTGAACTGATTGAGTGGCATATCGTTGGAAAGCTTATTTTCAGGAGCGTATAGCTGGACTATATTTGACTAGGCTATTTCCTATACCGTCATGATGACAAAGAGCAAAATACAAATAACTGGTCACATTTGTGGGTGAACACATATTTTGACACAATAATGTCTAGGCTCTCTATAGGACCACACATATAAAATACAAATATTCCAAATAAATGAACAATAATAAAAATAATAGTAATTTTATTCATGCTGTGCTTTTCATAGACCCGAAGCACTGGATGCAGACAATTGTTCACATACCCTATAGTCTAGTCATTTCTCTTTTCTCCTGTCTAAGTGTTACACATCTGAATCACAGATTATTTCCACTATTAATTATTCTCCTTTCACAGTTTTATGTGGCACATACAGTTTCCTTGACCACATTATTTTCATATGGTAAGATGAAGAAGAAGTGTGATTAGAGCTACGATAGGCAAGTATGTTCAGTTCTACAACCCACTCAGTAGGGGTCATTTGAATTGAGCGACTGCGCAGCTCAGTGCGCGCACCACACTGCAATGTAAAGAATGGCTTCAATGGATTATGGGTATAGCAGCCTCCCCCAGCGTCGTAATACCGGATACTCCGTATGCGTTATGGTTCTGGAGTCTCAGTGGAACATTTTGTCAAATCAATTTGGAAAAAATTGTAATGATTAAAACTAGCGGCGTTTTAGGGGGGCTATATTACATTTTAGATAGACTAAAGCCCCCTCAAATAGGTCTGGCAACGCCACTGCTACCCTTAAGAAAATAAACATTTACATTGAAAACATATTGATTGGTAATAATTATTACTAATTAGTTTGTATTCACTTTAAAAGATTTCCATTTTTGTTTTTTTCATTCTCGGACAAGTCGTCTTTTTCTTTGGCCGAGTCATCTGTCAGTTGCAATTGGTCTAAAATAACTAGACCATTGTAGTTAGCAATGTTAGCAATGCTAAGCTATTGGTTGTGTTTGGAAGCTGCTTTTTGATTTGACTTGTTTTAGATATTATTTTTCTTGGATTTATGAATGAAGTTTATATAATAAGAACAAATAATGTGTCCTTAGCCATTAAACATTCCCCTCACTCGTTCCATGGACGGTATCATGCCAAATCATGATAATCTGTTTATTACATTTTTTAGGGAAAGGAAACTTGAACCTTAAGATGCCTAAATAATGAATTCACGTGCAATCAAAATACCTGTGTAAAACAATAGCCACCGCTAGCAGGAGTCAGTTAACAATATTTATTAGAAAAAGTTCTTCAAGGTCAATGACAGAGATATCTAAGTATAAATGTGACACTGTAACTTACCAAGTCCCAGATCTGGTACGGATGTAAGGAATCTTTCTCCCATGGCTCTTCCGATTAACGCCTTCTCACACCACCAGTAACATTAATTGTATTAAGTATTACAACAAGTTAATGTTAACAAACGGATTCCTTTCTTATGTTCTGCAAGTGTTTTCTCCCGTTCTGCGAGTGTTTTTTCCCCGTTCACAGGTCAAAGTACTAAGGTCTTGACCACTCCTTCTTGCATGCTTCCTTTAATCTGCAGTCTGCCTTTAACTGTTTATCGGGCGGGAAAAGCAAAAAAGCTGTATTCTGAGACTAGCCTTGTCTCTGAAAACACAGGCATAAAGGACCTCAAAAATATTTTTAACACTTAAAATGTTTCTCTTTTAATTTGGTTCACTCCTGTACTTGAGCACAGTAAAATCTTTAGAATATACTTGCAGTAGATACAGTTGTAGCTCGTGTTTTGTTTTGTTTTCTGTCTCTTAATACAATTCTGTATTATGCATATTCATTTTTGCATCTTTCTATTTCTATTATTAATTGCATCTATTCTTTGTTCTTTGCATTATTTTAAGGTCCTTGCCCCTTAAAGCAAAAAATGCCTGAAACAGCTTTGTCCCCACAGCTGTTAGACTGCTTAATGACATTGGACAGTAAAGGCAGATGAGGAAATGTTATTGCTTTTGATGCTCAATCTTTCATCATAATTAATATTTACTGAATTTAATATATCATTTTGATCATAATACTAATAATAATAGTAATTTGTATCATAATCATAATCACACATACCTTCACTATAATGTGAAAAATCTGATTCAATTGAATGTTTTTATTTATCATGTTTGTTTGTGTTTGTGGGTCTGCCCCACTGTCTATGTCTTTTTTACTGCTGGAAACTACAACTGAAGTTCCCTAATAGGAAAATAAAAGTTATTCTTTTCTATTCTATCATATTTACTGGGGTCAGAACATTTCCAAGTAGCTGGAGACGGTCTAAGTTGATGATGGTTCAACACACTCAACCTGTGTGTAAGTGTATTACTTGTCCCATGGCTTGCTTGCGTTAATTCGGACACAGTCTTGGCTTGGGAAACATTCTGCGTTTGCTCTATGAATTCATATTATGTTCTATATTAATGTATTTCTATTTTTATGGAATACACATAGATACATCTGTGCTATAGCACAGTTGTGGAGAGGAAAGTAACCTTTCATTTGAATGACACCCTTGAATGAATTGTTTGACATTCCCACACTGAGCACGGTAGGGTATAAACCTACAATTCTCTCAGCTAAGAGTAAAAAGCCTCTAACAAAGAGGCCTCTCTCTATATTTATATCTCTCTACCTCATTGGAAAGCAAGCCTGCTGTCTGCCAATGAAATAATACAGACAGAATTTTTTTTTTTTTTTTTCCACAGCAATATTGAATTACAGGTTTCATTTATACACAATTTGAGTTGGCTATTATATTCACTGATGTCTGAAAATGCTCTTCAGAGCCCAATAAACTGAGAATTTAACTTCAGAGAAATGTGCTCTCCACTGCACAAGTCAATGATTAAGTGAACAATATAAATGTCTCAGGTATCTGGCTACATGCATGGACTCTGAGGAGGGTATATTGTGTCCAAAGTTTAACTTTGGTGTACAAACACTGAGAAGCAGTAAAGTATAACAGCAGGGACATGCAGTGCAGCCTGGTGGTGTAAGGCAGGTATAAAACACTTCTGTTTTCACTATAAGTGATCCACCAGGCCCACATCCATTTGGAGTAAACAGACAACAGATTTAAACCAATTATCTTTATTTGCATTATAATTTGTGGCATGTATAATTATTGAATTTAATATTGGACATGCATTTATCTGCAAATTGGTACAATATAAGTGAACTATGTTTGATATGGAGTAAGAGTTGTTTACCAACAGAGGATGTAAAAAAGAGTGATAAAAAAGAGTGATATCCATGTTGTTTTTCTCTTTCTACCATGTCAGATCCATGGTGTAAACTGGGCTGTAGTTTTTGCCAATCAGCTGCCAATTTAGGCCTTGGAAACATGGGCTGCATTTGAATCCAGTTTAACACGCTCCCTTCACTTGCTGTCTTCCCTCAAGGGAGCTATCTTGTGACGCAATTTGCTACGTGCAGCAAGCAAACTTAAAAGGTGCTCTGCAAGATAGGATTGAGGAGTAACAAACAAAAACGGAACCGAACCACCCTCGCAACATTTCAGAAGTGCAACACCATAGAGTTGAAATGTGACCGCCACATAGTTATGTGGTGACCGCCCACTTTTTCCATGTGGAGCATTGCATTGTGGGATTCCCTTCTTGCTAGAAGCTTGCATTTTATACCCTTGGTGGAGGGGAGGGTAAACGAGGGAGCGAGGGAATATAATTACTCCCTCCTCTTTCTTAAAATGGATCCAAATCACACTTGGTGTGGCTGCCATATTTCATCCTGGCTTTTTGGGGATTCCCCCCTTGAAGCAAGGGAAGGGAATGACAGGAAGAAAGGATACATTTTGGATCGTGGCTTAAATGCAGACGTGCAACAAAACGTGCAACGTGCTGCGACCCTCCAGGACTGGAGCCTGACCACATATTTTATCTATCTGTCCAGTAACATCCTTTCAGTTAGCAGGGAGCCTACTGGTGTCTACAGCAGAGTGAATGCAACCAAATCCGATCCAACCAAACACTTTCCCTGGGTTGCATTTTTAATGGGAACTATTGGTTTTCTCAACATGTTTACAGTTTGTGTTTGTTTTGTTCATAGGAGCAGCTGCTCGGTTCTGTTTCTTCAAATGGGTTCAGTCATCCCTAAAGAAAGTGGGCAGGTGTGTTTATGCCATGTGTGAATCATGGCCAACAAAATGTCCAATTCCTTTTCCAGACAGTTTCAATTCAAAATAACAATGTGTACAACAAAATGTACAATGTCTATGTCTAATCAAATTATGAAAATAAAACATGTATTATTGTTGAATGACTTTAATTTTTGTAGCCACTGAATTATAAATTAATATAAATGAATTGAAGAGCTATTTGTACACTACTACTACTACTATGACCTATCGCTCCTTTGCATGGAGCATAGGCCGTTGACAACAGTCCGCCAGACTCCTCTGTCCTGAGCTTTCTTTTCCAGCTGTTTCCATGTCAGCCCGCTCTGTTTGATGTCAGCCTCGAGGTCCCTGCCCCAGGTGTTCTTGGGCCGGCCTCTCTTCCTTGTGCCCTGCGGGTTCTATTTCAGGGCCTGCCTGGTGATGCTGGTGATCGGTCTTCTGAGTGTGTGGCCGATCCATCCCCATCGTTTCCGCTTGATCTGTTCTTCTGCAGGTTTTTGGTCCGTTCTCTGCCAGAGATCATTGTTGCTTATCTTGTCCGGCCAGTAGATTCTCAAGATGCGCCTCAGGCAGCTGTTGATGAATGTTTGTACTTTTTGTCATTGTGGTCCTGGTTGTTCTCCACGTCTCTGATCCGTAGAGTAGCATGGGCTTGATATTGGAATTGAAGAATCTGAGCTTTTGTCCGTTGGCTGATTTCTTTGGAGCTCCAGATGTTCTTCAGTTGGATGAATGAAGCTCTTGCCTTGCCGATTCTCGCTCTGACGTCTGCGTCCGTGCCCCCCTGCCTGTCAATGACACTGCCTAGGTAAGTGAAGGCTTCTTACTCCTCAAGTGCTGTTCCCTCCAGGGTCACAGGGTCTTCAGATGTTGTGTTGACCTTGAGGATTTTAGTTTTCCCTCTGTGGATGTTGAGGCCTACTAGTGATGAGGTGTTTGCCAGGACTCTTGTCTTTTCCTGCATCTGCTGTCGACTATGAGATAGCAGAGCTATATCGTCCGTGAAGTCTAGGTCATCTAGCTGTGTTGTGAGTGTCCACTGGATCCCATTTCTCCTCTGTGCTGTTGTGATCTTCATTGTCCAATCGATAGCCAGGAGGAAGAGGAAAGGGGACAGTAAGCAGCCTTGTCTGACACATGTCTTTACTTGGAAGCTTCGAGTGAGCTGTCCTCCGTGTATAACTCTGCAGGTCATCCCTTCGTAGGAGTTCCTGATGATGGTGACAAAGTTTTCTGGAATGCCATAGTGTCTGAGAAGCTTCCAGAGGGTGTCTCTGTCGACGCTGTCAAACACCTTCTCATAATCTATGAGGTTGATATACAGTGGAGAGTTCCATTCCAGTGATTGCTCGACTATGATGCGAAGGGTTGCAATCTGGTCCACACATTTGTACACATAGTCATTTAAAAAACATAACAGATGAAAATGTTAATCATGAAATTATATTTTTGGAAATAAAATATTTTCAAAAATATATGGGATATATCCCAGTATGCTTTACGCACATGGTTCTGCTAAATTATGAAACTCTAAAATCTGACTGTAGGTTCACATTCAGACATACCGTTTACACAGGAGAAATGTATATTTTAAAAAAAGGTTAAAAAAAAAAAAGATGGTGACTTTTCAGTGTAAATGCTAATATTTCTGCTGACTGACACACACATACACAGCCTGCATAACGTGTGCATGATTCATAAGTCTAATTAAAAATTAACTGGGTCATCCATGCTCCTCCTTCTTTCTCTTACTCTCTCCCCTCTGGGTCTCTCCCATCCTCTAAATATATCTCCCAGTTGGGCGCCTACAACAGCTCCTAAGGTAGTTCCCCCAGCCACCCCAGCCAGCCAGCCACCCCAGCCAGCCAGCCCACCCAGCCACCCACCCAGCCCACCCAGCCACCCACCCAGCCCACCCAGCCCACCCAGCCCACCCAGCCCAAACGTACTCAGCATAGTCATCCCACCCAGCCCACCCACCCCAGCCGCCGTACTCTGCATAACCACCCCAGCCGCAGACGGCATAACTGGACCCACTAGAGCCCCTGCAATTCCCCCTATTACTGCCCCCAGAATGGCCAATCCAGGCATCAGATACCCCTGCACATCCTGTCTGGGCTCCTCTCTGTGCAGCTGTCTGAGTGCCTCCATCTCTCTTCTATGCCTCTTCCTTAGCTCAATCTCTTTCTCCTCCCTTCTCCTCCTTTCTTCCCTCTCCACCCATCTTTTCTCCTCTAGCTTTCTCTTCAGTTCTTCCTCCAGCTCTCTCATGGGTACACCCGTCTCTCCTTTCAGCCTGTTAATCAGTTTGTTAATTGCTTCGTCCAAGGGTTTTGTAGCACTATCCTCTCCAAACTCTCTTTCCAACTCCTCAAGCTCGGTTCGATGTTGGTCTCTTAGCTTCTCCTCTCTGTCCAGCTGTCTGAGTGCCTCCATCTCTTTTCTATGCCTCTTCTTTAGCTCAATCTCTTTCTCCTGCCTTCTCCTCCTTTCTTCCGTCTCCACCCATCTTTTCTTCTCTAGCTTTCTCTTCAGTTCTTCCTCCAGCTCTCTCATGTGTACACCCGTCTTTCCTTTCAGCCTGTTAATCAGTTTCTGAATTGCCTCGTCCAAGGGTTTTGTAGCACTATCCTCTCCGAACTCTCTTTCCAACTCCTCAAGCTCGGTTCGGTGTCGGTCTCTTAGCTTCTCCTCTCTATGTAGCTCCTGCTCTCCCTCTGTCTGTTTCTCTCGCTCTTCATGCGATGGCAGATCCGGTTGTCTTTGGCGTCTCTGTCCCCTTGCTGCAAAACCAAGCAAAAAGTTGACAATCCGTATGTACAGTATTTCCCTTTTATCTCAAATGCCTTCCATTTATTGTTTTGCAAATACATTAATTAAATGCAGAATAAATTCAGATTAGAGCCATTTTTTAAACAGTGTTAGGACCCAGTTCACTCTTTCATATATATCCAGTAACATTAGTACATGAAGACAATGATTTTTCCATCAGATTTCTCCATTGACTAGTATAGTGAAACCAGAGAGGAAAAGTTACTGAACTTGCACCTCCTACATTTTTGCATACAATGATGTAGAACTGATTATTTATATATTTTTTTAACCCCCAGGGACGGGTCTCAAATCCCATCCATGAGTGAACAATATTACATATACTGTGTTTGAGTATTGTGATGTAACATCCATTGTACTTCCTAAAATCCCATTAAAAGGCATTAAAATGCATTGAAGGGTCCTGATCTTGGCTTTCTTATCAAAAAAGACATTATTAATACACATTTTAAAAGAAAATATTATTCAAAGATTTTAAATACACTCTAACCTTGACATCTGTGCAATTTTGAAGTAATTGTGAATTATTGCCTGTATGGCTGTTAAAGTACAATTAAGCAAGGGGGCTGAATACTTAAGGAAATTATTGTTTTCTGTTTTACATTTGTAAATAATTTGGAACAAATTGTAGATTTTACTTTCCACATTGACATTGTAAATATTTCTATGTTGAATACCAGCAAAAAAGCCTGTTTCAACATTTGTTAATGAAATATTCATACACAGCAAATATCAAAAAGTCTAAGGGGGCTTGAATGGGGCTCAGCACACTGTATATGTTCTAAGCACAGAAACACAATGTTTAAAAAATACAATCAAGCTCTGTCTAAAAACACAAAAGAGCACAAAGAAAGTGACACTTAAAAATGCGAGACAAGTTGGGTACAGCACACAATTCATGGGACACACCCTTGCAAAGTTCTGACATTTTGTTGACACATTTTTTGTGAAATGCACAGCATGCTCTGCACTGCAGATACACAAACAAACAAAAAAATAAACACAATCAAAACAGTTGTGTTGTGTTGATTGCTTAAGAAACAAAAAGTGAATGTCTTTTCAGACCCCCTGCTATGGGAAGTCTACATTACTTAAGGTAGGCTACAAGAAATACTGAAAAATGCACCAAATAGACTGAACGTCCTCTCAGTTTTTATCTCAGGTGATTAATTTCAAAAAGACATTCAACCAATGTGCACTTAATTCATAATCTGAACTGCTTGTTATTTTTGTTTATTTATTTATTTATAATTTGGCACCCAATGGGGGGCTATCTGTGAAACTGCGTGCGAGTAGCTCTCTTATTGATGTGTCTATGGAGTAGAGCGGAGTAGTACCATTAAAAATTGATATTGAAAAAATATTGATTTACTGGCAATAAGTATTAATAATGAGTTTGTATTCACTTTTAAATTTTCTTTGATTAAAAATCAGATTTTCACCTTGGGTTTGTTTTCCCTCTTGCGTTTACAATGTTTTTTCACTCTCAGTCGTCATCTTTTCTTCAGCCAAGTCATCTGTCTGTTGCAATTGATCTTAAATAACTAGATGTACTTGTATTGTAACTAACTAGTTAGCAATGTTAGCAATGCTGGTTGGTTGATTGTGTTTGGGAGCTGATTTTTTGTTTGACTTGCTTTAGATATTATTTATCTCGGATTTATGAAGGACGTTTATATAATACGAACAAGTAATGTGTCTTTAGCCATTAAGCATTGTCCTCACTTGTTCCATGGACAGTATCCTGCCAAACCATGCTAAGATGTTACAATTGTTAGGAAAATAAGTGAACTGTAAGTTGCATAAATAATTTGAACATTACAAATAAATTCACAACAGTGCTTCAAGGTCAATGACAGCATTTGAGTATATATGTGACACTGTAACTTACCAAATGCAAAGAATCCGTCTCCCATGGCTGAAAATACCTTTTATGTACCTCTTCCAATGAACAAATTCTCACCACCAGTAACAATGATTGTATTAACTATTTCAAGTTAATGTTAACATGTCTTTCTCATGTTCTAAAAAGTGTTTTTCTCCCGTTTGCGTTCACTTTCGTTTGCTTTCCCTTTAGTTTCGTCGTTACTCTGGGTTGCATGCTTCCTTTAACTGTTGATGCGGATTGTTGTCCAGCAACTTTTTTTGTTGTTTTTAAACGCATCGCGGCGAGAAGGGTGTGCCTGCAATACCGGAGCGGTGCAGCCTCAGGGCCGGGACAGTCTCGGGACCGTCTGAGGACCCTACAGTCCTGCGCATGCACAAGAGAAACAAAAAGATGGACGACAATCTGAACGTGAGGACAAAACTGAATGTGAATCAAGTTTTATTTGTTTAATGTTAAAAACAATTCTGGTGTCTTGAATACGACAGCAAAGTTAATGTTAGCTAGCTGTTAAGTGTGAGTAGCTTACTAGCGTTATGTATGGAACGTGAACTTTAGCGAGAATCTGACACGGTTTCGAGAGTTAGGCAGAGTGTATGGCTATGGATATAACTTTAGCATTAGGTTGGGCATGTAGTGTTAGCTAGCTAACGTTACATAAATAGATATTGCCAGCTAACGTAGCCTATCTACTGTTTAGCTAAATAGAATTTAACGTTAGCTTATGATAGTGTTGGCTAACGCTAATGTTCGATTCCAAGATAATCGAAGCATATTTAAAAGGCACTACAAACAATCATTGTTATAACGTTAGTTTACCGATAGCTTGCTGCAAAACGAACTAACGTTGACGTTAGCCTCATTTGTTTATTTGTTTAATGAAACCGTAGCGCGGTTTTGGCAAGCCCAACTAGTTGACTATGATAACGAATTGTAGCCAGCACATTGAGTAAACTTCAAAAGATGGTAAGAGCATGTCGATATGATCTGTGTCTGTCAGCTACATTACATCAGCAGTACTGTCTTCAGTGTAAATGTTTGTTTACTAATTGTTTAACCATTTTAATTAAGTTTAAATAATCTTAATAATTAGCTAAACTGTGCTGACTGCCTGTTTACCCCCACTGTATGTGTTATCAGTCAGTCTCTTCACTTGGACATTGTTTTGTAATGTTGGGTATTTTTTAATAGTCAGTTATTATGTATTCTGCATCTATAGGCTTACACTACTCACACGTGTTAGATTCTGTAATGTGCTGTATATATGAAGTGATTTCACAGACACAGATTAATATCAATCCAGGACAGAATATTCAAAATGTATTTTGGTCCAGTATTAGGCTGAATTTGTGTCAGTGAAATTAACTCTAAGTGTTCAATTTGACCAATTAGGCTTTCTCTTTTTTAAGATTCACATAACAATACAAAAAGAAAAGATCCTTGCCACTAACGAGATGCACCACATGCTGCAATAAGTTTCACTGCCCGGTTTATCATCACAGGTAAGAGTAGAGAATGTAATTTTATTTACACAATTCCATAAAATCTATCAACTATTTACTAATATTACTTAATACCTTAATAAAGAAGTAGACCATTAGCAAATGTTAGCTAAATATGAGTTAACTGTTATTTAATGCTTATAACTGTAAAAATCAATGTTAATGAATGTACCCTTTTTTATTTTATTTTATTTTAAGTGTTACCAATATTCATGTTAACCTTGCAGTGATTATGTTGTCCGTCTTTACTATTTCAGTGAAGTGGAGGAATTTAACCGAGGGATATACCGGCAATTGAGGACAGAAGGGAGACCATTCAATTGGTAGGTAGTGCTGTTACCGACTTCACAATCTGTGGTTTGAATATTGAAGGCTCAGGAAAAGTCAAATGTCAATAACATGTTATTTCTATTTTGTTTTCTATTGTATTATTGCATCTCTCTCTCTCTCTCTCTCTCTCTCTCTCTCAGAACAGGAAACCAGGCCCAACAGGCGGAATGTACAGCGCTGGAGCCTCTCAAAATTGCCATGTACCCTGTTCAATTAAAAGTTATTTCTTTTAAATTTTGTGCACAAATTTGTTTACATTCACGCTACTAAGCATTTTCCTTCAATGAGATAAACCACCACCAGTCAGGGTGTGACCATTAATTACACTGACACAACTTTTGCTGGGGACAATAAAAGACCACTCAAATATGTGTTTTTGTCACATGACACAATGCCACAGGTGAACAATATAAAGGTGTCAGGTATCTGGCTACATGCATGGACTCTGCGGAGAGTATATTGTGTCCAAAGTTTAAATTTGGTGTACAAACACTGAGAAGCAGTAAAGTATAACAGCAGGGACATGCAGTGCAGTTGCCTGGTGGTGTAAGGCAGGTATGAAACACTTCTGTTTTCACTATAAGTGATCCACCAGGCATGTATAATTATTGAATTTAATATTGGACATGCATTTATCTGCAAATTGGTACAATATAAGTGAACTATGTTTGATATGGAGTAAGAGTTGTTTACCAACAGAGGATGGAAAAAAAGTGATAAAAAAGAGTGATATCCATGTTGTTTTTCTCTTTCTACCATGTCAGATCCATGGTCCAAACTGGGCTGTAGTTTTTGTCAATCAGCTGCCAATTTAGGCCTTGGAAACATGGGCTGCATTTGAATCCAGTTTAACATGCTCCCTTCACTTGCTGTCTTCCCTCGAGGGAGCTATCTTGTGACGCAATTTGCTACGTGCAGCAAGCAAACTTAAAAGGTGCTCTGCAAGGGAGGATTGAGGAGTAACAAACAAAAACGGAACCGAACCGCCCTCGCAACATTTCAGAAGTGCAACACCATAGAGTTGAAATGTGACCGCCACATAGTTATGTGACCGCCCACTTTTTCCACGTGGAGCATTGCATTGTGGGATTCCCTTCTTGCTAGAAGCTTGCATTTTATACCCTTGGTGGAGGGGAGGGTAAACAAGGGAGCGAGGGAATATAATTACTCCCTCCTCTTTCTTAAAATGGATCCGAATCACACTTGGTGTGGCTGCCATATTTCATCCTGGCATTTTGGCGATTTCCCCCCTGGAAGCAAGGGAAGGGAATGACAGGAAGAAAGGATACATTTTGGATCCGATCGCAGCCAGTCAGTGGCTTAAATGCAGACGTGCAACACAAATCAGTAGACACTGCGACCCTCCAGCACTGGAGCCTGACCACATATTTTATCTATCTGTCCAGTAACATCCTTTCAGTTAGCAGGGAGCCTACTGGTATCTACAGCAGAGTGAATGCAACCAAATCCAATCCAACCAAACACTTTCCCTGGGTTGCATTTTTAAAGGGAACTATTGGTTTTCTCAACATGTTTACAGTTTGTGTTTGTTTTGTTCATAGGAGCAGCTGCTCGGTTCTGTTTCTTCAAATGGGTTCAGTCATCCCTAAAGAAAGTGGGCAGGTGTGTTTATGGCATGTGTGAATCATGGCCAGCAAAATGTCCAATTCCTTTTCCAGACAGTTTTAATTAAAAATAACATAATGTGTACAACAAAATGTACAATGTCTATGTCTAATCTAATGATGAAAATAAACAAAAGAATAATAATGTAAAAGGCTAAAACCATCAGTACTTAAGGCTACCCACACATATAATATCGTAAGTCCCACCCTCAATGACATTTTTCATTGGTGGTTTGCAAAGAGTGACAGATTTTCAGGGAGGAACCGACCCTCCAGGACCAGATCGTGTTAACGCCCTCATTTCTGGCCGTTGGCATGGAAACCAGACAACTGACTGAGGAGAATGCTGACTTTGCCTCACGTGACAGATACCACCACTCATCCTTCATTAGTGCTGATGAACTTGCCAGCCGACTCAAATAGTCAATCTACACTTTGTATTGATTCCGCAGTTCATGTTTCTGTCCAAAGAAAGATATTAAATGGCACCATCATTCTTTGTACTGTACATGGGCAATGTACAATGTAAACATGTATTATTTTTTGAATGACTTTAATTTTTGTAGCCACTGAATTATAAATTAATATAAATGAATTGAAGAGCTATTTGTACACTACTACTACTACTATGACCTATCGCTCCTTTGCATGGAGCATAGGCCGTTGACAACAGTCCGCCAGACTCCTCTGTCCTGAGCTTTCTTTTCCAGCTGTTTCCATGTCAGCCCGCTCTGTTTGATGTCAGCCTCGAGGTCCCTGCGCCAGGTGTTCTTGGGCCGGCCTCTCTTCCTTGTGCCCTGCGGGTTCTATTTCAGGGCCTGCCTGGTGATGCTGGTGATCGGTTTTCGGAGTGTGTGGCCGATCCATCCCCATCGTTTCCGCTTGATCTGTTCTTCTGCAGGTTTTTGGTCCGTTCTCTGCCAGAGATCATTGTTGCTTATCTTGTCTGGCCAGTAGATTCTCAAGATCCGCCTCAGGCAGCTGTTGATGAATGTTTGTACTTTTTGTCATCGTGGTCCTGTTCTCCACGTCTCTGACCCGTAGAGTAGCATGGGCTTGATATTGGAATTGAAGAATCTGAGCTTTTGTCCGTTGGCTGATTTCTTTGGAGCTCCAGATGTTCTTCAGTTGGATGAATGAAGCTCTTGCCTTGCCGATTCTCGCTCTGACGTCTGCGTCCGTGCCCCCCTGCCTGTCAATGACACTGCCTAGGTAAGTGAAGGCTTCTTACTCCTCAAGTGCTGTTCCCTCCAGGGTCACAGGGTCTTCAGATGTTGTGTTGACCTTGAGGATTTTAGTTTTCCCTCTGTGGATGTTGAGGCCTACTAGTGATGAGGTGTTTGCCAGGACTCTTGTCTTTTCCTGCATCTGCTGTCGACTATGAGATAGCAGAGCTATATCGTCCGTGAAGTCTAGGTCATCTGGCTGTGTTGTGAGTGTCCACTGGATCCCATTTCTCCTCTGTGCTGTTGTGATCTTCATTGTCCAATCGATAGCCAGGAGGAAGAGGAAGGGGGACAGTAAGCAGCCTTGTCTGACACATGTCTTTACTTGGAAGCTTCGAGTGAGCTGTGTATAACTCTGCAGGTCATCCCTTCGTAGGAGTTCCTGATGATGGTGACAAATTTTTCTGGAATGCCATAGTGTCTGAGAAGCTTCCAGAGGGTGTCTCTGTTGACGCTGTCAAACGCCTTCTCATAATCTATGAGGTTGATATACAGTGGAGAGTTCCATCCTTCTCATAATCTATGAGGTTGATATACAGTGGAGAGTTCCATCCTTCTCATAATCTATGAGGTTGATATACAGTGGAGAGTTCCATCCTTCTCATAATCTATGAGGTTGATATACAGTGGAGAGTTCCATCCTTCTCATAATCTATGAGGTTGATATACAGTGGAGAGTTCCATCCTTCTCATAATCTATGAGGTTGATATTCAGTGGAGAGTTCCATCCTTCTCATAATCTATGAGGTTGATATACAGTGGAGAGTTCCATCCTTCTCATAATCTATGAGGTTGATATACAGTGGGAGAGTTCCATTCCAGTGATTGCTCGACTATGATGCAAAGGGCTGCAATCTGGTCCACACATTTGTACACATGGTCAGTTAAAAAACGTAACGTATGAAAATGTTAATCATGAAATTATATTTTTGGAAATAAAATATTTTCTAAAATATATGGGATATATCCCAGTATGCTTTACGCACATGGTTCTGCTAAATTATGAAACTCTAAAATCTGACTGAAGGTTGACATTCAGACATACCATTTACACAGGAGAAATGTATATTTATATTTTAAAAAAAACCTTTTCAGTGTAAATGCTAATATTACTGCTGACTGACGCACGCACGCACGCACGCACGCACGCACGCACACACACACAAACACACACAATCACACACACACACACACACAGCCTGCATAATGTGTGCATGATTCATTAAAAATTGGTATCTGGTTCATCCATGCTATTCCTTCTTTCTCTTACTCTCTCCTCTCTGGGTCTCTCCCCTCCTCCAAATATATCTCCCAGTCGGGCGCCTACAACAGCCCCCAGCCGGACCCCAGCTACCACAGCCGCCACAGCCGCCCCAGTTGCCACAGCTGCCACAGCTACCCCACCCACCCCAGCCACCATCACTAGAGCCCCTGCTATGCCCCCTATTACTGCCCCACGAATGGCCGATCCAGGCTTCAGATACCCCTGCACATCCTGTCTGGGCTCCTGTCTGGGCTCCTCTCTGTGCAGCTGTCTGAGTGCCTCCATCTCTTTTCTATGCCTCTTCTTTAGCTCAATCTCTTTCTCCTCCCTTCTCCTCCTTTCTTCCGTATCCACCCATCTTTTCTTCTCTAGCTTTCTCTTCAGTTCTTCCTCAAGATCTCTCATGGGTACACCCGTCTCTCCTTTCAGCCTGTTCTTCAGTTTCTGAATTGCCTCGTCCAAGGGTTTTGTAGCACTATCCTCTCCGAACTCTCTTTCCAACTCCTCAAGCTCGGTTCGATGTTGGTCTCTTAGCTTCTCCTCTCTGTACAGCTGTCTGAGTGCCTCCATCTCTTTTCTATGCCTCTTCTTTAGCTCAATCTCTTTCTCCTGCCTTCTCCTCCTTTCTTCCGTCTCCACAAATCTTTTCTCCTCTAGCTTTCTCTTCAGTTCTTCCTCCAGCTCTCTCATGGGTACACCCGTCTCTCCTTTCAGCCTGTTCTTCAGTTTCTGAATTGCCTCGTCCAATGGTTTTGTAGCACTATCCTCTCCGAACTCTCTTTCCAACTCCTCAAGCTCGGTTCGATGTTGGTCTCTTAGCTTCTCCTCTTTGTACAGCTGTCTGAGTGCCTCCATCTCTTTTCTATGCCTCTTCTTTAGCTCAATCTCTTTCTCCTGCCTTCTCCTCCTTTCTTCCATCTCCACCCATCTTTTCTCCTCTAGCTTTCTCTTCAGTTCTTCCTCCAGCTCTCTCATGGGTACACCCGTCTCTCCTTTCAGCCTGTTCTTCAGTTTCTGAATTGCCTCGTCCAAGGGTTTTGTAGCACTATCCTCTCCGAACTCTCTTTCCAACTCCTCAAGCTCGGTTCGATGTTGGTCTCTTAGCTTCTCCTCTCTGTCCAGCTGTCTGAGTGCCTCCATCTCTTTTCTATGCCTCTTCTTTAGCTCAATCTCTTTCTCCTGCCTTCTCCTCCTTTCTTCCGTCTCCACCCATCTTTTCTCCTCTAGCTTTCTCTTCAGTTCTTCCTCCAGCTCTTTCATGTGTACACCCGTCTTTCCTTTCAGCCTGTTCTTCAGTTTCTGAATTGCCTCGTCCAAGGGTTTTGTAGCACTATCCTCTCCGAACTCTCTTTCCAACTCCTCAAGCTCGGTTCGATGTTGGTCTCTTAGCTTCTCCTCTCCGTACAGCTGTCTGAGTGCCTCCATCTCTTTTCTATGCCTCTTCTTTAGCTCAATCTCTTTCTCCTCCCTTCTCCTCCTTTCTTCCGTCTCCACCCATCTTTTCTTCTCTAGCTTTCTCTTCAGTTCTTCCTCAAGCTCTTTCATGTGTACACCCGTCTTTCCTTTCAGCCTGTTCTTCAGTTTCTGAATTGACTCGTCCAAGGGTTTTGTAGCACTATCCTCTCCGAACTCCTCAAGCTCGGTTCGGTGTCGGTCTCTTAGCTTCTTCTCCTCTCTCTGTAGCTCCTGTTCTCTCTCCGTCTGTTTCTCTCGCTCTTCACGCGATGGCAGATCCGGTTGTCTTTGGCGTCTCTGTCCCCTTGCTGCAAAACCAAGCAAAAAGTTGACAATCCGTATGTACAGTATTTCCCTTTTATCTCAAATGCCTTCCATTTATTGTTTTGCAAATACATTAATTAAATGCAGAATAAATTCAGATTAGAGCCAGTCAAAACATTTTTTAAACAGTGTTAGGACCCAGTTCACTCTTTCATATAAACTCCTCAAAAAAAGTTCGGAAACGTTATTTCGGTCGATTATTCCTCCCCTTTAATAATACCAATTGGTATTGTATTTTATATCGTTGGAAAGCCTGATTAGTCACCTTTACAACGAGGTACAACTTGTAAGGATCGTGCATTCGTGGAATGAGCAACACAGCTAACCGTGTGGGTAGCGGCCCAAAAAAATGTGCCAAAATCCCCTGCAATATTCTTCTGTTGGTATTCACTCTCGTTTTGAGTTGCTTGGTGGACTGGATGATTGCACTCTCCCACAGTAATAAGGAAAAAACAACACATATTGGCCATTTTTACACTTTATTCATTTTACACGGTCAGGGACCTCAGTAGCGTGTGGAAGATCCATACGCAGCCACAACAGCTTGGCACCTCCTCCTCATGCTGGTCACCAGCCTGGTCACACACTGCTGTGGGATGGCATCCCATTCCATCCCACTGGCATACACCTGCCAGCACTTGAAGCTCAAATCGAGAGTGAATACCAACAGAAGAATATTGCAGGGGATTTTGGCACATTTTTTTGGGCCGCTACCCACACGGTTAGCTGTGTTGCTCATTCCACGAATGCATGATCCTTACAAGTTGTACCTCGTTGTAAAGGTGACTAATCAGGCTTTCCAACGATATAAAATACAATACCAATTGGTATTATTAAAGGGGAGGAATAATCGACCGAAATAACGTTTCCAAACTTTTTTTGAGGAGTTTATATCCAGTAACATTAGTACATGAAGACAATGATTTTTCCATCAGATTTCTCCATTGACTAGTATAGTGAAACCAGAGAGGAAAAGTTACTGAACTTGCACCTCCTACATTTTTGCATACAATGATGTAGAACTGATTATTTATATATTTTTTTAACCCCCAGGGACGGGTCTCAAATCCCATCCATGAGTGAACAATATTACATATACTGTGTTTGAGTATTGTGATGTAACATCCATTGTACTTCCTAAAATCCCATTAAAAGGCATTAAAATGCATTGAAGGGTCCTGATCTTGGCTTTCTTATCAAAAAAGACATTATTAATACACATTTTAAAAGAAAATATTATTCAAAGATTTTAAATACACTCTAACCTTGACATCTGGGCAGCTTATGATGTGCAATTTTGAAGTAATTGTGAATTATTGCCTGTATGGCTGTTAAAGTACAATTAAGCAAGGGGGCTGAATACTTAAGGAAATTATTGTTTTCTGTTTTACATTTGTAAATAATTTGGAACAAATTGTAGATTTTACTTTCCACATTGACATTGTAAATATTTCTATGTTGAATACCAGCAAAAAAGCCTGTTTCAACATTTGTTAATGAAATATTCATACACAGCAAATATCAAAAAGTCTAAGGGGGCTTGAATGGGGCTCAGCACACTGTATATGTTGTAAGCACAGAAACACAATGTTTAAAAAATACAATCAAGCTCTGTCTAAAAACACAAAAGAGCACAAAAAAGTGACACTTAAAAATGAGAGACAAGTTGGGTACAGCACACAATTCATGGGACACACCCTTGCAAAGTTCTGACATTTTGTTGACACATTTTTTGTGAAATGCACAGCATGCTCTGCACTGCAGATACACAAACAAACAAAAAAAGAACAGTTGTGTTGATTGCTTAAGAAACAAAAAGTGAATGTCTTTTCAGACCCCCTGCTATGGGAAGTCTACATTAGTTAAGGTAGGCTACAAGAAATAGTTTTACTTGCTTTAGATATTATTTATCTCGGATTTATGAAGGACGTTTATATAATAAGAATAAATAATGTGTCCTTAGCCATTAAGCATTGCCCTCCCTTGTTCCATGGACAGTATCCTACCAAACCATGATAATATGTTTATTTTCCATTGTTAGGAAAATAAGTGAACTGTAAATTGTATAAATAATTTGAACATTACAAATAAGTTCACGACAGTGCTTCAAGGTCAATGACAGCATTTGAGTATATATGTGACACTGTAACTTACCAAGTGCAAGGAATCTTTCTTCCATGGCTGAAAATACCTTTTATGTACCTCTTCCAATGAACAAATTCTCACCACCAGTAACAATTATTGTATTAACTATTTCAAGTTAATGTTAACATGTCTTTCTCATGTTCTAAAAAGTGTTTTTCTCCCGTTTGCGTTCACTTTCGTTTTCTTTCACTTTCGTTTCGTCGCGGCTGGGTTGCATGCTTCCTTTAACTGTTTATGGTGAGGGGAAATGCTGAAAGTCTGTAATTTGGTTGGATTAGTCCTGTACTTTAGCACTGTACAATCTTTAGTATATACTTGCACTATACAGCTGCAGCTGGTGCAAATTTCAGATCAATATATGATTGCACTAATTAAATAATAATTATTAAATAATAATTAAAGTAACTGTAATTTATCTAAATAAATAGTTGGCTCAAAATCCTGAAACAGATTGGCCCTTGCGCACCCCTCTGGAGTATACAGTAACGAATGCAGATGTGCTGTTTTTAAAGAGCTATAATGTAGAATTTAGATTAGTTTCTAATGAAAGTTTTAATAACTTCGTTTCCAGGTTTATCAATATTACCCATACAAATAGCTTGATTCTACATAACATTGGGACTGAGAATAAAGTCTTGTTCTGCACAAACTAAATACAAACTATTAACATTTATCAATTACCTGTACAGTGTTTGAGGCCATTTCAAACGCCATCATGACCATCTTGGGAATGTTATCTTTAACAGTATTAACCTCAGTCAATATAATTTCCTGTCTTTTCAGGCTTTTGGCAAACGCAAACATTTAGTTTTTGTGATTAATAACAATACAATTTGCACAATATTTGAGCAGCACATGAGAAGCATGTTTATTGATTAAAAACAACCATCACTATATAGCAACAGACACAAAGTGCAAATAGGATAACAAGCTGCCATCTCATCTGAGCACAGGAGATATTGGGGAACCCTGGTTTCCCTGGCAACAGACAACTGAAAAATCTGAAAGCGCTCTAAGGGGATTGCGGAGGATCAGTGCACTTTTCAGAAACAGCATGATGCTTCACGTGGGCCAATCAGGGTGTCCGACTAGGTCCGCTGCCTCATTCCTCCATTCCTTGTCTCTTTCAACTGAGGGGATAAGACATAGCATTGCATCCATAAAAAATGCCCCCGTTTGCCAACATTACCCCACCCCCCCACGGTGGTCCTGGGACATACAGACAGGTGGGTGGGCCTGCATCTGATCTTCAGCGAGCGTCTTGAGAACATAGATGTATGCTTTTGAGGAGTCTCTCTATCTCTGATTTGCATTGCTGAAGTCGAGCCGCCCAGGAGGGGCTGTGGTGGGACGTGGCAATGTGAGGATAAACAGGAAATGCTCAACCCTGGTTCACCTTCACTCACTCACTTCCTCCGAGGGAATCCATTTTCTTTCCTGTGCATGTCTAAAAAACGCATACTCACCCCTGCTGGCCTCCCTCTTATGCTGGCCCCTATTATTTTGATGGCTGCTGTTCTTGTTTACATGGGACGTGTAGACTTTGATTGACACAATCAGTGTCCTATGGAAGGGTGAGCTACAGTGCATGCATTTTACCTGTGAACTTCATCCTCACTATATACAGTAACTCTCAACATCAGAGAATTCGATCACAGCAAAAGAAGAGGGGTTGAGGGCCCCACATTAAAACCAGTCCCACTACTAAACCAATGCTTTCATAAAGCATGTGTAACAAGCACCATAACAGCCTAACCATGCTAGGCACATGGGTCAATGCATACTTTACCATAGCTCCGCCCCAGGAAGGGCAAGTACGTCAGACTGCAGAAGGCAGGGTTTCACACACCTTTTCGTAAGTGCTGATTGGACTAGGGGGTGGGGTGTCAAAGGGTGGGGTTTGCAGGATGCCCTCAACTGCATTTGTAATTTTTTCTGACCAATCAGAAGCCTGCCTCGGGCAGCTCCTCTGTCGGACTGCAGAGTAAAAGTAAGCAGAGACTGACTGCACTGTTCATGGCTTAGAGGAGCCAAGGGGCAGTCTGTAACTAGGGAAGTTGTAGCAAAGGAACAAGCTTACAAATATGACTGGGCTCTCCAGGTTGGGGAAAAAGAAAAAAAGGACCGGACTGATGCTTAGAACCTCTATTAAAAAAATAGCTCACAAGCATGGCAGAATTATTATTATCTTTAGTTGAGCCTAATGCACGTGACATCAAGCGGCACCATGCGTTTCGTAACATTTGAGGACAGAATTCTTTCAACTGATAATGCCGTTACATCGTGTTTATGAAGACATTGCACATGCTTCGTGAAAGCTTCAGGAATACATTCTTTGTGTATCTATACTCTTATATTAGCCCCAGGGCATGCTCCACGTTCTCCTTCTGATGCACTGTTCTTCTGATCATACAAAACTAAATATGTGTTGTGTTGCCAGTCTAGACCCTGAGCACTGAACTTGTCCTCATGTCTAAAGCAGAGCAAGTGAAGGTCACAGGGAGATGAATCGGGGACGAAGATATCCTCACTAAACTTTGCGGTATTAGCCCTACATCTCTGTACACCACTGCCAATGAAGAATAGTACATTTACTTTGTGTCTATGTGCAAATGCAAAATAAAAAGTGGACCAGGAGGCACCTGTGTGGCTCTATATAATGGCTTCATTGCGCCATTCATAAACTTATTCAATAACTTATTTTTCAGCCTCTAAATGACACAACTATTTTGGCGCCACCAAAGCGATAAGACTTTAGGTGAAGATGCCTTGGTGATCACTGTGTTTGGCGATGCAGCTGTTGTTTCTGATTAAAGCCCTTTTTTTTTCAGCAATAATGGCTGGGAGAGGAGGATTTTTCAGCAGGATTAAAGCTATCTAATATGACAAGGCTGCTGGTGTTAAAGGACTGCTCAATCATCCGCAGCACATTTACAAGCCAGTTCACACATTTTCTGGACATTATAAATGAAAAAAGAACTGTTCATCTAAAAGCTCTGCTCTTGGTTTTGTATTAGTTTTTATTTTCACTTGCCTCAACATTTGATTCAACTTAGTCTGTGATGTAATGGATTTATCGAGACTTACACTTATCTAGCCCTGTTATCATTACTGGTTAGCCACTCTGGTTAAGAAATGCTTAAATATAAGTCTAACGTGAAAGCTCACGTCACGTTCCATTTTATTTTGCATGTCCGCTCATAGGAAGTTGATATCTTAATACAAGGCATATCACTGTTACCCTCCCAATTTGTAGCAACATCAATGCCCTTGTTTCAACCAGCTGTTGTACTTTTCACTTTTCTATGCCTTATGTTATAAACCAGAACAAACTATAAGTTCTTTCTGCCCTTGGCACTGTAAAAAATAAAAATAACTACAAATGCAGTATATGTCCAAATTTTTTTGGATTTAACGCAAGTACGTATCACACAGGTCATGGTAATACCTCAATGACATGTCTGTAAGTGTGTTATTCATTTCAATGTCAAAAGGTATAACTCAGCTGAAGATTGAAACAATATGAACAGTTACGAAGTCAATAGCTATTATGTGTGGGAATACAAGACTTGGATGACCTTATGCGATCAAGTGTAGATACTATGCAAATTGAAACTTTGTAGATGATTTGGTGCACAGCGTCAAAGGTCAATAGCCACATCAATTAAATACAAGTCTGAGTGTACCTCCACCCTGATATCATACAAAGCTTTGAGCGGCACGGTAGCAGATTCATTTTTAAGGCGATTCGATCACACAGGTGGCACAAAACATCACACGAGCCCTTGGAGAAATCAGTAATAAAAACCGGGTATCTAATGTGCGCAGTACGTCAGAGGCCTTCGTGTATTTAAGCTCACAGGTTTGTTTTGCCCTGCTACCATCACATAGAAGAGCTCATGTAAGCATTTTTGTCTTCAGTAGGCTTCGTATTTACAGTGCGTTTTGAATCCTGCAGAGGGCGCTTAAGATAGGTAGATATAGGTCCCAGTCCACCTGCTCGACTTCAGCAAAGCACAGGCCCAAACGCAGAACTCCTGTTCACCCTGTGCCCACCCCTCAGTTAACTAACCTCTCTCACACTCACCCACTATGACCCAAGCCCTTGGCTATGCCAACAGTGTGGTGGCGCACGTTAGCATAACCTCCCAATCACATCTGCAAAAAAAAAATAAAAGTAAAAAAAAGAACAAAAACTTAATCACTGCTTTGGGATGCTTCAGAAAGCACTTCATGCTTAATGTTTTTTATTATTATTATTATTATTCAGTAAGAGCATATGTTATTAGTATTTATTTCTACAGGGGGAACATCTACATGACCTCTTAAACACATTTACACTTGTGGAGAGTGCAGAAAAAACACAGAAGCCAAAGACACTGGGGAATTGTGGGTAGGGATGCCATTAAAGGGGGACATATAGAGAGGGGACTGTAACATCATCAAACAGATTCAAAGTGAGGATGATTTTTCTTTTCTTTTTTCTGTGATTTGCATTTTTAAATATATTTCCTTTGCCTTTTACCTCCTAAATGTACACACCACACAAAACCAACATAGTCTACTAGCTTAACGTGAATAGATACAAGTCTAGAATTCCATGATTTCAGTGTCCAAAAAAGTTTCTCCCAAATCTCAATAGTCTTAAATAAGATTTCTATTGACATGTTTTATTTTTTAATTATTATTATTTTAAAATCAAACCACTGTAAGCCCTCACAACTCAAAAGGTACATTTTCTACCAGCTTGGGCATACATGTGAAAGATTCCAGAAGCCAAGGCTCCTGACATTATGTTCAGCGACTTTAGAATCACTCAGTGTCCCTCTAATCCTTATGCAGCTGGGCAAATCCACATCAGATAAAGAGGAAAACCTATTGCTTTGTGCCGCTATAACGCTGTTACCAAGGTGACCACGGACCAGGAGCTTTAGCCGGTTCCTGATTGAGTTTCAGTGCTCAGGTATTCAGGTATTATAGCCTCTCTGGGAATCACACTGGTAACTTTAAATATTGAGAAAGCACAACCAGCTCAATGAATCTGGAAAAAAAAACTTCCCACTGGTTTAATTTAAAATACATCGGCAGTACCACTAACTTTCCAGAATTTGCGTGAGGCAGGGTTCAAATTTGGCTCCGTGGGCAGAGTTGACAGAGCAGTCACTGAAACTCCGACGTTAACATGATTACTAATATCTACAAAACAGTGAAGTGAAGTACACATTTCATCCTCTCAGGTAATAACTTAAAATGTTGTTGTTTTTTTAAATAGAAAAAAACTCTTTCTTGTACTGGAATTGATAACATGCTCATCATAGCATAATCTGGTTCTTGCAATATTAAAGGTAGGCGTTAGTCATCTTTAAAATCTGACTGCAATTATATCTCCGACAAATGGCCTGGTATATGTTTATATTTATTTATATTGTTTATATATATATATATTGCATGTTGATCTAGCATGATTGGTTGGAGCCGCGTGATACATGTTTGTATCTGTCCATGCACTGACAGAGAACAAGAACATGCTCTGGGAATGTTACGTCCTAGTTATCATAGAACATTATCCAGGTAGATAGGGTCCCCACGCTCTGATCCAGGACCCCCATACCGATTCCTTCATTCTAACTATAACCATTTTGTGAAAATAAGGTAAGCTGATTCCAGATCAGCACTGGGCAGGACTGTCTATCTGCAGCATAGAAAAATCAAAACAAAAAAAGAGAAAAAACGGAACAAAAACACCTTGTTTTGGTGTGAACAGAACACATAAAAAATGAAAGCTTTATTCCTAAGTACAGTCACTATCGTCCCACGAGGAATTCTGTTTTATTTTATTTTTTTAAATGGATGAGCGGTGTTGGCCCCCCACCCAACCCATGGTGCCAGCGAGCTCCCACCCACTGCAATGCCAGGGAGAGTGTGGGGGTTTGAGGGGTTGGTGGGAGGGGGCTGGATATTGGGAGGGAAGGGTAGGCAGTGTATGGGCGAGCTGCTCATAAGCCCTGCTTGGCCAGTGCAGCGGTGACATCCTCAGCCAGAGTGGCCAGCTGTGGAGACTCCAGCAGGTTGATGCTACCCGAGGAGGACATGTTGCTGTGGCGTTGCGGGGAGGTGCTGTCGGACAGCCTGGGTGACTGGCTCACAACGATCTCTGCTCCGTGGTCCACGCGGGCCTTTGCCGTGTCTCGGAAGCTCAGCTTGTGGCTCTCAATCTAAAAAAATGGGGTTGGGTGGGGGGGTTTGAAGAGTATGGTTTTTGGAACGTTTTCTCAAAATTCTAAGTTTGTTACCAGTAGTGATTGTTACATCAGCAATAGAATTTTCACTCAAGAACATTCTAATCATATATTTCGGATCTTAAAGGGTTAAAGATCAGGTGACGTGCACCTCTTGCAATCATTTGTCATCATTTCAAGGCAACACATTGGGCGGGGTATTCTTCTGCTTGAACCTTGAAGTATCTCTCTGCTGGTGTCCCACAAGGCCCTGTTCAGGGTCTATTGTTATTATTCTTATTCTATTCTTTTCATTAAACTGTACTACCAAGACTCTAGCTGTGATATTTCAGGTTGAAGTGTGGTGACTCACCATAATGTGTCCCCCTCCAGGTGTGTGGTGAGCATTGTCCAGGGAGCCCACTTTGGCCTGGGCCTTGTCTTTGAAGTCTAATCTCATGCTCTCAATACGTACGTGACCACCACCTGAAAAGAGAGAGAGAGGGAGAGATATATCTGGCCTGTGGTAAAAGTTCAGAAAATCATGCCAACCTCACCAACTTATCAAAAATAAACCAATGTTTTAATCTATTCAACTCTCATCAAGTTATGTTTTTCATTGGTAAAATTGGTGACAATGGCAGAACACAAATCATTGTATTGGACTGTTTTTCATATTCATATTCACTCAATGTGGCTCACAAAGAGTCCACTCTCCTTTATGCATTTTGTTAACACTATTCATACAGGGAAAAGCAGAAAAGGCCACATAGAAAGATGTTATCACAGAAAGTTCCATGATGGGTAACCAAACCCCACGCCCACGGACTGCGTTGCATGGTCTCCCGTTGTGCGAGCATTCTCACTATAAGCTGAACGCATGCACTTCAGGCTCACGTACTACCTTGTTGCTCTCAGCACTGTTAATCTTAGTCAGCACACCTGCAGTAGGAAAGAATGCCCAGTAGATGGCAGTGCAAGCCAACACTGGCACTGTGATCTCACAGCGGCTTAACATCAGAGCAGGTAGAGCTTTCCGGTGCATGCAGGACATTTTTTACCTCCCCCCACGTTCCCCAGCAGAACCTGTACTTGACTGGAATCTGGAATGGCAGGCGTGAAACTCTACCTGGCCGGTGACGGATGTTGCCCAGTGATCCGCACTTGGAGGTCACGTGACTCAAGTCTATCTTCTTGCTCTGAATTTGCACCTGTGAACACATGCGTTAGTCATTTCTGGTTCTACTGTGGTGCATGTTGGCATAGCCTGAAGTCAGTGGGAGAATGAAAAACCACAGAAGAAGACGCACGGTATAGCAGCATGGATAGGTGGCAAAGCAAGCATTGATAAAGCACGGTCATTAAGCAGGCTGAGGATAACATGAAAACAATCTAAAACAGAAAACACATCATATGTTAGTGAACAAGTCTTTAGGGTTAACATGCCAATGAGTTTCCCTCTTAGACAATTAACCTGGGTTTAATACAAGGATTTTGTTGGTGTGGTACAATTCTGACTTTAATGGCAATGTTTATGTTAAAACATGATCTAATTGAGATATCAAGTTGAGATCAACATGGGACACTCAAAATAAAGTGTAACCATCAGATTTTCATCTTTGTTTTTTTCTCTTGCGTTTACAATATTTTTAGTTCTCGCACAAGTCGTCTTTTTCTTTGGCTGAGTCATCTGTCTGTTGCAATTGATCTAAAATAACTAGAACATTGTAGTTAGCAATGTTAGCAATGCTAAGCTATTGGTTGTGTTTGGAAGCTGCTTTTTGATTTGACTTGTTTTAGATATTATTTTTCTTGGATTTATGAATGAAGTTTATATAATAAGAACAAATAATGTGTCCTTAGCCATTAAACATTCCCCTCACTCGTTCCATGGACGGTATCATGCCAAATCATGATAATCTGTTTAATAAATTTTTTTAGGGAAAGGAAACTTGAACCTTAAGTTGCCTAAATAATGAATTCACGTGCAATCAAAATACCTGTGTAAAACAATAGCCTCCGCTAGCAGGAGTCAGTTAACAATATCTATTAGAGAAAGTTCTTCAAGGTCAATGACAGTATAAAGTATAAATGTGACACTGTAACTTACCAAGTCCCAGATCTGGTACGGATGTAAGGAATCTTTCTCCCATGGCTCTTCCAATTAACGCCTTCTCACACCACCAGTAACATTAATTGTATTAAGTATTATAACAAGTTAATGTTAACAAACGGATTCCTTTCTGCGAGTGTTTTTCCCCGTTCACAGGTCAAAGTACTAAGGTCTTGACCACTCCTTATTGCATGCTTCCTTTAATCTGCAGTCTGCCTTTAACTGTTTATCGGGCGGGAAAAGCAAAAAAGCTGTATTCTGAGACTAGCCTTGTCTCTGAAAACACAGGCATAAAGGACCTCAAAAATATTTTTAACACTTAAAATGTTTCTTTTTAAATTTGGTTCACTCCTGTACTTGAGCACAGTAAAATTAGTAGAATATACTTGCAGTAGATACAGCTGTAGCTCGTGTTTTGTTTTGTTTTCTGTCCCTTAATACAATTCTGTATTATGCATATTCATTTTTGCATTTTACTATTTCTATTATTAATTGCATCTATTCTTTGTTCTTTGCATTATTTTAAGGTCCTTGCCCCTTAAAGCAAAAAATGCCTGAAACGGCGTTGTCCCCACAGCTGTTAGACTGCTTAATGACATTGGACAGTAAAGGCAGATGAGGAACTGTTATTGCTTTTGATGCTCAATTTTTCATCATAATTAATATTTACTGAATTTAATATATCATTTTGATCATAATACTAATAATAATAGTAATTTGTATCATAATCATAATCACACATACCTTCACTATAATGTGAAAAATCAGATTGAATGTTTTTATTTAACATGTTTGTTTGTGTTTGTGGGTCTGCCCCACTGTCTATGTCTTTTTTTACTGCTGGAAACTACAACTGAAGTTCCCTAATGGGAAAATAAAAGTTATTCTATTCTATTCTATCATATTTACTGGGGTCAGAACATTTCCAAGTAGCTGGAGACAGTCTAAGTTGATGATGGTTCAACACACTCAACCTGTGGTGTATGTAAGTGTATTACTTGTCCCATGGCTTGCTTGCGTTAATTCTGACACAGTCTTGGCTTGGGAAACATTCTACGTTTGCTCTATGAATTCATATTAGGTTCTATGTTAATGTATTTCTATTTTTATAGAATACACATAGATACATCTGTGCTATAGCACAGTGGTGGAGAGGAAAGTAACCTTTCATTTGAATGACACCCTTGAATGAATTGTTTGACATTCCCACACTGAGCACAGTAGGGTACAATCCTACAATCCTCAGGCTAAGGAGTAAAAGCCTCTAACAAGTGAGGCCTCTCTAACTATTATCCTCTACCTCTACATTGGAAAAGCAAGCTCTGGTCTGCCAATATGGGAAAACAAACTTCTGAATTTTGCCATTTCATCCACAGCAATATCTAATTACAGGTTTAATTCATAAACAATTTGAATAGGCTATTATATTCACTGATGTCTGAAAATGCTCATCAGAGCCCAATAAACTGAGAATTTAACTTCAGAGAAATGTGCTCTCCACTCCACAAGTCAATGATTAAGTGAACAATATAAATGTCTCAGGTATCTGGCTACATGCATGGACTCTGAGGAGGATATATTGTATATTGAGGGTATACTGTGTCCAAAGTTTAACTTTGGTGTACAAACACTGAGAAGCAGTAAAGTATAACAGCAGAGACGTGCAGTGCAGCCTGGTGGTGTAAGTAAGTCAGGTATAAAACACTTCTGTTTTCACTATAAGTGATCCACCAGGCCCACATCTATTTGGAGTAAACAGACAACAGATTTAAACCAATTACCTTTATTTGCATTATAATTTGTAAAATGTATTACAGACAATATTGGACATGGCATTAATCAGCTAATTAGTACAACATACGTGAACTCTGTTTGATATGGAGTAAGAGTGGTTTACCAACAGAGGATGTAAAAAAGAGTGATATCCATGTTGTTGTGTTTTTCTGTTTCTACCATGTCAGATCCGTGGTCCAAACTTACCATGGCCATGTAACTAACAGGGGCTGTAGTGTGATTAGGTTTATGTGATTTTCAGCTGCCAATTTAGGCCTTGAAAACATGGTCTATGTAATCTTCAACCTGTCAGTCGCTTACTTTTATCACTTAAGTGCAGACACGCAAAATCAGTAGACACTGCGGCCCTCCAGGACTGGAGCCTGACCACCCCTGGTCTATAGCAGATTCTGTCCAGTAACTTTCTGTTAGCCGGGAGCCCACTGATGTCTACAACAGAGCGGATATATTGAGTTTTATCACTTAAACATAAAAGGCTAAAACTTTCAGTACTCAAGGCTAGCCATAGATCTTCAGGAAGGAACCGACCCTCCAGGCCCAGATCGTGTTGCCGCCCTCATTTCTTGCTGTTATCACTCTATCACTGACTGATTTTCAGCCTGCATAATGTGTGCATGATTCATAAGTCTAATTAAAAATTAACTGGTTCATCCATGCTATTCCTTCTTTCCCTTACTCTCTCCCCTCCTCCAAATATATCTCCCAGTTGGGCTCCTACTACAGCCCCTAAGGTAGTTCCCCCAGCCACCCCACCTGGACCCCTTAGAGCCCCTGCAATGCCCCCTATTACTGCCCCCAGAATGGCCAATCCAGGCTTCAGATACCCCTGCACATCCTGTCTGGGCTCCTCTCTGTACAGCTGTCTGAGTGCCTCCATCTCTCTTCTATGCCTCTTCTTTAGCTCAAGCCGTTGGCATGGAGACCAGACAACTGACTGAGGAGAATGCTGGCTTTGCCTCACGTGACTCAAATAGTCAATCTACACTTTGTATTGATTCCACTGTTCATGTCTAGGAAAAATATTAAATGGCACCATCATTCTTTGTACTGTACATGGGCAGCCAATGTAAGATGTAAACATGTATTATTGTTGAATTACTTACATGTCTGTAGCCAGTGAATTATGTATTCATATTGGGGGGAAAATCCTAAAGTAATTGAAGAGCTCTGTGTACAGATGGTCAGTGAAAAACTGAAATGTAGTATGAAAATGTTAAACCTGAAAGAATATTTTTGGAAATAAAATATTTTATATCCGGGATATATCCCAATATGCTTCACGCACAGGGCTCTGTTAAATTATGGAACTCTAAACTGTAGATGTTAATCATATTATCGCTCACTGACACACACATTCAGCCTGCATAACGTGTGCATGTTTGATAAGTCTAATTAAAAATTAACTGGTTCATTCATGCTACTCCTTCTTTCTCTTACTCTCTCCTCTCTGGGTCTCTTCTCTTTTCCAAATATATATCCCAGTAGGAATCCTATGACAGCCCCAATGGTATATGCACCAGCTGTTCCACCTGGACTCCATAGAGACCATGCTATGATCCCTATTACTGCCCCCAGAACAGCCAATCCAGGCTTCAGATACCCCTGCACATCCTGTCTGGGCTCCTCTCTGTACAGCTGTCTGAGTGCCTCCATCTCTTTTCTATGCCTCTTTGTTCGCTCAATCTCTTTCTCCTCTCTCATCTTCTTTAGCTCTTCTTTCTCCTCTCTCCTCTTCTTGTCTTCCATCAGTTTCTGAATGGTTTGCCTATCCCTCTCTCCTCTTTCCAACTCCTCAAGCTCGGTTTGGTGTCGGTCTCTTAGCTTCTTCTCCTCTCTCTGTAGCTCTTGCTCCCCCTCCGTCTGTTTCTCTCCCTCTTCACGCGATTGCAGATCTGGTTGTTCTTGCCGTCTCTGTCCCCTCGCTGCAAAACCAAACAAAATCTTCACAGTCCGTATGTACAGTATTTCCCTGTAATCTCATCAAAATGCCTTCCAATTATTATTTTGCAAATACAGAAATTAAATGCAGAAAAAATTAAGATTAAATCTTTTTGAAACAGTGTTATACCCCAGTTCACTCTGTTTCATATGGATCCAGTAACAGTAGTACTTGACTAAGATAAGACTCACCTAAAGGGGGGACGTCCGTCTTTTTCAAAAGGTCTTCCTCCATTTTTCTCAGCTCATCTTTTAGTTGAGAAATCTCCAGCTGTCTGCTGTTATCCAAGGTTATGTTTTCTTGATATTTCTGTTCCAACTCTTTTTTCAGCTGTTTTACCTCTCTATCTTTCTCTTCATTCATTTCCTTCAGCTCCCTGTTCTTCTCTTTGGTTTCCTGATACATTGTAATGGCGTATTTGTATTTACTTTCAGGCACCATTTCATCCACCTTCTCCAGCAGTTCTCTGACTTGAGAGCGATCAGTGCTTTTATTGTCCAAAACGTGATACCTGTTGCCACACTTATCAACAAGCCTTCGAAGCTCGTTCCATCTTTCAATGTGCAGCTCGATTGTTGTCTCTCCAAGTCTGTCCCCCCAAGTGAACAGCACCAACGTGCGTTCACTGGCTTCCTCGTCGAAAACTGACAGATGTTCCTCCACTCTCCTCCTGTCTGTCTCCGTGAATGACGAGTCGCAGTATATTACCAGCAGGAAAGCATGGGGTTTGCTGGGGCACAAGGACTCGCTTTGCTTTATCATATCTTTAATGTTCTGTGTGTTTTCCTGGTCTTCCTGCCCTGGGAAATCCCTCTGCCATCCAGGTGTTAGGACCACGGTAACCATCCTCCCATTCACTTTACCCTGCTTCACCACACACTCCAAAGTGTTACTTGTTGCATCAAACGCCTTCTTTCCCAGGATGGTGTTTCCTGTGGAACACTTCCCTGCACAGAATCTTCCCAGGAGAACCATTGTTATATCTGCGAAGCCATGTGCTGCCTCTGTCACAGAAAGAGAGAATAATTAATAATGAATAATTTACTGCTATTTGAGTGATTACAATGCCGTTAAGAGCAAGTTACTGATCGTGCCATCCTCAGTACCCCTGAGTGAAGGTATTACACGCAGGGTTGTGCTCTGCTAATGAAGCAGTGGCTAGTTACTTCTGATGAATCATGCTTTTGTGTAGGTGTGGCGTCAACAGGAGCTGACAATTCAAGCCACTTCAACAAGTAATATAGAACTCTTTGTTAAAGGTCCTAGAACCAGATTGCATATGGCATTTTTAGAAGAAACCAATCCTTTAGAAACTATAACCTATCTTTCCAGACACTCTGTGAACATCTAGGGTAGCAACCTCAATTGTTCTAGCAACAGACAGAATTATGCCATTGACCTGATACATAGCTTTAGATAAGATGGGCAGGCATGCTTTTTCCTTCCATCACATTTTTTTTCTCAAAATATTACCCATCAAAATATTCTACAGAAAAATCCCTGTACAAACTATGATAATAAACTATGATAACAAAAAAATGTTGTGGGAAAAAAAACTCACCATTAATGTTCTCTCTGAGTGCTTCTCTTTTTTTCTGCACCGTGAGTAGCCTCTGTTTGGCATGTTCTTCCAGTTCTGCCTTCTTCTGTTCTATCTCTTTTGAAACCTCCATCATTTGAAAATGCAGGCAATTATTTTTTGTCACCATAACATCTATGGTCTCCAGAAGCTCCTCCCTATTTTCAGTGCTGAGAATGTGATACCTGTTCCCACATTTCTGTACAAGCTGTTGTAGGCATGGTTCTTCCTCAATATACTTCTCAACAGTTTTACCTCCCAACCGAGCTCTCCCAGAGAACAGCACTATTGAACGTCTCCAGATACATTCATGAAAGAGTTCTAGGTGTTCCTCCACTTCTCTCCTCTCTGCTCCTCTGAATGGGTGTAAAGGGATGATCATGAGAAAAGCATGTGGTCCTGGTGGACATAATGACACGCTTTCCTCAATCTGCTGTTTCACCTGCTTCCAGAGGTGCTGAACAGAATATTCTGTCCAGTCAGGATAACTGACAAAAACGACATGTCTATCTTCCACTTCGCCCTCTATCTTTATCGTTGGGTTCGGCGAAACGTCTTTTCTGCCAAGGATGGTGTTTACCGCCAAATTCTTCTTCCACTTGTCATTACAACAGAGCACAATTCTGAGCTCAGACAAACGGGACGCTGCACCTATGCAAGACAAAAGTGAGTGAGTAGCTTTTTCTGGAATCTACTTTCCCAGTAGAGCTGGAACAGCTGGTAGAATACGTTTTTAAATAAACTGAAGGCAGCGATACGTTATAAGCACACAAACACAATGGTAAAAGAATACAACCAAGGTCAGTTAAGACACCTGATCACTGGAAATGGGCTTATTACACTTAAAAATTAAAAACAGCTGCCTTTAGCACAAACATGAGACACTTCCTTGCACAGTTTTCAAATTGTGTTACCTTCAGAGCCTGAATCATGACTCTTTCAGACAGTAAATATTTTTGGTGAAATACACAGCATCCCAGCAAGCAGTGGACGTCCTAGGGACGTACCCTTTTGGACGTACCCTTTTGGACGTACCAAGTTATGATGTGACGTGCTCATGAAGTTGTGCTCATAACATTCATGGGACATTCGGGGACGTTCCTGCAACGTCTGTTACTGGTTACAATATAACGTCATGTAATGATTTTCTGGGGGACGTTACTAGAACGTCCCAGAAACGTTCTTTGTGACATCTACGTAACATTTAGAAAACCCTACAAAAAAACGTCAAGGCGACGTTCTGAACATTTCGAGACGTTCAGGGGACGTCCCGGAGACCTAGTTTTGTTAGCTTGGTTATTCCACACTGCCTATACAAAAACAAAAATACACGAATGAGCATCGCGAAGACCTCTGTTGGAAGACCTCTCGCTGTAGCCGGCCAGCGACCACTTCCCATACTCAACCAATCACATGCACACACCACTAATGGAGCGTCCTGTTTAAGCCAAGAATGTTCACTTCTACAACCAACTTTCTGTGCTGCTTGAATGTTATGCGCTGCTCTTTGTTTGCTTACGGCTTGTGTTAAAATATATATATATATTATTGCAGCACATTCATAATTAAACATGTCATTTAAATAAGTCAGTAGTCCTGACAGAAATACAATTACGACAGTTTTGTAAATTCCAGCCGGAATTTCATGATTTTCATTGCATTTATTAATTTGGAGATATTTTTGCTTCTATGATTACTCTACTTGAATACATATTCACCTTCGCTAAGTACACAAAGCTAGCTTCTGTTAGCATATTTCATGGTATTATGCCTGTGCGATTTTTGGACTGAACTGATTGAGTGGCATATCGTTGGAAAGCTTATTTTCAGGAGCGTATAGCTGGACTATATTTGACTAGGCTATTTCCTATACTGTCATGATGACAAAGAGCAAAATACAAATAACTGGTCACATTTGTGGGTAAACACATCTTTTGACACAATAATGTCTAGGCTCTCTATAGGACCACACATATAAAATACAAATATTCCAAATAAATGAACAATAATAAAAATAATAGTAATTTTATTCATGCTCTGCTTTTCATAGACCCGAAGCACTGGATGCAGACAATTGTTCGCACATACCCTATAGTCTAGTCATTTCTCTTTTCCATTTCTAAGTGTAACACATCTGAATCACAGATTATTTCCACTATTAATTATTCTTCTTTCACAGTTTTATGTGGCACATACAGTTTCCTTGACCACATTATTTTCATATGGTAAGATGAAAAAGAAGTGTGATTAGTGTGAGCTACGATAGGCAAGAATGTTCAGTTCTACAACCCACTCTGTAGCGGTCATTTGAATTGAGCGACAGCGCAGCTCAGTGTGCGCACCACACTGCACTGTAAAGAATGGCTGCAGTGGATTATGGGTATAGCAGCCTCCCCCAGGGTCCTAGTACCGGATACTCCGTATGCGTTATGGTTCTGGAGTCTCAGTGGAACATTTTGTCAAATCAATTTGGAAAAAATTGTAATGATTAAAACTAGCGGTGTTTTAGGGGGGCTATATTACATTTTAGATAGGCTAAAGCCCCCTCAAATAGCTCTGGCAACGCCACTGCTACCCTTAAGAAAATAAACATTTACATTGAAAACATATTGATTGGTAATAATTATTACTAATTAGTTTGTATTCACTTTTCAATTTTCTTTAATCAAAAATCTGATTTTCATCTTTGTTTTTTTCCCTTGCGTTTACAATATTTTTAGTTCTCTGACAAGTCGTCTTTTTCTTTGGCCGAGTCATCTGTCAGTTGCAATTGGTCTAAAATAACTAGACCATTGTAGTTAGCAATGTTAGCAATGCTAAGCTATTGGTTGTGTTTGGAAGCTGCTTTTTGATTTGACTTGTTTTAGATATTATTTTTCTTGGATTTATGAATGAAGTTTATATAATAAGAACAAATAATGTGTCCTTAGCCATTAAACATTCCCCTCACTCGTTCCATGGACGGTATCATGCCAAATCATGATAATCTGTTTATTACTTTTTTTAGGGAAAGGAAACTTGAACCTTAAGTTGCCTAAATAATGAATTCACGTGCAATCAAAATACCTGTGTAAAACAATAGCCTCCGCTAACAGGAGTCAGTTAACAATATTTATTAGAAAAAGTTATTCAAGGTCAATGACAGAGATATCTAAGTATAAATGTGACACTGTAACTTACCAAGTCCCAGATCTGGTATGGATGTAAGGAATCTTTCTCCCATGGCTCTTCCAATTAACGCCTTCTCACACCACCAGTAACATTAATTGTATTAAGTATTACAACAAGTTAATGTTAACAAACGGATTCCTTTCTTATGTTCTGCGAGTGTTCTCTCCCGTTCTGTGAGTGTTTTTTCCCCGTTCACAGGTCAAAGTACTAAGGTCTTGACCACTCCTTATTGCATGCTTCCTTTAATTTGCAGTCTGCCTTTAACTGTTTATCGGGTGGGAAAAGCAAAAAAGCTGTTTTCTGAGACTAGTCTTGTCTCTGAAAACACAGGCATAAAGGACCTCTTTTAATTTGGTTCACTCCTGTACTTGAGCACAGTAAAATGAGTAGAATATACTTGCAGTAGATACAGCTGTAGCTCGTGTTTTGTTTTCTGTCCCTTAATACAATTCTGTATTATGCATTTTGCATCTTTCTATTTCTATTATTAATTGCATCTATTCTTTGTTCTTTGCATTATTTTAAGGTCCTTGCCCCTTAAAGCAAAAAATGCCTGAAACAGCTTTGTCCCTACAGCTGTTAGACTGCTTAATGACATTGGACAGTAAAGGCAGATGAGGAACTGTTATTGCTTTTGATGCTCAATTTTTCATCATAATTAATATTTACTGAATTTAATATATCATTTTGATCATAATACTAATAATAATAGTAATTTGTATCATAATCATAATCACACATACCTTCACTACAATGTGAAAAATCTGATTCAATTGAATATTTTTATTTAACATGTTTGTTTGTGTTTGTGGGTCTGCCCCACTGTCTATGTCTTTTTTGCTGCTGGAAACTACAACTGAAGTTCCCTAATAGGAAAATAAAAGTTATTCTATTCTATCATATTTACTGGGATCAGAACATTTCCAAGTAGCTGGAGACAGTCTAAGTTGATGATGGTTCAACACACTCAACCTGTGGTGTATGTAAGTGTATTACTTTTTCCCATGGCTTGCTTGCGTTAATTCTGACACAGTCTTGGCTTGGGAAACATTCTGCGTTTGCTCTATGAATTCATATTAGGTTCTATATTAATGTATTTCTATTTTTATGGAATACACATAGATACATCTGTGCTATAGCACAGTTGTGGAGAGGAAAGTAACCTTTCATTTGAATGACACCCTGGAATGAATTGTTTGACATTCCCACACAGCAATATTGAATTACAGGTTTCATATATAAACAATTTGAGTAGGCTATTATATTCACTGATGTCTGAAAATGCTCTTCAGAGCCCAATAAACTGAGAAATTAACTTCAGAGAAATGTGCTCTCCACTCCACAAGTCAATGATTAAGTGAACAATATAAAGGTCTCAGGTATCTGGCTACATGCATGGACTCTGAGGAGGATATATTGTATATTGAGGGTATATTGTGTCCAAAGTTTAACTTTGGTGTACAAACACTGAGAAGCAGTAAAGTATAATAGCAGGGACATGCAGTGCAGCCTGGTGGTGTAAGGCAGGTATGAAACACTTCTGTTTTTACTATAAGTGATCCACCAGGCCCACATCCATTTGGAGTAAACAGACAACAGATTTAAACCAATTATCTTTATTTGCATTATAATTTGTGGCATGTATAATTATTTAATTTAATATTGGACATGCATTTATCTGCAAATTGGTACAATATAAGTGAACTATGTTTGATATGGAGTAAGAGTTGTTTACCAACAGAGGATGTAAAAAAGAGTGATAAAAAAGAGTGATATCCATGTTGTTTTTCTCTTTCTACCATGTCAGATCCATGGTCTAAACTGGGCTGTAGTTTTTGTCAATCAGCTGCCAATTTAGGCCTTGGAAACATGGGCTGCATTTGAATCCAGTTTAACACGCTCCCTTCCCTTGCTGTCTTCCCTCGAGGGAGCTATCTTGTGACGCAATTTGCTACGTGCAGCAAGCAAACTTAAAAGCTGCTCTGCAAGGGAGGATTGAGGAGTAACAAGCAAAAACGGAACCGAACCACCCTCGCAACATTTCAGAAGTGCAACACCATAGAGTTGAAATGTGACCGCCACATAGTTACGTGGTGACCGCCCACTTTTTCCATGTGGAGCATTGCATTGTGGGATTCCCTTCTTGCTAGAAGCTTGCATTTTTTATCTATCTGTCCAGCAACATCCTTTCAGTTAGCAGGGAGCCTACTGGTGTCTACAGCAGAGTGAATGCAACCAAATCCGATCCAACCAAACACTTTCCCTGAGTTGCATTTTTAAAGGGAACTATTGGTTTTCTCAACATGTTTACAGTATGTGTTTGTTTTGTTCATAGGAGCAGCTGCTCAGTTCTGTTTCTTCAAATGGGTTCAGTCATCCCTAAAGAAAGTGGGCAGGTGTGTTTATGGCATGTGTGAATCATGTCCAACAAAATTTCCAATTCCTTTTCCAGACAGTTTTAATTAAAAATAACATAATGTGTACAACAAAATGTACAATGTCTATGTCTAATCTAATGATGAAAATAAACAAAAAAATAATAATGTAAAAGGCTAAAACCATCAGTACTTAAGGCTACCCACACAAATAATATCATAAGTCCCACCCTCAATGACATTTTTCATTGGTGGTTTGAAAAGAGTGACAGATTTTCAGGGAGGAACCGACCCTCCAGGACCAGATCGTGTTAACGCCCTCATTTCTGGCTGTTGGCATGGAAACCAGACAACTGACTGAGGAGAATGCTGACTTTGCCTCACGTGACAGATACCACCACTCATCCTTCATTAGTGCTGATGAACTTGCCAGCCAACTCAAATAGTCAATCTACACTTTGTATTGATTCCGCAGTTCATGTTTCTGTCCAAAGAAAGATATTAAATGGCACCATCATTCTTTGTGTTGTACATGGGCAATGTACAATGTAAACATGTATTATTGTTGAATGACTTGAATGAATTTCTGTAGCCACTGAATTATAAATTAATCTAAATTAATTGAAGAGCTATTTGTACACTACTACTACTACTATGACCTATCGCTCCTTTGCATGGAGCATAGGCCGTTGACAACAGTCCGCCAGACTCCTCTGTCCTGAGCTTTCTTTTCCAGCTGTTTCCATGTCAGCCCGCTCTGTTTGATGTCAGCCTCGAGGTCCCTGCGCCAGGTGTTCTTGGGCCGGCCTCTCTTCCTTGTGCCCTGCGGGTTCCATTTCAGGGCCTGCCCGGTGATGCTGGTGATCGGTTTTCGGAGTGTGTGGCCGATCCATCCCCATCGTTTCCGCTTGATCTGTTCTTCTGCAGGTTTTTGGTCCGTTCTCTGCCAGAGATCATTGTTGCTTATCTTGTCCGGCCAGTAGATTCTCAAGATCCGCCTCAGGCAGCTGTTGATGAATGTTTGTACTTTTTGTCATTGTGGTCCTGGTTGTTCTCCACATCTCTGACCCGTAGAGTAGCATGGGCTTGATGTTGGAATTGACGAATCTGAGCTTTTGTCCGCTGGCTGATTTCTTTGGAGCTCCAGATGTTCTTCAGTTGGATGAATGAAGCTCTTGCCTTGCCGATTCTCGCTCTGACGTCTGCGTCCGTGCCCCCCTGCCTGTCAATGACACTGCCTAGGTAAGTGAAGGCTTCTTACTCCTCAAGTGCTGTTCCCTCCAGGGAACTAATTAGTTTGTATTCACTTTTCAATTTTCTTTAATCAAAAATCTGATTTTCATCTTTGTTTTTTTCCCTTGCGTTTACAATATTTTTAGTTCTCTGACAAGTCGTCTTTTTCTTTGGCCGAGTCATCTGTCAGTTGCAATTGGTCTAAAATAACTAGACCATTGTAGTTAGCAATGTTAGCAATGCTAAGCTATTGGTTGTGTTTGGAAGCTGCTTTTTGATTTGACTTGTTTTAGATATTATTTTTCTTGGATTTATGAATGAAGTTTATATAATAAGAACAAATAATGTGTCCTTAGCCATTAAACATTCCCCTCACTCGTTCCATGGACGGTATCATGCCAAATCATGATAATCTGTTTATTACTTTTTTTAGGGAAAGGAAACTTGAACCTTAAGTTGCCTAAATAATGAATTCACGTGCAATCAAAATACCTGTGTAAAACAATAGCCTCCGCTAACAGGAGTCAGTTAACAATATTTATTAGAAAAAGTTATTCAAGGTCAATGACAGAGATATCTAAGTATAAATGTGACACTGTAACTTACCAAGTCCCAGATCTGGTATGGATGTAAGGAATCTTTCTCCCATGGCTCTTCCAATTAACGCCTTCTCACACCACCAGTAACATTAATTGTATTAAGTATTACAACAAGTTAATGTTAACAAACGGATTCCTTTCTTATGTTCTGCGAGTGTTCTCTCCCGTTCTGTGAGTGTTTTTTCCCCGTTCACAGGTCAAAGTACTAAGGTCTTGACCACTCCTTATTGCATGCTTCCTTTAATTTGCAGTCTGCCTTTAACTGTTTATCGGGTGGGAAAAGCAAAAAAGCTGTTTTCTGAGACTAGTCTTGTCTCTGAAAACACAGGCATAAAGGACCTCTTTTAATTTGGTTCACTCCTGTACTTGAGCACAGTAAAATGAGTAGAATATACTTGCAGTAGATACAGCTGTAGCTCGTGTTTTGTTTTCTGTCCCTTAATACAATTCTGTATTATGCATTTTGCATCTTTCTATTTCTATTATTAATTGCATCTATTCTTTGTTCTTTGCATTATTTTAAGGTCCTTGCCCCTTAAAGCAAAAAATGCCTGAAACAGCTTTGTCCCTACAGCTGTTAGACTGCTTAATGACATTGGACAGTAAAGGCAGATGAGGAACTGTTATTGCTTTTGATGCTCAATTTTTCATCATAATTAATATTTACTGAATTTAATATATCATTTTGATCATAATACTAATAATAATAGTAATTTGTATCATAATCATAATCACACATACCTTCACTACAATGTGAAAAATCTGATTCAATTGAATATTTTTATTTAACATGTTTGTTTGTGTTTGTGGGTCTGCCCCACTGTCTATGTCTTTTTTGCTGCTGGAAACTACAACTGAAGTTCCCTAATAGGAAAATAAAAGTTATTCTATTCTATCATATTTACTGGGATCAGAACATTTCCAAGTAGCTGGAGACAGTCTAAGTTGATGATGGTTCAACACACTCAACCTGTGGTGTATGTAAGTGTATTACTTTTTCCCATGGCTTGCTTGCGTTAATTCTGACACAGTCTTGGCTTGGGAAACATTCTGCGTTTGCTCTATGAATTCATATTAGGTTCTATATTAATGTATTTCTATTTTTATGGAATACACATAGATACATCTGTGCTATAGCACAGTTGTGGAGAGGAAAGTAACCTTTCATTTGAATGACACCCTGGAATGAATTGTTTGACATTCCCACACAGCAATATTGAATTACAGGTTTCATATATAAACAATTTGAGTAGGCTATTATATTCACTGATGTCTGAAAATGCTCTTCAGAGCCCAATAAACTGAGAAATTAACTTCAGAGAAATGTGCTCTCCACTCCACAAGTCAATGATTAAGTGAACAATATAAAGGTCTCAGGTATCTGGCTACATGCATGGACTCTGAGGAGGATATATTGTATATTGAGGGTATATTGTGTCCAAAGTTTAACTTTGGTGTACAAACACTGAGAAGCAGTAAAGTATAATAGCAGGGACATGCAGTGCAGCCTGGTGGTGTAAGGCAGGTATGAAACACTTCTGTTTTTACTATAAGTGATCCACCAGGCCCACATCCATTTGGAGTAAACAGACAACAGATTTAAACCAATTATCTTTATTTGCATTATAATTTGTGGCATGTATAATTATTTAATTTAATATTGGACATGCATTTATCTGCAAATTGGTACAATATAAGTGAACTATGTTTGATATGGAGTAAGAGTTGTTTACCAACAGAGGATGTAAAAAAGAGTGATAAAAAAGAGTGATATCCATGTTGTTTTTCTCTTTCTACCATGTCAGATCCATGGTCTAAACTGGGCTGTAGTTTTTGTCAATCAGCTGCCAATTTAGGCCTTGGAAACATGGGCTGCATTTGAATCCAGTTTAACACGCTCCCTTCCCTTGCTGTCTTCCCTCGAGGGAGCTATCTTGTGACGCAATTTGCTACGTGCAGCAAGCAAACTTAAAAGCTGCTCTGCAAGGGAGGATTGAGGAGTAACAAGCAAAAACGGAACCGAACCACCCTCGCAACATTTCAGAAGTGCAACACCATAGAGTTGAAATGTGACCGCCACATAGTTACGTGGTGACCGCCCACTTTTTCCATGTGGAGCATTGCATTGTGGGATTCCCTTCTTGCTAGAAGCTTGCATTTTTTATCTATCTGTCCAGCAACATCCTTTCAGTTAGCAGGGAGCCTACTGGTGTCTACAGCAGAGTGAATGCAACCAAATCCGATCCAACCAAACACTTTCCCTGAGTTGCATTTTTAAAGGGAACTATTGGTTTTCTCAACATGTTTACAGTATGTGTTTGTTTTGTTCATAGGAGCAGCTGCTCAGTTCTGTTTCTTCAAATGGGTTCAGTCATCCCTAAAGAAAGTGGGCAGGTGTGTTTATGGCATGTGTGAATCATGTCCAACAAAATTTCCAATTCCTTTTCCAGACAGTTTTAATTAAAAATAACATAATGTGTACAACAAAATGTACAATGTCTATGTCTAATCTAATGATGAAAATAAACAAAAAAATAATAATGTAAAAGGCTAAAACCATCAGTACTTAAGGCTACCCACACAAATAATATCATAAGTCCCACCCTCAATGACATTTTTCATTGGTGGTTTGAAAAGAGTGACAGATTTTCAGGGAGGAACCGACCCTCCAGGACCAGATCGTGTTAACGCCCTCATTTCTGGCTGTTGGCATGGAAACCAGACAACTGACTGAGGAGAATGCTGACTTTGCCTCACGTGACAGATACCACCACTCATCCTTCATTAGTGCTGATGAACTTGCCAGCCAACTCAAATAGTCAATCTACACTTTGTATTGATTCCGCAGTTCATGTTTCTGTCCAAAGAAAGATATTAAATGGCACCATCATTCTTTGTGTTGTACATGGGCAATGTACAATGTAAACATGTATTATTGTTGAATGACTTGAATGAATTTCTGTAGCCACTGAATTATAAATTAATCTAAATTAATTGAAGAGCTATTTGTACACTACTACTACTACTATGACCTATCGCTCCTTTGCATGGAGCATAGGCCGTTGACAACAGTCCGCCAGACTCCTCTGTCCTGAGCTTTCTTTTCCAGCTGTTTCCATGTCAGCCCGCTCTGTTTGATGTCAGCCTCGAGGTCCCTGCGCCAGGTGTTCTTGGGCCGGCCTCTCTTCCTTGTGCCCTGCGGGTTCCATTTCAGGGCCTGCCCGGTGATGCTGGTGATCGGTTTTCGGAGTGTGTGGCCGATCCATCCCCATCGTTTCCGCTTGATCTGTTCTTCTGCAGGTTTTTGGTCCGTTCTCTGCCAGAGATCATTGTTGCTTATCTTGTCCGGCCAGTAGATTCTCAAGATCCGCCTCAGGCAGCTGTTGATGAATGTTTGTACTTTTTGTCATTGTGGTCCTGGTTGTTCTCCACATCTCTGACCCGTAGAGTAGCATGGGCTTGATGTTGGAATTGACGAATCTGAGCTTTTGTCCGCTGGCTGATTTCTTTGGAGCTCCAGATGTTCTTCAGTTGGATGAATGAAGCTCTTGCCTTGCCGATTCTCGCTCTGACGTCTGCGTCCGTGCCCCCCTGCCTGTCAATGACACTGCCTAGGTAAGTGAAGGCTTCTTACTCCTCAAGTGCTGTTCCCTCCAGGGTCACAGGGTCTTCAGATGTTGCGTTGACCTTGAGGATTTTAGTTTTCCCTCTGTGGATGTTGAGGCCTACTAGTGATGAGGTGTTTGCCAGGACTCTTGTCTTTTCCTGCATCTGCTGTCGACTATGAGATAGCAGAGCTATATCGTCCGCGAAGTCTAGGTCATCTAGCTGTGTTGTGAGTGTCCACTGGATCCCATTTCTCCTCTGTGCTGTTGTGATCTTCATTGTCTAATCGATAGCCAGGAGGAAGAGGAAGGGGGACAGTAAGCAGCCTTGTCTGACCCATGTCTTTACTTGGAAGCTTCGAGTGAGCTGTCCTTCGTGTATAACTCTGCAGGTCATCCCTTCGTAGGAGTTCCTGATGATGGTGACAAAGTTTTCTGGAATGCCATAGTGTCTGAGAAGTTTCCAGAGGGTGTCTCTGTCGACGCTGTCAAACACCTTCTCATAATCTATGAGGTTGATAATTTGATATACAGTGGAGAGTTCCATTCCAGTGATTGCTCGACTATGATGCGAAGGTCTGCAATCTGGTCCACACATTTGTACACATGGTCAGTTAAAAAACGTAACGTATGAAAATGTTAATCATGAAATTATATTTTTGGAAATTAAATATTTTCAAAAATATATGGGATATATCCCAGTATGCTTTACGCTCATGGTTCTGCTAAATTATGAAACTCTAAAATCTGACTGAAGGTTGACATTCAGACATACCGTTTACACAGGAGAAATCTATATTTTAAAAAGATGGTGACTTTTCAGTGTAAATGCTAATATTTCTGCTGACTGACACACACATACACAGCCTACATAATGTGTGCATGATTCATAAGTCTAATTAAAAATTAACTGGTTCATCCATGCTATTCATTCTTTCCCTTACTCTCTCCTCTCTGGGTCTCTCCCCTCCTCCAAATATATCTCCCAGTTGGGCTCCTACTACAGCTCCTAAGGTAGTTCCCCCAGCCACCCCAGCCACCCAACCCAGCCCACCCAGCCCTGCCACCCAACCCAGCCCACCCAGCCCAGCCACCCCAGCTACCCCAACCGCCCTAGCTACCCCACCCACCCCAGCTACCCCACCCACCCCAGGTACCCCAACCGCCCTAGCTACCCCACCCACCCCAGCTACCCCAGCTACCCCAGCCGCCCTAGCTACCCCACCCACCCCAGCTACCCCAGCCGCCCTAGCTACCCCACCCACCCCAGCCACCGCCATAACTGGACCCACTAGAGCCCCTGCTATGCCCCCTATTACTGCCCCCAGAATGGCCAATCCAAGCTTCAGATACCCCTGCACATCCTGTCTGGGCTCCTCTCTGTGCAGCTGTCTGAGTGCGTCCATCTCTTTTCTATGCCTGTTCTTCAGTTTCTGAATTGCCTCGTCCAAGGGTTTTGTAGCACTATCCTCTCCGAACTCTCTTTCCAACTCCTCAAGCTCGGTTCGGTGTCGGTCTCTTAGCTTCTTCTCCTCTCTCTGTAGCTCCTGTTCTCTCTCCGTCTGTTTCTCTCGCTCTTCACGTGATGGCAGATCCGGTTGTCCTTGGCGTCTCTGTCCCCTCACTGCAAAACCAAGCAAAAAGTTCACAATCCTTATGTACAGTATTTCCCTTTTTATCTCAAATGCCTTCCATTTATTGTTTTGCAAATACATTAATTAAATGCAGAATAAATTGAGATTAGAGCCAGTCAAAACATTTTTTAAACAGTGTTAGGACCCAGTTCACTCTGTTTCATATGAATCCAGTAACAGCAGTACATGAAGACAATGATTTTTCCATCAGATTTCTCCATTGACTTGCATAGTGAAACCAGAGAGGAAAAAGTTACTGAACTTGCACTTTCTACATTTTTGCATACAATGATGTAGAACTGATTATTTATATATTTTTTGAAACCCCAGGGACGGGTCTCAAATCCCATCCATGAGTGAACAATATTACATATACTGTGTTTGAGTATTGTGATGTAACATCCATTGTACTTCCTAAAATCCCATTAAAAGGCATTAAAATGCATTGAAGGGTCCTGGTCTTAGCTTTCTTTTCAAGAAAGACATTATTAATACACATTTAAATATATATTGTTCAAATATTTTAAATACACTCTAACCTTGACATCTGGACATCTTATGATGTGCAATTTTGAAGTAATTGTGAATTATTGCCTGTATGGCTGTTAAAGTACAATTAAGCAAGGGGGCTGAATACTTAAGGAAATTATTGTTTTCTGTTTTACATTTGTAAATAATTTGGAACAAATTGTAGATTTTACTTTCCACATTGACATTGTAAATATTTCTATGTTGAATACCAGCAAAAAAGCCTGTTTCAACATTTGTTAATGAAATATTCATAGCAAATATCAAAAAGTCTAAGGGGGCTTGAATGGGGCTCAGCACACTGTATATGTTCTAAGCACAGAAACACAATGTTTAAAAAATACAATCAAGCTCTGTCTAAAAACACAAAAGAGCACAAAGAAAGTGACACTTAAAAATGAAAGACAAGTTGGGTACAGCACACAATTCATGGGACACACCCTTGGAAAGTTCTGACATTTTGTTGACACATTTTTTGTGAAATGCACAGCATGCTCTGCACTGCAGATACACAAACAAACAAAAAAATAAACACAATCAAAACAGTTGTGTTGTGTTGATTGCTTAAGAAACAAAAAGTGAATGTCTTTTCAGACCCCCTGCTATGGGAAGTCTACATTAGTTAAGGTAGGCTACAAGAAATACTGAAAAATGCACCAAATAGACTGAACGTCCTCTCAGTTTTTATCTCAGGTGATTAATTTCAAAAAGACATTCAACCAATGTGCACTTAATTCATAATCTGAACTGCTTGTTATTTTTGTTTATTTATTTATTTATAATTTGGCACCCAATGGGGGGCTATCTGTGAACTGCGTGCGAGTAGCTCTCTTATTGATGTGTCTATGGAGTAGAGCGGAGTAGTACCATTAAAAATTGATATTGAAAAAATATTGATTTACTGGCAATAAGTATTAATAATGAGTTTGTATTCACTTTTAAATTTTCTTTGATTAAAAATCAGATTTTCACCTTGGGTTTGTTTTCCCTCTTGCGTTTACAATGTTTTTTCACTCTCAGTCGTCATCTTTTCTTCAGCCAAGTCATCTGTCTGTTGCAATTGATCTTAAATAACTAGATGTACTTGTATTGTAACTAACTAGTTAGCAATGTTAGCAATGCTGCTTGGTTGATTGTGTTTGGGAGCTGATTTTTTTTTTTACTTGCTTTACATATTATTTATCTCGGATTTATGAAGGAAGTTTATATAATAAGAAGAAATAATGTGTCCTTAGCCATTAAGCATTCCCCTCACTTGTTCCATGAACAGTATCCTGCCAAACCATGCTAAGATGTTACCATTGTTAGGAAAATAAGTGAACTGTAAGTTGCATAAATAATTTGAACATTACAAATAAATTCACAACAGTGCTTCAAGGTCAATGACAGCATTTGAGTATATATGTGACACTGTAACTTACCAAATGCAAAGAATCTGTCTCCCATGGCTGAAAATACCTTTTATGTACCTCTTCCAATTAACAAATTCTCACCACCAGTAACAATTATTGTATTAACTATTTCAAGTTAATGTTAACATGTCTTTCTCATGTTCTAAAAAGTGTTTTTCTCCCGTTTGCGTTCGCTTTCCCTTCCCTAGTTTCGTCGTTACTCTGGGTTGCATGCTTCCTTTAACTGTTGATGCGGATTGTTGTCCAGCAACTTTTTTTGTTGTTTTTAAACGCATCGCGGCGAGAAGGGTGTGCCTGCAATACCGGAGCGGTGCAGTCTCAGGGCCGGGACAGTCTCGGGACCGTCTGAGGACACTACAGTCCTGCGCATGCACAAGAGAAACAAAAAGATGGACGACAATCTGAACGTGAGTACAAAACTGAATGTGAATCAAGTTTTATTTGTTTAATGTTAAAAACAATTCTGGTGTCTTGAATCCGACAGCAAAGTTAATGTTAGCTAGCTGTTAAGTGTGAGTAGCTTACTGGCGTTTTGTATGGAACGTGAACTTTAGCGAGAATCTGACACGGTTTCGAGAGTTAGGCAGAGTGTATGGCTATGGATATAACTTTAGCATTAGGTTGGGCATGTAATGTTAGCTAGCTAACGTTACATAAATAGATATTGCCAGCTAACGTAGCCTATCTACCGTTTAGCTAAATAGAATTTAACGTTAGCTTATGATAGTGTTGGCTAACGCTAATGTTCGATTCCAAGATAATCGAAGCATATTTAAAAGGCACTACAAACAATCATCTGTTATAACGTTAGTTTACCGATAGCTTGCTGCAAAACGAACTAACGTTGACGTTAGCCTCATTTGTTTATTAGTTTAATGAAACCGTAGCGCGGTTTTGGCAAGCCCAACTAGTTGACTATGATAACGAATTCTAGCCAGCACATTGAGTAAACTTCAAAAGATGGTAAGAGCATGTCGATATGATCTGTGTCTGTCAGCTACATTACATCAGCAGTACTGTCTTCAGTGTAAATGTTTGTTTACTAATTGTTTAACCATTTTAATTAAGTTTAAATAATCTTAATAATTAGCTAAACTGTGCTGACTGCCTGTTTACCCCCACTGTATGTGTTATCAGTCAGTCTCTTCACTTGGACATTGTTTTGTAATGTTGGGTATTTTTTAATAGTCAGTTATTATGTATTCTGCATCTATAGGCTTACACTACTTACATGTGTTAGATTCTGTCATGTGCTGTATATATGAAGTGATTTCACAGACACAGATTAATATCAATCCAGGACAGAATATTCAAAATGTCTTTTGGTCCAGTATTAGGCTGAATTTGTGTCAGTGAAATTAACTCTAAGTGTTCAATTTGACCAATTAGGCTTTCTCTTTTTGAAGATTCACATAACAATACAAAAAGAAAAGATCCTTGCCACTAACGAGATGCACCACATGCTGCAATAAGTTTCACTGCCCGGTTTATCATCACAGGTAAGAGTAGAGAATGTAATTTTATTTACACAATGCCATAAAATCTATCAACTATTTACTAATATTACTTAATACCTTAATAAAGAAGTAGACCATTAGCAAATGTTAGCTAAATATGAGTTAACTGTTATTTAATGCTTATAACTGTAAAAAGCAATGTTAATGAATGTACCCTTTTTTATTTTATTTTAAGTGTTACCAATATTTATGTTAACCTTGCAGTGATTATGTTGTCCGTCTTTACTATTTCAGTGAAGTGGAGGAATTTAACCGAGGGATATACCGGCAATTGAGGACAGAAGGGAGACCATTCAATTGGTAGGTAGTGCTGTTACCGACTTCACAATCTGTGGTTTGAATATTGAAGGCTCAGGAAAAGTCAAATGTCAATAACATGTTATTTCTATTTTGTTTTCTATTGTATTATTGCATCTCTCTCTCTCTCTCTCTCTCAGAACAGGAAACCAGGTCCAACAGGCGGAATGTACAGCGCTGGAGCCTCTCAAAATTGCCATGTAGCCTGTGCAAATAAAAGTTATTTCTTTTAAATTTTGTGCACAAATTTGTTTACATTCACGCTACTAAGCATTTTCCTTCAATGAGATAAACCACCACCAGTCAGGGTGTGACCATGAATTACACTGACACAACTTTTGCTGGGGACAATAAAAGACCACTCAAATATGTGTTTTTGTCACATGACACAATGCCACAGGTGAACAATATAAAGGTCTCAGGTATCTGGCTACATGCATGGACTCTGCGGAGAGTATATTGTGTCCAAAGTTTAAATTTGGTGTACAAACACTGAGAAGCAGTGAAGTATAACAGCAGGGACATGCAGTGCAGTTGCCTGGTGGTGTAAGGCAGGTATGAAACACTTCTGTTTTCACTATAAGTGATCCACCAGGCATGTATAATTATTGAATTTAATATTGGACATGCATTTATCTGCAAATTGGTACAATATAAGTGAACTATGTTTGATATGGAGTAAGAGTTGTTTACCAACAGAGGATGGAAAAAAAGAGTGATAAAAAAGAGTGATATCCATGTTGTTTTTCTCTTTCTACCATGTCAGATCCATGGTCCAAACTGGGCTGTAGTTTTTGTCAATCAGCTGCCAATGTAGGCCTTGGAAACATGGGCTGCATTTGAATCCGGTTTAACACGCTCCCTTCCCTTGCTGTCTTCCCTCGAGGGAGCTATCTTGTGACGCAATTTGCTACGTGCAGCAAGCAAACTTAAAAGGTGCTCTGCAAGGGAGGATTGAGGAGTAACAAACAAAAACGGAACCGAACCGCCCTCGCAACATTTCAGAAGTGCAACACCATAGAGTTGAAATGTGACCGCCACATAGTTATGTGACCGCCCACTTTTTACATGTGGAGCATTGCATTGTGGGATTCCCTTCTTGCTAGAAGCTTGCATTTTATACCATTGGTGGAGGGGAGAGTAAACAAGGGAGCGAGGAAATATAATTACTCCCTCCTCTTTCTTAAAATGGATCCGAATCACACTTGGTGTGGCTGCCATATTTCATCCTGGCATTTTGGGGATTCCCCCCTTGAAGCAAGGGAAGGGAATGACAGGAAGAAAGGATACATTTCGGATCCGATCGCAGCCAGTCAGTGGCTTAAATGCAACTGCAACAAAAATCAGTAGACGCTGCGACCCTCCAGGACTGGAGCCTGACCACATATTTTATCTATCTGTCCAGTAACATCCTTTCAGTTAGCAGGGAGCCAACTGGTGTCTACAGCAGAGTGAATGCAACCAAATCCGATCCAACCAAACACCTTCCCTGGGTTGCATTTTTAAAGGGAACTATTGGTTTTCTCAACATGTTTACAGTTTGTGTTTGTTTTGTTCATAGGAGCAGCTGCTCGGTTCTGTTTCTTCAAATGGGTTCAGTCATCCCTAAAGAAAGTGGGCAGGTGTGTTTATGGCATGTGTGAATCATGGCCAACAAAATGTCCAATTCCTTTTCCAGACAGTTTTAATTAAAAATAACATAATGTGTACAACAAAATGTACAATGTCTATGTCTAATCTAATGATGAAAATAAACAAAAAAATAATAATGTAAAAGGCTAAAACCATCAGTATTTAAGGCTGGCCACACATGTAATATCGTAAGTCCCACCCTCAATGACATTTTTCATTGGTGGTTTGAAAAGAGTGACAGATCTTCAGGGAGGAACCGACCCTCCAGGACCAGATCGTGTTAACGCCCTCATTTCTGGCTATTGGCATGGAAACCAGACAACTGACTGAGGAGAATGCTCACTTTGCCTCACGTGACAGATACCACCACTCATCCTTCATTAGTGCTGATGAACTTGCCAGCCGACTCAAATAGTCAATCTACACTTTGTATTGATTCCGCAGTTCATGTTTCTGTCCAAAGAAAGATATTAAATGGCACCATCATTCTTTGTACTGTACACGGGCAATGTACAATGTAAACATGTATTATTGTTGAATGACTTTCATTTCTGTAGCCACTGAATTATAAATTAATCTAAATTAATTGAAGAGCTATTTGTACACTACTACTACTACTACTACTACTATGGCCTATCGCTCCTTTGCATGGAGCCAGACTCTTCTGTCCTGAGCTTTCTTTTCCAGCTGTTTCCATGTCAGCCCGCTCTGTTTGATGTCAGCCTCGAGGTCCCTGCGCCAGGTGTTCTTGGGCCGGCCTCTCTTCCTTGTGCCCTGCGGGTTCCATTTCAGGGCCTGCCCTGCGGTTTTTTCTGGTGATGCTGGTGATCGGTTTTCGGAGTGTGTGGCCGATCCATCCCCATCGTTTCCGCTTGATCTGTTCTTCTGCAGGTTTTTGGTCCGTTCTCTGCCAGAGATCATTGTTGCTTATCTTGTCCGGCCAGTAGATTCTCAAAATCCGCCTCAGGCAGCTGTTGATGAATGTTTGTACTTTTTGTCATTGTGGTCCTGGTTGTTCTCCACATCTCTGATCCGTAGAGTAGCATGGGCTTGATGTTGGAATTGAAGAATCTGAGCTTTTGTCCGCTGGCTGATTTCTTTGGAGCTCCAGATGTTCTTCAGTTGGATGAATGAAGCTCTTGCCTTGCCGATTCTCGCTCTGACGTCTGCGTCCGTGCCCCCCTGCCTGTCAATGACACTGCCTAGGTAAGTGAAGGCTTCTTACTCCTCAAGTGCTGTTCCCTCCAGGGTCACAGGGTCTTCAGATGTTGTGTTGACCTTGAGGATTTTAGTTTTCCCTCTGTGGATGTTGAGGCCTACTAGTGATGAGGTGTTTGCCAGGACTCTTGTCTTTTCCTGCATCTGCTGTTGACTATGAGATAGCAGAGCTATATCGTCCACGAAGTCTAGGTCATCTAGCTGTGTTGTGAGTGTCCACTGGATCCCATTTCTCCTCTGTGCTGTTGTGATCTTCATTGTCCAATCGATAGCCAGGAGGAAGAGGAAAGGGGACAGTAAGCAGCCTTGTCTGACACATGTCTTTACTTGGAAGCTTCGAGTGAGCTGTCCTTCGTGTATAACTCTGCAGGTCATCCCTTCGTAGGAGTTCCTGATGATGGTGACAAATTTTTCTGGAATGCCATAGTGTCTGAGAAGTTTCCAGAAGGTGTCTCTGTCGACGCTGTCAAACGCCTTCTCATAATCTATGAGGTTGGTAGTGGGAGAGTTCCATTCCAGTGATTGCTCGACTATGATGCGAAGGGCTGCAATCTGGTCCACACATTTGTACACATGGTCAGTTAAAAAACGTAACGTATGAAAATGTTAATCATGAAATTATATTTTTGGAAATAAAATATTTTCTAAAATATATGGGATATATCCCAGTATGCTTTACGCACATGGTTCTGCTAAATTATGAAACTCTAAAATCTGACTGAAGGTTGACATTCAGACATACCGTTTACACAGGAGAAATGTATATTTATATTTATTTTAAAAAAAAACCTTTTCAGTGTAAATGCTAATATTACTGCTGACTGACGCACGCACGCACGCACACACACACACACACACACACACACACACACACACACACACACACACACACACACACACACACACTCACACACACAGCCTGAATAATGTGTGCATGATTCATTAAAAATTGGTATCTGGTTCATTCATGCTATTCCTTCTTTCCCTTACTCTCTCCTCTCTGGGTCTCTCCCCTCCTTCAAATATATCTCCCAGTCGGGCGCCTGCAACAGCTCCTAAGGTAGTTCCCCCAGCCACCCCAGCCAGCCACCCACCCAGCCCATCCACCGCAGCCGGCCCACCCACCCCAGCCACCACAAACGCCATAACTGGACCCACTAGAGCCCCTGCTATGCCCCCTATTACTGCCCCCAGAATGGTCAATCCAGGCTTCAGATACCCCTGCACATCCTGTCTGGGCTCCTCTCTGTACAGCTGTCTGAGTGCCTCCATCTCTTTTCTATGCCTCTTCTTTAGCTCAATCTCTTTCTCCTCCCTTCTCCTCCTTTCTTCCGTCTCCACCCATCTTTTCTTCTCTAGCTTTCTCTTCAGTTCTTCCTCCAGCTCTCTCATGGGTACACCCGTCTTTCCTTTCAGCCTGTTCTTCAGTTTCTGAATTGCCTCGTCCAAGGGTTTTGTAGCACTATCCTCTCCGAACTCTCTTTCCAACTCCTCAAGCTCGGTTCGGTGTCGGTCTCTTAGCTTCTTCTCCTCTCTCTGTAGCTCCTGTTCTCTCTCTGTCTGTTTCTCTCGCTCTTCACGCGATGGCAGATCCGGTTGTCTTTGGCGTCTCTGTCCCCTCACTGCAAAACCAAGCAAAAAGTTCACAATCCGTATGTACAGTATTTCCCTTTTTATCTCAAATGCCTTCCATTTATTGTTTTGCAAATACATTAATTAAATGCAGAATAAATTTAGATTAGAGCCGGTCAAAACATTTTTTAAACAGTGTTAGGACCCAGTTCACTCTGTTTCATATGAATCCAGTAACAGCAGTACATGAAGACAATGATTTCTCCATTGACTAGTATAGTGAAACCAGAGAGGAAAAGTTACTGAACTTGCACCTCCTACATTTTTGCATACAATGATGTAGAACTGATTATTTATATATTTTTTGAACCCCCAGGGACGGGTCTCAAATCCCATCCATGAGTGAACAATATTACATATACTGTGTTTGAGTATTGTGATGTAACATCCATTGTACTTCATAAAATCCCATTAAAAGGCATTAAAATGCATTGAAGGGTCCTGGTCTTGGCTTTCTTTTCAAGAAAGACATTATTAATACACATTTAAAAAATATATATTGTTCAAATATTTTAAATACACTCTAACCTTGACATCTGCATCTAGGCAACTTATGATGTGCAATTTTGAAGTAATTGTGAATTATTGCCTATATGGCTGTTAAAGTACAATTATGCAAGGGGGCTGAATACTTAAGCAAATTATTGTTTTCTGTTTAACATTTGTAAATAATTTGGAACAAATTGTAGATTTTACTTTCCACATTGACATTGTAAATATTTCTATGTTGAATACCAGCAAAAAAGCCTGTTTCAACATTTGTTAATGAAATATTCATACACAGCAAATATCAAAAAGTCTAAGGGGGCTTGAATGGGGCTCAGCACACTGTATATGTTCTAAGCACAGAAACACAATGTTTAAAAAATACAATCAAGCTCTGTCTAAAAACACAAAAGAGCACAAAGAAAGTGACACTTAAAAATGAAAGACAAGTTGGGTACAGCACACAATTCATGGGACACACCCTTGCAAAGTTCAGACATTTTGTTGACACATTTTTTTGTGAAATGCACAGCATGCTCTGCACTGCAGATACACAAACAAACAAAAAAAACAGTTGTGTTGTGTTGATTGCTTATTAGTCTTATTTGTCTACATTAGTTAAGGTAGGCTACAAGAAATAGTTTGACTTGCTTTAGATATTATTTATCTCGGATTTATGAAGGAAGTTTATATAATAAGAAGAAGTAATGTGTCCTTAGCCATTAAGCATTCCCCTCACTTGTTCCATGGACAGTATCCTGCCAAACCATGATAATATGTTTATTTTCCATTGTTAGGAAAATAAGTGAACTGTAAGTTGCATAAATAATTTGAACATTACAAATAAATTCACGACAGTGCTTCAAGGTCAATGACAGCATTTGAGTATATATGTGACACTGTAACTTACCAAATGCAAGTAATCTTTCTCCCATGGCTGAAAATATCTTTTATGTACCTCTTCCAATGAACAAATTCTCACCACCAGTAACAATTATTGTATTAACTATTTCAAGTTAATGTTAACATGTCTTTCTCATGTTCTAAAAAGTGTTTTTCTCCCGTTTGCGTTCACTTTCGTTTGCTTTCACTTTCTCGTCGATACTCTGGGTTGCATGCTTCCTGTAACTGTTTATGGTGAGGGGAAAAGCCAAAAGGCTGTAATTTGGTTGGTTCAGTCTTGGACTTTAGCACTGTACAATCTTTAGTATATACTTGCAATATACAGCTGCAGCTGGTGCAAATTTCAGATCAATATATGATTGCACTAATGAAATAATAATTATTAAATAATAATTAAAGTAACTGTAATTTATCTAAATAAATAGTTGGCTCAAAATCCTGAAACAGATTGGCCCTTGCGCACCCCTCTGGAGTATACAGTAACGAATGCAGATGTGCTGTTTTTAAAGAGCTATAATGTAGAATTTAGATTAGTTTCTAATGAAAGTTTTAATAACTTCGTTTCCAGGTTTATCAATATTACCCATACAAATAGCTTGATTCTACATAACATTGGGACTGAGAATAAAGTCTTGTTCTGCACAAACTAAATACAAACTATTAACATTTATCAATTACCTGTACAGTGTTTGAGGCCATTTCAAACGCCATCATGACCATCTTGGGAATGTTATCTTTAACAGTATTAACCTCAGTCAATATAATTTCCTGTCTTTTCAGGCTTTTGGCAAACGCAAACATTTAGTCTTTGTGATTAATAACAATACAATTTGCACAATATTTGAGCAGCACATGAGAAGCATGTTTATTGATTAAAAACAACCATCACTATATAGCAACAGACACAAAGTGCAAATAGGATAACAAGCTGTCATCTCATCTGAGCACAGGAGATATTGGGGAACCCTGGTTTCCCTGGCAACAGACAACTGAAAAATCTGAAAGCGCTCTAAGGGGATTGCGGAGGATCAGTGCACTTTGCAGAAACAGCGTGATGCTTCACGTGGGCCAATCAGAGTGTCCAACCAGGTCCGCTGCCTCCATTCCGTGTCTCTTTCAACTGAGGGGATAAGACATAGCATTGCATCCATAAAAAATGCCCCCGTTTGCCGACATTTCCCCCCCCCCCTCCACGGTGGTCCTGGGACATACAGACAGGTGGGTGGGCCTGCATCTGAATTTCAGCGAGCGTCTTGAGAACATAGATGTATGCTTTTGAGGAGTCTTCTCTATCTCTGATTTGCTGAAGTCGAGCCGCCCAGGAGGGGCTGTGGTGGGACGTGGCAATGTGAGGATAAACAGGAAATGCTCGACCCTGGTTCACCGTCACTCACTCACTCCCTCCGAGGGAATCCATTTTCTTTCCTGTGCATGTCTAAAAAACGCATACTCACCCCTGCTGGCCTCCCTCTTATGCTGGCCCCCATTATTTTGATGGCTGCTGTTCTTGTTTACATGGGACGTGTAGACTTTGATTGACACAATCAGTGTCCTATGGAAGGGTGAGCTATAGCGCATGCATTTTACCTGTGAACTTCATCCTCACTATATACAGTAACTCTCAACATCAGAGAATTTGATCACAGCAAAAGAAGAGGGGTTGAGGGCCCCACATTAAAACCAGTCCCACTACTAAACCAATGGTTTCATAAAGCATGTGTAACAAGCACCATAACAGCCTAACCATGCTAGGCACATGGGTCAATGCATACTTTACCATAGCTCCGCCCCAGGAAGGGCAAGTACGTCAGACTGCAGAAGGCAGGGTTTCACACACCTTTTCGTAAGTGCTGATTGGACTAGGGGGTGGGGTGTCAAAGGGTGGGGTTTGCAGCATGCCCTCTACTGCATTCATCATTTTTTTCTGGCCAATCAGAAGCCTGCCTGGGCCAGCTGTAGAGTACTGTCTTCTGGGCCAACTGCAGAGACTGACTGCACTGTTCATGGCTTAGAGGAGTCAAGGGGCAGTCTGTAACTAGGGAAGTTGTAGCAAAGGAACAAGCTTACAAATATGACTGGGCTCTCCAGGTTGGGGGGAAAAGAAAAAAAAGGACCGGACTGATGCTTAGAACCTCTATTAAAAAAATAGCTCACAAGCATGGCAGAATTATTATTATCTTTAGTTGAGCCTAATGCACGTGACATCAAGGGGCACCATGCGTTTCGTAACATTTGAGGACAGAATTCTTTCAACTGATAATGCCGTTACATCGTGTTTATGAAGACATTGCACATGCTTCGTGAAAGCTTCAGGAATCCATTCTTTGTGTATCTACACTCTTATATTAGCCCCAGGGCATGCTCCACTTTCTCCTTCTGATGCACTGTTCTTCTGATCATACAAAACTAAATATGTGTTGTGTTGCCAGTCTAGACCCTGAGCCCTGAACTTGTCCTCACGTCTAAAGCAGAGCAGGTGAAGGTCACAGGGAAATTAATCGGGGAAGAAGATATCCTCACCAAACTTTGTGGTATTAGCCCTACATCTCTGTACACCACTGCCAATGAAGAATAGTACCATTTACTTTGTGTCTATGTGCAAATGCAAAATTAAAAAGTGGACCAGGAGGCACCTGTGTGGCTCTATATAATGGCTTCATTGCGCCATTCATAAACATAACTTATTTTTCAGCCTCTAAATGACACAACTATTTTGGCGCCACCAAAGCGATAAGACTTTAGGTGAAGATGCCTTGGTGATCACTGTGTTTGGCGATGCAGCTGTTGTTTCTGATTAAAGCCCTTTTTTTCAGCAATAATGGCTGGGAGAGGAGGATTTTTCAGCAGGATTAAAGCTATCTAATATGACAAGGCTGCTGGTGTTAAAGGACTGCTCAATCACCCGCAGCACATTTACAAGCCAGTTCATACATTTTCTGGACATTATAAATGAAAAAAGAACTGTTCATCTTAAAGCTCTGCTCTTGGTTTTGTATTAGTTTTTATTTTCACTTGCCTCAACATTTGATTCAACTTAGTCTGTGATGTAATGGATTTATCGAGACTTACACTTATCTAGCCCTGTTATCATTACTGGTTAGCCACTCTGGTTAAGAAATGCTTAAATATAAGTCTAACGTGAAAGCTCACGTCACGTTACATTTTATTTTGCATGTCCGCTCATAGGAAGTTGATGGGGCGGCAGTGTGGTATAATGGTTAAGGAACTGGGTTTGTAACCGAAAGGTTGTAGGTTCGATTCCCAGGTCGGACACTGCCGTTGTACCCTTGAGCAAGGTACTTCACCTGCATTGCTTCAATATATATTCAGCTGTATCAATGGATACTATGTATAAATGCAAAAGAAATGCTGTGTAAGTCGCTCTGGATAAGAGCGTCTGCTAAATGCCTATAATGTATAATGTAATCTTAATACAAGGCATATCACTGTTACCCTCCCAAGTTCTTGCCATTTTTGTAGCAACATCAATGCCCTTGTTTCAACCAGCTGTTGTACTTTTCACTTTTCTATACCTTATGTTATAAACCAGAACAAACTATAAGTTCTTTCTGCCCTTGGCACTGTAAAAAATAAAAATAACTACAAATGCAGTATATGTCCAAAAGATTTTGGACTTAACTCCGCAAGTACATATCACACAGGTCATGGTAATACCACAACGACATGTCTGTAAGTGTGTTATTCATTTCAATGTCAAAAGGTATAACTCAGCTGAAGATTGAAACAATATGAACAGTTATGAAGTCAATAGCTATTATGTGTGGGAATACAAGACTTGGATGACCTTATGCGATCAAGTGTAGATACTATGCAAATTGAAACTTTGTAGATGATTTGGTGCACAGCGTCAAAAGTCAATAGCCACATCAATTAAATACAAGTCTGAGTGTACCTCCACCCTGATATCATACAAAGCTTTGAGCGGCACGGTAGCAGATTAAGTTTTAAGGCGATTCGATCACACAGGTGGCACAAAACATCACACGAGCCCTTGGGGAAATCAGTAATAAAAACCGGGTATCTAATGTGCGCAGTACGTCAGAGGCCTTCGTGTATTTAAGCTCACACAGGTTTGTTTTTCCCTGCTGCCATCACATAGAAGAGCTCATGTAGGCATTTACGTCTTCAGTAGGCTTCGTATTTACAGTGCGTTTTGAATCCTGCAGAGGACACTTAAGATAGGTAGATATAGGTCCCAGTCCACCTGCTCGACTTCAGCAAAGCACAGGCCCAAACGCAGAACCCCTGTTCACCCTGTGCCCACCCCTCAGTTAACTAACCTCTCTCACACTCACCCACTATGACTCAAGCCCTTGGCTATGCCAACAGTGTGGTGGCGCACGTTAGCATAACCTCCCAATCACATCTGCAAAAAAAAATAAAAGTAACAAAAAGAACAAAAACTTAATCACTGCTTTGGGATGCTTCAGAAAGCACTTCATGCTTAATGTTTTTTATTATTATTATTATTATTATTCAGTAAGAGCATATGTTATTAGTATTTATTTCTACAGGGGGAACATCTACATGACCTCTTAAACACATTTACACTTGTGGAGAGTGCAGAAAAAACACAGAAGCCAAAGACACTGGGGAATTGTGGGTAGGGATGCCATTAAAGGCGGACATATAGAGAGGGGACTGTAACATCATCAAACAGATTCAAAGTGAGTATGATTTTTCTTTTCTTTTTTCTGTGATTTGCATTTTTAAATATATTTCCTTTGCCTTTTACCTCCTAAATGTACACACCACACAAAACCAACATAGTCTACTAGCTTAACGTGAATAGATACAAGTCTAGAATTCCATGATTTCAGTGTCCAAAAAAGTCGCTCCCAAATCTCAATAGTCTTAAATAAGATTTCTATTGACATGTTTTATTTTTTAATTATTATTTTAAAAAAATCAAACCACTGTAAGCCCTCACAACTCAAAAGGTACATTTTCTACCAGCTTGGGCATACATGTGAAAGATTCCAGAAGCCAAGGCTCCTGACATTATGTTCAGCGACTGAATCACTCAGTGTCCCTCTAATCCTTATGCAGCTGGGCAAATCCACATCAGATAAAGAGGAAAACCTATTGCTTTGTGCCACTATAACGCTGTTACCAAGGTGACCACGGACCAGGAGCTTTAGCCGGTTCCTGATTGAGTTTCAGTGCTCAGGTATTCAGGTATTATAGCCTCTCTGGGAATCACACTGGTAACATTAAATATTGAGAAAGCACAACCAGCTCAATGAATCTGGAAAAAAAACAACTTCCCACTGGTTTAATTTAAAATACATCGGCAGTACCATTAACTTTCCAGAATTTGCGTGAGGCAGGGTTCAAATTTGGCTCCGTGGGCAGAGTTGACAGAGCAGTCACTGAAACTCACCGACGTTAACATGATTACTAATATCTACAAAACAGTGAAGTGAAGTACACATTTCATCCTCTCAGGTAATAACTTACTAAAATGTTGTTTTTTAAAAAAATAGAAAATAACTCTTTCTTGTACTGGAATTGATAACATGCTCATCATAGCATAATCTGGTTCTTGCAATATTAAAGGTAGGCGTTAGTCATCTTTAAAATCTGACTGCAATTATATCTCCGACAAATGGCCTGGTATATGTTTATATTTATTTATATTGTTTATATATATATATTGCATGTTGATCTAGCATGATTGGTTGGAGCCGCGTGATACATGTTTGTATCTGTCCATGCACTGACAGAGAACAAGAACATGCTCTGGGAATGTCACGTCCTAGTTATCATAGAACATTATCCAGGTAGATAGGGTCCCCACGCTCTGATCCAGGACCCACATACCGATTCCTTCATTTTAACTATAACCATTTTGTGAAAATAAGCTAAGCTGATCCCAGATCAGCACTGGGCAGCACTGTCTATCTGCAGCATAGAAAAATCTAAACAAAAAAAGAGAAAAAACGGAACAAAAACACCTTGTTTTGGTGTGAACAGAACACATACAAAATAAAAGCTTTATTCCTAAATACAGTCACTATCGTCCCACGAGGAATTCTGTTTTATTTTATTTTTTTAAATGGATGAGCGGTGTTGGCCCCCCACCCAACCCCTTGTGCCAGGGAGCTCCCACCCACTGCAATGCCAGGGAGAGTGTGGGGGTTTGAGGGGGAGAGGGCTGGATATTGGGAGGGAAGGGTAGGCAGTGTATGGGCGAGCTGCTCATAAGCCCTGCTTGGCCAGTGCAGCGGTGACATCCTCAGCCAGAGTGGCCAGCTGTGGAGACTCCAGCAGGTTGATGCTACCCGAGGAGGACATGTTGCTGTGGCATTGCGGGGAGGTGCTGTCGGACAGCCTGGGTGACTGGCTCACAACGATCTCTGCTCCGTGGTCCACGCGGGCCTTTGCCGCGTCTCGGAAGCTCAGCTTGTGGCTCTCAATCTAAAAAAATGGGGTTGGGTGGGGGGGTTTGAAGAGTATGGTTTTTGGAACGTTTTCTCAAAATTCTAAGTTCGTTACCAGTAGTGATTGTTACATCAGCAATAACATTTTCACTCAAGAACATTCTAATCATATATTTCTGATCTTAAAGGGTTAAAGATCAGGTGACGTGCACCTCTTGCAATCATTTGTCATCATTTCAAGGCAACACATTGGGCGGGGTATTCTTCTGCTTGAACCTTGAAGTATCTCTCTGCTGGTGTCCCACAAGGCCCTGTTCAGGGTCTATTATTATTATTATTATTATTATTCTATTCTTTTCATTAAACTGTACTACCAAGACTCTAGCTGTGATATTTCAGGTTGAAGTGTGGTGACTCACCATAATGTTTCCCCCTCCAGGTGTGTGGTGAGCATTGTCCAGGGAGCCCACTTTGGCCTGGGCCTTGTCTTTGAAGTCTAATCTCATGCTCTCGATACGTACGTGACCACCACCTGAAAAGAGAGAGAGAGGGAGAGATATATCTGGCCTGTGGTAAAAGTTCAGAAAATCATGCCAACCTCACCAACTTATCAAAAATAAACCAATGTTTTAATCTATTCAACTCTCATCAAGTGAAGTTTTTCATTGGTAAAATTGGTGACAATGGCAGAAGAAAAATCATTGTATTGGATTTTTTTTCATATTCATATTCACTCAATGTGGCTCACAAAGAGTCCACTCTCCTTTATGCATTTTGTTAACACTATTCATACAGGGAAAAGCAGAAAAGGCCACATAGAAAGATGTTATCACAGCACAGAAAGTTCCATGATGGGTAACCAAACCCCACGCCCACGGACTGCGTTGCATGGTCTCCCGTTGTTCGAGCATTCTCACTATAAGCTGAACGCATGCACTTCAGGATCACATACTACCTTGTTTCTCTCAGCACTGTTAATCTTAATGTCAGCACACCTGCAGTATGAAAGAATGCCCACTAGATGGCAGTGCAAGCCAACACTGGCACTGTGATCTCACAGCGGCTTAACATCAGAGCAGGTAGAGCTTTCCGATGCATGCAGGACATTTTTACCTCCCCCCACGTTCCCCAGCAGAACCTGTACTTGACTGGAATCTGGAATGGCAGGCGTGAAACTCTACCTGGCCGGTGACGGATGTTGCCCAGTGATCCGCACTTGGAGGTCACGTGACTCAAGTCTATCTTCTTGCTCTGAATTTGCACCTGTGAACCATTGAACCACATACTGATGTTGTTTATGCAAAGGCCCCATCGGAAGGTCAGAAGTTTTAATGTTATTCTTGTTTTATTGAGTCTGTTCTAACTTTCTGTTTTATTTGCTGGTTTGGGTCACCTACCTTGAAAAACAGGAACAGGTTAGAAGGAATTGTTAGAACATGTGCAGTGCAATTGCTGGCACAAATCTAAAGGATTCTCAATCCTTGCTGACCCGATTCACAGAGAGTTTCTTGACCCGATTCACACTTGTTCAGAGAGTTCAGGTTGCTTCCTTTATTCTTTCTTTCTTTATTCTTTATTCACATTCACATTCACGTTTGTACAATGTAAGCTACATTACATGCTTGCTTATAGCCAATGTGGGAATGTGAACTGGTCTCCCTGGGAAGCTATGAAAAGCTTATTGTAGGGAGCCATGGGACATTCAACATAACATTTCATATGGTAAAAATACAGATACATACATATACAAACAGTAAAAATACAGACACATTCATATACATACAATAGCAATACAGACACCTACATATAGACAACAATAAAATCCCAGAATTAGCATATATGTATAATTATAATTATTGATATGAGCTACATAGTTTTTCTTTTAAATGATGTTTGAAAATAGAGATTGACCGTGATATTTTAAGACTAGTGTTTAGCTCGTTCCAGATCCGCGGTCCTTGATACACCACACTCATTCTAGTGCAAACCAGTTTCCGTTTTTTACCAGAAATAAGATGTTTGTTTCTGGTGTCGTGGGTGTAGAGGGGACTGAAGACCGGGATGAGCTCACAGAGTTTATTATTTAAACCTGAGACCACCTGATACATCGTGCAGGCATTGTGGAAGTAGTTGAGTTCTTTAAGCCGCAGAATGCCATATAGGGCGAACAAATGACGGGTAGGTGAATTAGCTCGTGACCATGAGATGGCACGAATATTTTTTTTTTGGAGAATTTCGAGTTTTGTAAGGTGGCTTGGGTAGGTGTTGCTCCAGATAATGTTACAATAGTTGAGGTGTGGTTCAAATAGAGTTTTGTAAATGGTGAGGAGGGCAGAACGTGGTAGCAGGTGTCTCAGTTTAAAAAATAGACCGACATATTTAGATAGTTTATGTAGCAGGTGATCTATATGGCATTTGAAATTTAAACTGTCATCTATGAGGACCCCAAGGAACTTGGTGGAATTTACTCTCTTTATTTCCTCCTCATTTATTTTAATCTGTAGGGTCATGGTCTCCATGTTTTTTAGTTTTCTATTTGAGCAAAATATAACATAATTAGTTTTACTGATGTTAAGGGAGAGTTTATTGACTTTAAACCATGAGTCCACGTTCAGTAGTTCCTTATTTAAAAGGGATTGAAGTTCGTGGATATTTTTATGTGATAGGAATAAATTAGTATCATCAGCAAAGATGACTTTATGGAGGACCTTTGAGGAGTTAACCAGATCATTTATGTAAATGATAAAGAGGAGAGGCCCCAGAATGGAACCTTGGGGAACCCCATAATTGATGTATTTACATTGTGAATTTGATGCATAAATATTTACATATTGTTGTCTCTGGTACAGGTAGCTAGTGAACCAGTTCAGAGCTACTCCTCTGATTCCATAATGGTTTAATTTTTCCAGTAGTATCTTTGTATCAATGGTATCAAAGGCCTTAGACAGGTCTAGAAATATACCAATGCCATAATCACCCTTGTCTATTGCGTCGTTTATTTTTTCAAGGAGATCGAGGATTGCGATACAGGTGGAACTTTTCTTCCTGAAGCCGTACTGAGATGGTGTTAGTATATTATATTTGGTAATATAATTACTGAGTCTACTATACACTACTCTCTCCAGTATTTTGGAGAGTGTAGGTAAGATAGATATGGGACGATAGTTGGCCCTTTCATTTTTATCACCAGATTTGTATATGGGTATAATTTTTGCTATTTTTGTTTTTTGAGGGACAATCCCTGTAAGAAGAGAAAGATTAATGCAGTGGGCAAGTGGCTCCACAATTTCATTTGCAATGGTTTTTAGAATTTTGCTATTTATTTCGTCCTCGCCAGCTGAATTAGAGCTTTTTATAGCCATTATGATATTATATATTTCATCTCTGTCTGTAGGCTTAAAGAAGAAAGACTTCAAGTAATTACCTGTCAGATATTGCTTAAAGGAAACTCCCTGCGGTTGACTGATCTAATCTGCCAAGATGCAGAACCAATAGATTTAAGAACTCATGTGTCCCTGCTGCTATTGGCCTTTTGAATAACATTATGTCATTTTTGTGTGAATTGTTTGTGTGTTGATTGGTGTGTGTTGATTGTTGATGATGATTGTATTACTGCTGGCTGTGCAACAAATTGCCCTTCGGGGATAATAAAAATTACCTAGAACTCTATATATAGTTTTTAAAAAAATTGATTAGACATAGATGTTGGCGCCAGGGAATTATTATTATTATTATTATTATTATTATTATGTTGCATGAACGAGGCTATGATAGAGAAGTGCAAATTTACCCGCTGGAACTGCGTGCAGAAAGGCACACGCGACATGAATACATCAGTGATGCGCGGGCAGCCTCGTGAGCATCCCGCGCGCGACTAAACTTTTTTAACTCAACTCGCCTGCAAACCGCACCGCAGATTTAAGCGAGGCAAAATTGTGCCCAAAACCCGCTATCCTACCCGCTGTTTTTGTTGTTGTTGTTGTTGCCTGTTTTAGGCTAAAGCTAACAAACTTTCTACCGTAGCCTATATTATTAGTAAAATGTAAAAGGCTAAAGCTTAAATCATAAGTCTCACCCTCAAAGTAAACATTTTTATTGGAGGAGTGAAAAGAGTGACAGATGTGTTTTGATCTTCAGAAAGGAACCGACCCTCCAGGACCAGATCGGGTTGACACCCTCATTTCTGGCCGTTGGCTTGGAGACCAGAAAAGTGACTGAGGAGAATGCTGGCTTTGCCTTACGTGACTCAAATAGTCAATCTACACTTTGTATTGATTCCACTGTTCATGTCTAGAAAAAATATTAAATGGCACCATCATTTTTTGTACTGTACATGGGCAGGCAATGTAAGATGTAAACATGTATTATTGTTGAATTACTTAAATTTCCGTAGCCAGTGAATTATGTATTCATATTGGGGGAAATATCCTAAAGTAATTGAAGAGCTATGCGTACAGATGGTCAGTGAAAAACTGAAATGTAGTATGAAAATGTTAAACTGGAAAGGATATTTTTGGAAATAAAATATTTTCAAAAATAAATGGGATATTCTATGCTAAATTATGAAACTCTAAAGTCTGACTGAAGTTTGACAATCAGACATATTGTTTATATGGGGAACATGTATATTTAAAAAAAAGGTTTTCACTGTAGATGCTTGTCTCATATTATCACTCACTGACACACACATTCAGCCTGCATAACATGTGCCTGATTCATAAGTCAAATTAAAAATTAACTGGTTCATTCATGCTATTCCTTCTTTCCCTTACTCTCTCCTCTCTGGGTCTCTCCCCTCCTCCAAAAATATCTCCCAGTTGGGCTCCTACTACAGCTCCTAATATAGTTCCCCCAGCCACCCCACCTGGACCCCTTAGAGCCCCTGCTATGCCCCCTATTACTGCCCCCAGAATGGCCAATCCAGGCTTCAGATACCCCTGCACATGCTGTCTGGGCTTCTGTCTGGGCTCCTCTCTGTGCAGCTGTCTGAGTGCCTCCATCTCTTTTCTATGCCTCTTCTTTAGCTCAATCTCTTTCTCCTCCCTTCTCCTCCTTTCTTCCGTCTCCACCCATCTTTTCTTCTCTAGTTTTCTCTTCAGTTCTTCCTCCAGCTCTCTCATGGGTACACCCGTCTCTCCTTTCAGCCTGTTAATCAGTTTGTTAATTGCCTCCTCCAAGGTTTTCGTAGCACTATCCTCTCCGAACTCTCTTTCCAACTCCTCAAGCTCGGTTCGGTGTCGGTCTCTTAGCTTCTTCTCCTCTCTCTGTAGCTCCTGCTCTCCCTCCGTCTGTTTCTCTCGCTCTTCACGCGATGGCAGATCCGGTTGTCCTTGGCGTCTCTGTCCCCTCTCTGCAAAACCAAGCAAAAAGTTCACAATCCGTATGTACAGTATTTCTCTTTTTATCTCAAATGCCTTCCATTTATTGTTTTGCAAATACATTAATTAAATGCAGAATAAATTCAGTCAAAATCTTTTTGAAACAGTGTTAGGACCCAGTTCACTCTGTTTTATATGAATCCAGTAACAGTAGTACTTGAGCAAGATCAAGATAAGACTCACCTAAACAGGAAGCATCTATTTTTTCCGAAAGGGTCTCCTCCGTTTTTCTCAGCTGTCTGTCGTCATCTCTGACCCTTGAATCTGATTCCTGGCTTCCGAGTTCTTCAAATTTCTGTTTCAACTCTTCTTCCCCCTGTTTTACCTCTCTATCTTTCTCTTGGTTCATTTCCTTTAGCTCCCCATCCTTCTGTCTGTTTTCCTCATGCATTGTAATGGCGTATGTGCATTTACTTTCAGCCACCATTTCATCCACCTTCTCCAGCAGTTCTCTGACCTGAGAGCGATCAGTGCTTTTATTGTCCAAAACGTGATACCTGTTGCCACACTTATCAACAAGCCTTCGAAGCTCGTTCCATCTTTCAATGTGCAGCTCGATTGTTGTCTCTCCAAGTCTGTCCCCCCAAGTGAACAGCACCAACGTGCGTTCACTGGCTTCCTCGTCGAAAACTGACAGATGTTCCTCCGCTCTCCTCCTGTCCGTCTCCGTGAATGACGAGTCGCAGTATATTACCAGCAGGAAAGCATGGGGTTTGCTGGGGCACAAGGACTCGCTTCGCTTTATCATATCTTTAATGTTTTGCGTGTCTTCCTGGTCTTCCTGCCCTGGGAAATCCCTCTGCCATCCAGGTGTTAGGACCACAGTAACCGTCCTCCCATTCACTTTACCCTGCTTCACCACACACTCCAAAGTGTTACTTGTTGCATCAAACGCCTTCTTTCCCAGGATGGTGTTTCCTGTGGAACACTTCCCTGCACAGAATCTTCCCAGGAGAACCATTGTTATATCTGAGAAGCCATGTGCTGCCTCTGTCACAGAAAGAGAGAATAATTCATAATTAATAATTTACTGCTATTTGAGTGATTACAATGCCGTTAAGAGCAAGTTACTGATCGTGCCATCCTCAGTACCCCTGAGTGAAGGTATTACACGCAGGGTTGTGCTCTGCTAATGAAGCAGTGGCTAGTTACTTCTGATGAATCATGCTTTTGTGTAGGTGTGGTGTCAACAGGAGCTGGCAATTCAAGCCACTTCAACAAGTAATATAGAACTCTTTGTTAAAGGTGCTAGAACCAGATTGCATATGGCATTTTTAGAAGAAACCAATCCTTTAGAAACTATAACTTATCTTTCCAGACACTCTGTGAACATCTGGGGTAGCAACCTCAAGTGCTCTAGCAATTGATCTAGCAACAGACAGAATTATGCCATTGACCTGATACATAGCTTTGGATAAGATGGGCAGGCATTCTTTTTCCTTCCATCACATTTTTTTTTTTCAAAATATTACCCATCAAAATATTCTACAGAAAAATACCTGTACAAACTATGATAATAAACTATGATAACAAAAAAATGTTGTGGAAAAAAAACCTCACCATTAATGTTCTCTCTGAGTGCTTCTCTTTTTTTCTGCACCGTGAGTAGCCTCTGTTTGGCATGTTCTTCCAGTACTGCATTCTTCTCTTCTATCTCTTTTGAAACCTCCATCATTTGAAAATGCAAGCAATTATTTTTTGTCACCATAACATCTATGGTCTCCAGAAGCTCCTCCCTATTTTCAGTGCTGAGAACATGATACCTGTTCCCACATTTCTGTATAAGCTGTTGTAGGCATGGTTCTTCCTCAATATACTTCTCAACAGTTTTACCTCCCAACCGAGCTTTCCCAGAGAACAGAACTATTGAACGTCTCCAGATACATTCATAAAAGAGTTCTAGATGTTCCTCCACTTCTCTCCTCTCTGCTCCTCTGAATGGGCGTAAAGGGATGATCATGAGAAAAGCATGTGGTCCTGGTGGACATAATGACACGCTTTCCTCAATCTGCTGTTTCACCTGCTTCCAGAGGTGCTGAACAGAATATTCTGTCCAGTCAGGATAACTGACAAAAACGAAATGTCTATCTTCCACTTCGCCCTCTATCTTTATCGTTGGGTTTGGCAAAACTTCTCTTCTGCCAAGGATGGTGTTTACCGCCAAATTCTTCTTCCACTTGTCATTACAACAGAGCACAATTCTGAGCTCAGACAAACGGGACGCTGCCCCTATGAAAGACAAAAGTGAGTGAGTAGCTTTTTCTGGAATCTACTTTCCCAGTAGAGCTGGAACAGCTGGTGGAATACGTTTTTAAAAAAACTGAAGGCAGCGATATGTTATAAGCACACAAACACAATGGTAAAAGAATACAACCAAGGTCAGTTAAGACACCTGATCACAGAGAAATGGGCTTATTACACTTAAAAATAAAAAACAGCTGCCTTTAGCGCAAACATGAGACACTTCCTTGCACAGTTTTCAAATTGTGTTACCTTCAGAGCCTGAATCATGACTCTTTTAGACACACAGCATCCCAGCAAGCAGTGGACGTCCTAGGGACGTACCCTTTTGGACATACCAAGTTATGATGTGACGTTTTCTAGGGATGTCCTAAAAACATTTCTAGGACGTTATTAAAGTCCTAGGAAGGTCACTGGTTACACTATGACATTTAATTGGAATTTTTTGGGGAAGTTCAAGTAACAACCCTATGATAGGAAGTTAGTGCTCATAACATTCATGGGACATTCGGGAACGTTCCTGCAACGTCTGTTACTGGTTACAATATAACGTCATGTAATGAATGTCTGGGGAACGTTACTAGAACGTCCCAGAAATGTTCTTTGTGACGTCCACGTAACATTTAGAAAACCCTACAAAAACGTCAAGGCGACGTTCTGAACATTTCGAGACGTTCAGGGGATGTCCCGGAGACCTAGTTTTGTTAGCTGGGTTATTCCACACTGCCTATACAAAAACAAAAATCCACGAATGAGCGTCGTGAATGATTAGTGCGCAAAGCAATGTCTGTTGGAAGACCTCTCGCTGTAGCCGACCAGCAACCACTTCCCATACTCAACCAATAACATGCACACACCACTAATGGAGCGTCCTGTTTAAGCCAAGAATGTTCACTTCTACAACCAACTGTCTGTGCTACTTGAATGTTATGCGCTGCTCTTTGTTTGCTTACGGCTTGTGTTAAAAAAAAATATATATATTATTGCCGCACATTCATAATTAAACATGTCATTTAAATAAGTGAGTACTCCTGACAGAAATACAATTACGACAGTTTTGTAAATTCCACCCGGAATTTCATGATTTTCATTGTATTTATTAATTTGGAGATATTTTTGCTTCTATGATTACTCTACTTGAATACATATTCACCTTCGCTAAGTACACAAAGCTAGCTTCTGTTAGCATAGTTCATGGTATTATGCCTGTGCAATTTTTGGACTGAACTGATTGAGTGGCATATCGTTGGAAAGCTTATTTTCAGGAGCGTATAGCTGGACTATATTTGACTAGGCTATTTCCTATACCGTCATGATGACAAAGAGCAAAATACAAATAACTGGTCACATTTGTGGGTAAACACATCTTTTGACACAATAATGTCTAGGCTCTCTATAGGACCACACATATAAAATACAAATATTCCAAATAAATGAACAATAATAAAAATAATAGTAATTTTATTCATGCTCTGCTTTTCATAGACCCGAAGCACTGGATGCAGACAATTGTTCACACATACCCTATAGTCTAGTAATTTCTCTTTTCCATTTCTAAGTGTAACACATCTGAATCACAGATTATTTCCACTATTAATTATTCTTCTTTCACAGTTTTATGTGGCACATACAGTTTCCTTGACCACATTATTTTCATATGGTAAGATGAAGAAGAAGTGTGATTAGAGCTACGATAGGCAAGAATGTAGCGGTCATTTGAATTGAGCGACGGCGCAGCTCAGTGCGCGCACCACATTGCACTGTAAGGAATGGCTGCAATGGATTATGGGTATAGCAGCCTCCCCCAGCGTCGTAATACCGGATACTCCGTATGCATTATGGTTCTGGAGTCTCAGTGGCACATTTTGTCAAATCAATTTGGAAAAAATTGTAATGTAATGCAATTTTTGGGTTGCATTTTTAAAGGGAACTATTGGTTTTCTCAACATGTTTACAGTTTGTGTTTGTTTGGTTCATAGGAGCAGCTGCTCGGTTTTGTTTCTTCAAATGGGTTCAGTCATCCCTAAAGAAAGTGGGCAGGTGTGTTTATGGCATGTGCGAATCATGGCCAACAAAATGTCCAATTCCTTTTCCAGACAGTTTTAATTAAAAATAACATGATGTGTACAACAAAATGTACAATGTCTATGTCTAATCTAATGATGAAAATAAACAAAAAAATAATAATGTGAAAGGCTAAAACCATCAGTACTTAAGGCTAGCCACACATGTAATATCATAAATCCCACCCTCAATTACATTTTTCATTGGTGGTTTGAAAAGAGTGACAGATTTTCAGGGAGGAACCGACCCTCCAGGACCAGATTGTGTTAACGCCCTCATTTCTGGCTATTGGCATGGAAACCAGGAAACTGACTGAGGAGAATGCTGACTTCGCCTCATGATTAGAGCCAGTCAAAACATTTTTTAAACAGTGTTAGGACCCAGTTCACTCTTTCATATATATCCAGTAACATTAGTACATGAAGACAATCATAGTTCCATCAGATTTCTCCATTGACTAGTATAGTGAAACCAGAGAGGAAAAGTTACTGAACTTGCACCTCCTACATTTTTGCATACAATGATGTAGAACTGATTATTTATATATTTTTTGAACCCCCAGGGACGGATCTCAAATCCCATCCATGAGTGAACAATATTACATATATTGTGTTTGATTATTGTGATGTAACATCCATTGTACTTCATAAAATCCCATTAAAAGGCATTAAAATGCATTGAAGGGTCCTGGGCTTGGCTTTCTTATCAAGAAAGACATTATTAATACACATTTAAATATATATTGTTCAAATATTTTAAATACACTCTAACCTTGACATCTGGACAGCTTATGATGTGCAATTTTGAAGTAATTGTGAATTATTGCCTATATGGCTGTTAAAGTACAATTGAGCAAGGGGGCTGAATACTTAAGGAAATTATTGTTTTCTGTTTTACATTTGTAAATAATTTGGAACAAATTGTAGATTTTACTTTCCACATTGACATTGTAAATATTTTTATGTTGAATACCAGCAAAAAAGCCTGTTTCAACATTTGTTAATGAAATATTCATACACAGCAAATATCAAAAAGTCTAAGGGGGCTTGAATGGGGCTCAGCACATTGTATATGTTCTAAGCACAGAAACACAATGGTTAAAAAATACAATCAAGCTCTGTCTAAAAACACAAAAGAGCACAAAGAAAGTGACACTTAAAAATGAGAGACAAGTTGGGTACAGCACACAATTCATGGGACACACCCTTGCAAAGTTCAGACATTTTGTTGACAACACAATTCATGGGACACACCCTTGCAAAGTTCTGACATTTTGTTGACACATTTTTTGTGAAATGCACAGCATGCTCTGCACTGCAGATACACAAACAAACAAAAAAATAAACACAATCAAAACAGTTGTGTTGTGTTGATTGCTTAAGAAACAAAAAGTGAATGTCTTTTCAGACCCCCTGCTATGGGAAGTCTACATTACTTAAGGTAGGCTACAAGAAATACTGAAAAATGCACCAAATAGACTGAACGTCCTCTTCTCAGGTGATTAATTTCAAAAAGACATTCAACCAATGTGCACTTAATTCATAATCTGAACTGCTTGTTATTTTTGTTTATTTATTTATTTATAATTTGGCACCCAATGGGGGGCTATCTGTGAACTGCGTGCGAGTAGCTCTCTTATTGATATCAGAAAAACATCATATCTAGTGCCCCTCCTACAAGTGTCTATGGAGTAGAGTGGAGTAGTACCATTAAAAATTGATATTGAAAAAATATTGATTTACTGGCAATAAGTATTAATAATGAGTTTGTATTAACTTTTAAATTTTCTTTGATTAAAAATCAGATTTTCACCTTGGGTTTGTTTTCCCTCTTGCGTTTACAATGTTTTTTCACTCTCAGTCGTCATCTTTTCTTCAGCCAAGTCATCTGTCTGTTGCAATTGATCTTAAATAACTAGATGTACTTGTATTGTAACTAACTAGTTAGCAATGTTAGCAATGCTGCTTGGTTGATTGTGTTTGGGAGCTGATTTTTTTGTTTGACTTGCTTTACATATTATTTATCTCGGATTTATGATGGAAGTTTATATAATACGAACAAGTAATGTGTCCTTAGCCATTAAGCATTGTCCTCACTTGTTCCATGGACAGTATCCTGCCAAACCATGCTAAGATGTTACCATTGTTAGGAAAATAAGTGAACTGTAAGTTGCATAAATCATTTGAACATTACAAATAAATTCACAACAGTGCTTCAAGGTCAATGACAGCATTTGAGTATATATGTGACACTTACCAAGTGCAATGAATCTGTCTCCCATCGCTGAAAATACCTTTTATGTACCTCTTCCAATGAACAAATTCTCACCACCAGTAACAATGATTGTATTAACTATTTCAAGTTAATGTTAACATGTCTTTCTCATGTTCTAAAAAGTGTTTTTCTCCCGTTTGCGTTCACTTTCGTTTGCTTTCCCTTTAGTTTCGTCGTTACTCTGGTTGCATGCTTCCTTTAACTGTTGATGCGGATTGTTGTCCAGGAACTTTTTTTGTTGTTTTTAAACGCATCGCGGCGAGAAGGGTGTGCCTGCAATACCGGAGCGGTGCAGTCTCAGGGCCGGGACAGTCTTGGGACCGTCTGAGGACCCTACAGTCCTGCGCATGCACAATAGAAACAAAAAGATGGACGACAATCTGATTGTGAGTACAAAACTGAATGTGAATCAAGTTTTATTTGTTTAATTTTAAAAACAATTCTGGTGTCTTGAATACGACAGCAAAGTTAATGTTAGCTAGCTGTTAAGTGTGAGTAGCTTACTAGCGTTATGTATGTAACGTGAACTTTAGCGAGAATCTGACACGGGTTCGAGAGTTAGGCAGAGTGTATGGCTATGGATATAACTTTAGCATTAGGTTGGGCATGTAATGTTAGCTAGCTAACGTTACATAAATAGATATTGCCAGCTAACGTAGCCTATCTACCGTTTAGCTAAATCGAATTTAACGTTAGCTTATGATAGTGTTGGCTAACGCTAATGTTCGATTCCAAGATAATTGAAGCATATTTAAAAGGCGCTACAAACAATCATTGTTATAACGTTAGTTTACCGATAGCTTGCTGCAAAACGAACTACCGTTGACGTTAGCCTCGTTTGTTTATTTGTTTAATGAAACCGTAGCGCGGTTTTGGCAAGCCCAACTAGTTGACTATGATAACGAATTCTAGCCAGCACATTGATTACACTTCAAAAGATGGTAAGAGCATGTCGATATGATCTGTGTGTCAGCTACATTACATCAGCAGTACTGTCTTCAGTGTAAATGTTTGTTTACTAATTGTTTAACCATTTTAATTAAGTTTAAATAATCTTAATAATTAGCTAAACTGTGCTGACTGCCTGTTTACCCCCACTGTATGTGTTATCAGTCAGTCTCTTCACTTGGACATTGTTTTGTAATGTTGGGTATTTTTTAATAGTCAGTTATTATGTATTCTGCATCTATAGGCTTACACTACTTACTCGTGTTAGATTCTGTCATGTGCTGTATATATGAAGTGATTTCACAGACACAGATTAATATCAATCCAGGACAGAATATTCAAAATGTCTTTTGGTCCAGTATTAGGCTGAATTTGTGTCAGTGAAATTATCTCTAAGTGTTCAATTTGACGAATTAGGCTTTCTCTTTTTGAAGATTCACATAACAATACAAAAAGAAAAGATCCTTGCCACTAACGAGATGCACCACATGCTGCAATAAGTTTCACTGCCCGGTTTATCATCACAGGTAAGAGTAGAGAATGTAATTTTATTTACACAATTCCATAAAATCTATCAACTATTTACTAATATTACTTAATACCTTAATAAAGAAGTAGACCATTAGCAAATGTTAGCTAAATATGAGTTAACTGTTATTTAATGCTTATAACTGTAAAAAGCAATGTTAATGTATGTACCCTTTTTTATTTTATTTTAAGTGTTACCAATATTTATGTTAACCTTGCAGTGATTATGTTGTCCGTCTTTACTATTTCAGTGAAGTGGAGGAATTTAACCGAGGGATATACCGGCAATTGAGGACAGAAGGGAGACCATTCAATTGGTAGGTAGTGCTGTTACCGACTTCACAATCTGTGGTTTGAATATTGAAGGCTCAGGAAAAGTCAAATGTCAATAACATGTTATTTCTATTTTGTTTTCTATTGTATTATTGCATCTCTCTCTCTCTCTCTCAGAACAGGAAACCAGGCCCAACAGGCGGAATGTACAGCGCTGGAGCCTCTCAAAATTGCCATGTACCCTGTTCAATTAAAAGTTATTTCTTTTAAATTTTGTGCACAAATTTGTTTACATTCACGCTACTAAGCATTTTCCTTCAATGAGATAAACCACCACCAGTCAGGGTGTGACCATTAATTACACTGACACAACTTTTGCTGGGGACAATAAAAGACCACTCAAATATGTGTTTTTGTCACATGACACAATGCCACAGGTGAACAATATAAAGGTCTCAGGTATCTGGCTACATGAATGGACTCTGCGGAGAGTATATTGTGTCCAAAGTTGAAATTTGGTGTACAAACACTGAGAAGCAGTAAAGTATAACAGCACTATAAGTGATCCACCAGGCATGTATAATTATTGAATTTAATATTGGACATGCATTTATCTGCAAATTGGTACAATATAAGTGAACTATGTTTGATATGGAGTAAGAGTTGTTTACCAACAGAGGATGGAAAAAAAGAGTGATAAAACAGAGTGACATCCATGTTGTTTTTCTCTTTCTACCATGTCAGATCCATGGTCCAAACTGGGCTGTAGTTTTTGTCAATCAGCTGCCAATTTAGGCCTTGGAAACATGGGCTGCATTTGAATCCAGTTTAACACGCTCCCTTCACTTGCTGTCTTCCCTCGAGGGAGCTATCTTGTGACGCAATTTGCTACGTGCAGCAAGCAAACTTAAAAGGTGCTCTGCAAGGGAGGATTGAGGAGTAACAAACAAAAACGGAACCGAACCACCCTCGCAACATTTCAGAAGTGCAACACCACGGAGTTGAAATGTGACCGCCACATAGTTATGTGACCGCCCACTTTTTCCATGTGGAGCATTGCATTGTGAGATTCCCTTCTTGCTAGAAGTAGCATTTTATACCCTTGGTGGAGGGGAGGGTAAACGAGGGAGCGAGGGAATATAATTACTCCCTCCACTTTCTTAAAATGGATCCGAATCACACTTGGTGTGGCTGCCATATTTCATCCTGGCATTTTGGGGATTCCCCCCTGGAAGCAAGGGAAGGGAATGACAGGAAGAAAGGATACATTTCGGATCTGATCGCAGCCAGTCAGTGGCTTAAATGCAGACGTGCAACAAAAATCAGTAGACGCTGCGACCCTCCAGGACTGGAGCCTGACCACATATTTTATCTATCTGTCCAGTAACATCCTTTCAGTTAGCAGGGAGCCTACTGGTGTCTACGGCAGAGTGAATGCAACCAAATCCAATCCAACCAAACACTTTCCATGCATTGCATTTTTAAAGGGAACTATTGGTTTTCTCAACATGTTTACAGTTTGTGTTTGTTTTGTTCATAGGAGCAGCTGCTCGGTTCTGTTTCTTCAAATGGGTTCAGTCATCCCTAAAGAAAGTGGGCAGGTGTGTTTATGGCATGTGTGAATCATGGCCAACTAAATGTCCCAATTCCTTTTCCAGACAGTTTTAATTAAAAATAACATAATGTGTACAACAAAATGTACAATGTCTATGTCTAATCTAATGATTAAAATAAACAAAAAAATAATAATGTAAAAGGCTAAAACCATCAGTACTTAAGGCGACCCACACATATAATATCGTAAGTCCCACCCTCAATGAAATTTTTCATTGGTGGTTTGAAAAGAGTGACAGATCTTCAGGGAGGAACCGACCCTCCAGGACCAGATTGTGTTAACGCCCTCATTTCTGGCCGTTGGCATGGAAACCAGGCAACTGACTGAGGAGAATGCTGACTTTGCCTCTCGTGACAGATACCACCACTCATCCTTCATTAGTGCTGATGAACTTGCCAGCCGACTCAAATAGTCAATCTACACTTTGTATTGATTCCGCAGTTCATGTTTCTGTCCAAAGAAAGATATTAAATGGCACCATCATTCTTTGTACTGTACATGGGCATTGTACAATGTAAACATGTATTATTGTTGAATGACTTAAATTTTTGTAGCCACTGAATTATAAATTAATATAAATGAATTGAAGAGCTATTTGTACACTACTACTACTACTACTATGACCTATCGCTCCTTTGCATGGAGCATAGGCCGTTGACAACAGTCCGCCAGACTCCTCTGTCCTGAGCTTTCTTTTCCAGCTGTTTCCATGTCAGCCTCGAGGTCAGCTTGATGTCAGCCTCGAGGTCCCTGCGCCAGGTGTTCTTGGGCCGGCCTCTTTTCCTTGTGCCCTGCGGGTTCTATTTCAGGGCCTGCCTGGTGATGCTGGTGATCGGTTTTCGGAATGTGTGGCCGATCCATCCCCATCGTTTCCGCTTGATCTGTTCTTCTGCAGGTTTTTGGTCCGTTCTCTGCCAGAGATCATTGTTGCTTATCTTGTCCGGCCAGTAGATTCTCAAAATCCGCCTCAGGCAGCTGTTGATGAATGTTTTTACTTTTTGTCATTGTGGTCCTGGTTGTTCTCCACGTCTCTGATCCGTAGAGTAGCATGGGCTTGATGTTGGAATTGAAGAATCTGAGCTTTTGTCCGCTGGCTGATTTCTTTGGAGCTCCAGATGTTCTTCAGTTGGATGAATGAAGCTCTTGCCTTGCCGATTCTTGCTCTGACGTCTGCGTCCGTGCCCCCCTGCCTGTCAATGACACTGCCTAGGTAAGTGAAGGCTTCTTACTCCTCAAGTGCTGTTCCCTCCAGGGTCACAGGGTCTTCAGATGTTGTGTTGACCTTGAGGATTTTAGTTTCCCCTCTGTGGATGTTGAGGCCTACTAGTGATGAGGTGTTTGCCAGGACTCTTGTCTTTTCCTGCATCTGCTGTCGACTATGAGATAGCAGAGCTATATCGTCCGCGAAGTCTAGGTCATCTGGCTGTGTTGTGAGTGTCCACTGGATCCCATTTCTCCTCTGTGCTGTTGTGATCTTCATTGTCTAATCGATAGCCAGGAGGAAGAGGAAGGGGGACAGTAAGCAGCCTTGTCTGACCCATGTCTTTACTTGGAAGCTTCGAGTGAGCTGTCCTTCGTGTATAACTCTGCAGGTCATCCCTTCGTAGGAGTTCCTGATGATGGTGACAAAGTTTTCTGGAATGCCATAGTGTCTGAGAAGCTTCCAGAAGGTGTCTCTGTCGACGCTGTCAAACGCCTTCTCATAATCTATGAGGTTGATATACAGTGGGAGAGTTCCATTCCAGTGATTGCTCGACTATGATGCGAAGGGCTGCAATCTGGTCCACACATTTGTACACATGGTCAGTTAAAAAACGTAACGTATGAAAATGTTAATCATGAAATTATATTTTTGGAAATAAAATATTTTCAAAAATATATGGGATATATCCCAGTATGCTTTACGCACATGGTTCTGCTAAATTATGAAACTCTAAAATCTGACTGAAGGTTGACATTCAGACATACCGTTTACACAGGAGAAATGTATATTTAAAAAAATGGTTAAAAAAAAAAAAAGATGGTGACTTTTCAGTGTAAATGCTAATATTTCTGCTGACTGACACACACATACACAGCCTACATAATGTGTGCATGATTCATAAGTCTAATTAAAAATTACCTGGTTCATCCATGCTATTCCTTCTTTCCCTTACTCTCTCCTCTCTGGGTCTCTCCCCTCCTCCAAATATATCTCCCAGTCGGGCGCCTACAACAGCTCCTAAGGTAGTTCCCCCAGCCACCCAACCCAGCCCACCCAGCCCTGCCACCCAACCCAGCCCACCCAGCCCAGCCACCCCAGCCACCCCAGCCACCCAACCCAGCCCACCCAGCCAAGCCACCCCAGGTACCCCACCCGCCCCAGCTACCCCACCCGCCCCAGCTACCACAGCCACCCCAGCTGCCACAGCCGCCCCAGCCGCCCCAGCCGCCCCAGCTACCATCCTAACTGGACCCACTAGAGCCCCTGCTATGCCCCCTATTACTGCCCCCATAATGGCCAATCCAGGCTTCTGATACCCCTGCACATCCTGTCTGGGCTCCTCTCTGTGCAGCTGTCTGAGTGCGTCCATCTCTTTTCTATGCCTGTTCTTCAGTTTCTGAATTGCCTCGTCCAAGGGTTTTGTAGCACTATCCTCTCCGAACTCTCTTTCCAACTCTTCAAGCTCGGTTCGGTGTCGTTCTCTTAGCTTCTTCTCCTCTCTCTGTAGCTCCTGCTCTCTCTCCGTCTGTTTCTCTCGCTCTTCACGCGATGGCAGATCCGGTTGTTCTTGGCGTCTGTCCCCTCACTGCAAAACCAAGCAAAAAGTTCACAATCCGTATGTACAGTATTTCCCTTTTATCTCAAATGCCTTCCATTTATTGTTTTGCAAATACATTAATTAAATGCAGAATAAATTCAGATTAGAGCCAGTCAAAACATTTTTTAAACAGTGTTAGGACCCAGTTCACTCTTTCATATATATCCAGTAACATTAGTACATGAAGACAATGATTTTTCCATCAGATTTCTCCATTGACTAGTATAGTGAAACCAGAGAGGAAAAGTTACTGAACTTGCACCTCCTACATTTTTCCATGCAATGATGTAGAACTGATTATTTATACATTTTTTGAACCCCCAGGGACAGGTCTCAAATCCCATCCATGAGTGAACAATATTACATATACTGTGTTTGAGTATTGTGATGTAACATCCATTGTACTTCATAAAATCCCATTAAAAGGCATTAAAATGCATTGAAGGGTCCTGGTCTTGGCTTTCTTTTCAAGAAAGACATTATTAATACACATTTAAAATATATATATATTGTTCAAAGATTTTAAATACACTCTAACCTTGACATCTGGGCAGCTTAATCTGTGCAATTTTTAAGTAATTGTGAATTCTTGCCTATATGGCTGTTAAAGTACAATTAAGCAAGGGGGCTGAATACTTAATGAAATTATTGTTTTCTGTTTTACATTTGTAAATAATTTGGAACAAATTGGAGATTTTACTTTCCACATTGACATTGTAAATATTTATATGTTGAATACCAGCAAAAAAGCCTGTTTCAACATTTGTTAATGAAATATTCATACACAGCAAATATCAAAAAGTCTAAGGGGGCTTGAATGGGGCTCAGCACACTGTATATGTTCTAAGCACAGAAACACAATGTTTAAAAATACAATCAAGCTCTGTCTAAAAACACAAAAGAGCACAAAGAACGTGACACTTAAAAATGAAAGACAAGTTGGGTACAGCACACAATTCATGGGACACACCCTTGCAAAGTTCAGACATTTTGTTGACACATTTTTTGTGAAATGCACAGCATGCTCTGCACTGCAGATACACAAACAAACAAAAAACACAGTTGTGTTGTGTTGATTGCTTAAGAAACAAAAAGTGAATGTCTTTTCAGACCCCCTGCTATGGGAAGTCTACATTAGTTAAGGTAGGCTACAAGAAATACTGAAAAATGCACCAAATAGACTGAACGTCCTCTCAGTTTTTATCTCAGGTGATTAATTTCAAAAAGACATTCAACCAATGTGCACTTAATTTATAATCTGAACTGCTTGTTATTTTTGTTTATTTATTTATTTATAATTTGGCACCCAATGGGGGGCTATCTGTGAACTGCGTGCGAGTAGCTCTCTTATTGATGTGTCTATGGAGTAGAGCGGAGTAGTACCATTAAAAATTGATATTGAAAACATATTGATTTACTGGCAATAAGTATTAATAATGAGTTTGTATTCACTTTTAAATTTTCTTTGATTAAAAATCAGATTTTCACCTTGGGTTTGTTTTCCCTCTTGCGTTTACAATGTTTTTTCACTCTCAGTCGTCATCTTTTCTTCAGCCAAGTCATCTGTCTGTTGCAATTGATCTTAAATAACTAGATGTACTTGTTGTTTGTATTGTAACTAACTAGTTAGCAATGTTAGCAATGCTGCTTGGTTGATTGTGTTTGGGAGCTGATTTTTTGTTTGACTTGCTTTAGATATTATTTATCTCGGATTTATGAAGGAAGTTTATATAATAAGAACAAATAATGTGTCCTTAGTATGGAGGTAGATTTCTATCAAAAATAACCAAGCACAAAAGTAATCCACAATTGTATTTATCATCCACACACACACACCTCTCAATTTGTTTCGTAAAAATAATCCACAATCATATTTACCATCCACACACACCTCTCCATTTGTGTTTCGTAAAAATAATCCACAATCGTATTTACCATCCACACACACACACCTCTCAATTTGTGTTTCGTAACACTGGCGAATCTACATTTGCCGATCGAAGGACACGCTTTATGTGCTTGGATTTACGGACAGAATTTTGAGACAAATATTCCGCTGTTTTTCACCGTGTCGTTTCACGGTCGAGTAGGGTATAGCTGCAGCCTGCAGACTCCAAGAAACGCCCCTCACTCCAAGAAACGCCCCCAACCAACTACGGTGGCCTTGGGGGATCCTGTTGGTTCGCTGCTGTTAATCCGCAGCATAATTATGCACACGAATATAAATGGGTATATACTGAAAGTATTTCAATGTATGTAAGCCAGCTAAACAGTCCATTCTATCCATATCCATTTTATCCATTGTTACCACTCATATTTCTGTCATGAGCCAAATTAATTACGTTAGAGTGCTATATATTTTTTACAATACAAGCTAGTGAAAATTAACATGGGCGGGGAGTCTATTGAAGAAGTCAGTAGTTTGTATTGAAATGATCTGTTATAGCTCGCTAAAAGTATGGATTACGGCGAACCGTTCATAGCCTGCCCCAGCCGGCTGATATTTGTGGAGAGGTGAACTGCCAGAATAGATAAACTTTCAGAATTACTCGATTGCTTTCGGCCGCTTAAGCGGCCCACAGCGTTCACTTTTTTCAATGGAATAATATGGTGCTGTGTCTGAAGATATTCATATCGAAAGCAATTTATTACATTGTTATTTCGTTGTATTGAAGACAAAAGTAGAATAATTTAGGAATATTTTATGAATGAAACTCATTCGTTAATGCAATTTAGAACTGTTCAATGAACCTATGTGTAACCTAATTGTAATTTTGAATTGTTATTTTGTATTTCTGAATCATTATTGTTTAATCATTCGGCAGGTTATCATTCGAGCAAGCTTGTTACCACCAGCTGTGCCAGCCGTTTCATTTTGTTCATTATTAAACCCTCCAGAATAAAACATAACAACCCCTCTTTTTTAAATGTCACTCCTAAATCCACTCTGAGATTCTTTAGTGCAACAGTAGCATTTTAATGGGCTGTATTGGCCTATTGGAATAGAAAAACGACTTCCAGCATAATACATTTTATAGCCTTTTCTCTCAATTAAAACCTAACTTAAAAAAATAATAATAAAAAAATGCACATATTGACAGACATGATTGTTCACGTCAATTTGTTGGCCTAACTAATGGGCAGGTTGGAGTTACATACGTATACAGCTCTGGAAAAAAATTAAGAGACCACTGCAAAATTATCAGTTGTCTCGTTATTTCGGTTCCGTACTCTAATATAGCACTTTGAGTTTGAAAGGATACAATGACAATGAGGTTGAAGTGCAGACTGTCAGCTTTAATTTGAGGGTATTTCCATCCATATCGGATGAACGGTTTAGAAATTATAAAACTTTTTCTAGGTGGCATCCTATGACAGTGCCATGTTTAAAGTCACTAAGCTCTTCAGTACGACCCATTCTAATGCCAATCAGAATCAGAATCAGAATTCCTTTATTGTCATTGCACTGGGTACAACGAAATTGAGCAGCAATCCTAAACGGTGCATCCACACATACAAACAGCAATTAAAAATACAGTTAAAACTAAAATAATTAGAAAAATGCTAATTATTCTAATTATAATGTTTATCTATGGAGATTTCATGGCTATGTGCTTGATTTTATGTACCTCTTAGCAGTGGGGGAGGCTGAAACACCTGAACTCAATACTTAGTAGGGGTGTCCACATACTTTTGGCCATATAGTATATATACACTGCTTAAAGAAATTAAGGGAACACTTAATCAACTCCTCGTTTAATATCTCCTCCACGCTCTTGAGACTGGGAGCTGGGAGACAATAGGTAACCTAATTCTCGGGGTTAATAGTAAATAGTAAATCTCACTGTACTGTTTTAAAGCTGATCGTGAAAAACGAATAGCCCAACTAAAATGTTCCGTGAAACAAATATATATATATTTATTTCTTATTTCGTCCTAAAACCGTCATTAAATAACGTTATCTACACAATGAGAAATTTGCAGAATGTATGTAGCTAACGTTAATCTAAAATGTAGGCTATTGCCTGGTGGATTATAAATTAATATTTTTTATTGAAAATCTTACTCTTAGTTTAACTAACCAGGAATGTCATTATTGTAGTGTAGTTGGCCTATATCACATCATGAAAAGTAAAGCTATTTCTGATTATTTGCGCCATGCTTATATCAATAATACAAATGGGCATTCTGATAAGGTCTGGGGTAATTTAGGGTACCCCTCTCCGCAGGGAAGAACAAGTTGTGATTGGCAGATGGTGTCTGACTGATAGCACAACATTCTTTAGTTTGACACATCACTTTAGTAGCTGGTTTTAGCACTGGATTAGACGTGTTTCTGAACAAACTTTGTATTTCATAATAATTGCAAGTATAAGTGGCATTGCTGAAAATTAACGAATAGGCTGGTAACGGCATACTTTACGTAGTCTAATGACCTCAGTCGACTGAGCCAGATTTCGCTCATTACGCCGCTTACAAAAATACACAATTCCACACAGATAGGCCTACAGCATGACATCATTTAACATTAACGTTGCCCTGCATTGCTCTCTGACAATAAGCAGCTGAAGTAACTACGTCAGTTAGTTCCCTTCTGGAACTGAATGTGCTATACCTAGCTAGTTACATGGATGATCACTTGCTAGATAAACTAAAGAGTCAGCAAACTAACTTACGTCAACACACGTTAACACGTTGCTATGATAACGTAGGCTAAATTCCCTCGGTTTTTTTTGACGTTCAACTACGTTCACATAGCTAATTAGCTGAAGGGGCGTTTCTTGGAGGGGCGTTTCTTGGAGTCTGCGGCTGCAGCTATGTAAACTTGTCACGGTCGCTTAATTTGCGATTCGTAAACTAAACTTCTTCTTCTTTGGTGCTACATAACACGGTGATGGGTCTGTTCGGCTCATCAGCGCCACTTTTAGAACAAGTGACCAAAATTGCACATTATCTTTAAGAAGTGGATTCATGGTAAATTGAGTTTTGAGTTTACTTAGGTTGTAAAGTTAACCCCACGCTAATCTTGCGATGGCAAGTTTTTTAAACAGTCATTGCACAAAACTCCAATTTTTGCACGCCTCCTATCATTACATTACACAGGGGTAGGTCCGTACATTGATAGGAACTAGGAAGTAGCTACAACACTATGAGCTAAAATAAGGAGAGCACTCCATGCAATTTGAATTATCATTTTCATTTATGTGTCTTATCTACTAGCTAGCTAGCTGAACAAATAAAAGATTTCATAGGAGACATCGGTATCAGTGAGAATAGCTGTCAAATTAATTTAATTGGCTATAATACTTCACATGGTTGAGTTTGTTTTACATAATCTTTGGGCGAAAGAGTTATGTAGCTACTGTGTACGGACCTACCCCTGTGTAATGTAATCTAGCTAGCTAGCTACATGCAATCTAATAGTATGTGACACTTACCAAATTCAAAGAACCCGTCTCCCATGGCTGAAAATACCTTTTATGTACCTCTTCCAATTAACAAATTCTCACCACCAGTAACAATTATTGTATTAACTATTTCAAGTTAATGTTAACATGTCTTTCTCATGTTCTAAAAAGTGTTTTTCTCCCGTTTGCGTTCACTTTCGTTTCGTCGTTACTCTGGGTTGCATGCTTCCTTTAACGGTTGATGGGGATGCGGATTGCGGATTATGCGGAATCATATCTTCCCGTCCCTGAGCTCCATTTCTTACCAATCAGGGCTCGTCGTGCCAATCATTTCTTGCTAATAAAATGCGGCAACGTTACTTTTCCCCGTTGTTTTTAAACGCATCGCGGCAGCTACCGGTGGCAGCGACTGTAGAACACAGTCGGTGAAATAACGTGATTTATCAAGGTAAGACGGCTGCATTAAATTAATTTAATTAAACCGTTAAAGGTGAAACGCTAGCTTTTATATATTTCCCTTCTATCATATCTGATCGTAGGCTAATTTAGAGTTACTGGGTTAATTAACGTCTAGCTAACGGAAATTTACCTCAAACATTGTGTAAAATAAGGTAACCTCGTGATTTAATTATGTTATTATTAGCTGTTAATGTGTTACCTATTAGTGTTGTGTTCTGTGGCACAAAATACATGGTGTATGTCCTATAACTAGTTTCATAGTCTGGTCTAGTTGACATAAGACTAATACAATTAATTTCTTAAGTGTCAGATATACTTCACAGTAACTTTCATAGATGCATAAATGTGGTATGATAATGATTTTTTTTTGGTACTCCTATATTAAATATTGGCTGGCCTACATAACAAAATATCCAGTGTCATCTCATTTATACTTTTTCATTGTTTACCTCGGGTGGCCTCTAAACAAAAATCTCATAAGGCCATGGCCCTTGTGAAACTGTTAGATGATGTGATTTTGAAAAGCAAATATCACTATTATTACATGACCATTTGGCGTGCCCATACATAAAGGCCCAATTTGACTTACAGACCAGTCCAGCTGAGGGGACATGCATCTCTGAGGGACCACAACACTGTCTGTGGATTCCACTCTGTGAAGGTAATGTTAACATAGATGGACATAATATATATGTGGAGGTAGATATATGTGGAGGTAGTTTGTATTAATTGTAATGGATATGTTTACTATTTAATTGGATCAGCCCACCAGCAGTGCGTCAGCCCCTGAAGCTGGACCAGCCAAATCACCTGCTCCTGTTCCCTCTGTCCCCACTGCAGCGCATCCTACACACATCCACACATATCCACGCATCCCGCACACGTCCACGCATCCTGCACACATCCACGCATCCTGCACACGTCCACGCATCCTACACACGTCCACGCATCCTGCACACGTCCACTCATCCTGCACACATCCTCCGCACAGCCACCACTGAATTTAGGAATGGTGAATATATAACATAATTTAAATGTCCCACTACTGTTTCTGAAACCTTGATTTGGTGGGACACAGTGCTGCTGTAAAGCCAAACCTTAATTTGACGAGGACGTCTGCTCAGGTTTGTTAATGATTTGATTACATGGTTTATTATTATTATTTAATGCTATTTATCTTTGTATCATACTGAATGTTAAATAAATGTAACCATTGTGAATTACTAAGTCCAAATAACTGCAGTCTTTTGTCTTCAGTGCCAACCTCTCTTGCACATCAGCCTCGGTCTAGTCGTGCAAAACCTACCCGGACAATCTCCTCTTTCTCCCTGCCCCCCTCCAGCTATGGCCTCTGTGAGGACCAAAATATTGACCTCTGCCACTTCCACTTCTGTAAGTTTATCTTTATTCTCTTTTCAAGCAATGTAAGATGGGTTATTGTTCAGCTGATGGTGTGCGCGTGCGTGCATGAGTGAGTGAGCATGCTCAAGCATGCATGTGTCACACTGCCTGTGTGTGCCCTATACTGTCACAGTGGATCTGCTGCTGCTGGTCCTGCACCTGCTCCCACCAGCACTGTGCACAGTTGCCGCTCCAGGTGATGCTCCAGCTCTATCCCCTCTCTTGGCCTCTGGAAGAGATCCATTTCGGTTGCCCTCAATAACAAGGCAAGCAAGGGCGTCACTTTGTTTTGAAAAGTGGTGGGGACGTTTTTTTCAGATTAAAAAAACAAAAAAAACATTCGGTGGACCCCCTCGCGCACACAATACACTAGTACCGTACTATCTGTTAGCAACACCTGTAGATATAGGATTTACACTGACAGACTACAGCCTAATCACCACCTTCAGGACAATATCAACACCTGTAGATACAGTATATTCATACAGGATTTACACTGACAGGCTACAGACTATTATCACAACCTTCAGGACAATATCAACCAACACCTGTATCTTCTATCATACAGGATTTACACCACATGATTGCAACAATATCAATGCAGCAGACAGTACTCAATGGCATAATTCAGATTCTTCCATCAAACACACACACACACACACACACACAGTGATCAATTAATTCTACGTATAGAACTATAGTAAATAATAATATATCAACCTGTATTTCCTATCATATAGGACTTCCACCAGCCCATTTCAAAAAGTGGTGGGGACATGTCTCCAGTGTAAATGACACCTATGGAGGCAAGACATCACTGTGCAAGACCATACATGGATTGCATCCACTCCCCCCAGCTTTAATCTACAGCCAAGATCCCACACCAGAGCACTTTTTCGACCACAGGCTCCTGGTGTGGATGCTTACCACCAGCGGAAGGTCAGGTTACTCTACCCAGAATGTGCTAACTGGGAGTGGCATTCATAAGAGGGTGCAGCAGGTCCTGGACATTGACCAGTGCTACCTTATGATTATCCGCAGGTTCACTGACTGCAGAGTAGCCCACCTGTCATCCAGAAAGAACGTAACGGCACATTAATGCAGAAAATTTGGGCAATTTCAGAACTGAGGCAAAAGGGCACAGCCCGTACAAAGGACAGCGGCTGGAAAACATTAAAAGAAAAACCTGATATTAAAATGGAACTTGCATTGTTTATACACATTTGTAAAGAATATTTGTTCAATTTTTTTGTATTCAATCTCGACTATATAACAAATCTTTTGTACGTAACCTTTTTTAATAGTTCCTTTTTTGAATTGTTTGAGCATAATCTATGTATTAATATTTCATGTAATTTAATAAGATCTGACCCCGACTGGCCATTACAATTCAAAAAGGTAAAAAAGAAGGAGCATCTCTAGAAAGTATTTAACCAGATGATGTTTACTCAATGCAATAATTTAATGCTTAAAATGTGAGCACAAGAACAACAGAAATATATCAGGTTTTTTGTGGAATCACTGTCCACAATTCAATTGAGTAGATCTAATGGATTTCTTTTCAGTGTATACTGTGTTTTCTTATTTAGTTTTTCAAAGTTATTTCAATAAAAGTGTTTAAATTCTCATGCAGTGGTCTGAATCTTTTAATGAAAGAGCCATTACTAATCAAAGCAACACATTGCGGCTACTTCATTAGAAACTACACTTTATTAATTTCTTATTTTTACACCATTTACGTAGATGAAAGTAATAAAGTATGGAATAACAGGCAAACAGTTTGTATGATCTATCTAATCAGATTTCTATATGTCCCAGACGAGGATCGAACTTACGACCTTTGCCTCCCCACCGATGTTCCCCTAAAAATGGAAAAATGTTCTTATTTTCAATAATTCATTGTTTTTTTTTCTAAAATTGCTTCACAAAACACCAGACATGTGCACAAGAAGCCTAAACTTTTTTAATTTTTCTTTCTTCTCCCTTTTTTCCTCTTTTTTTTCCTCTTCCCCCTTCTTCCCTCCATTTTTTCTCCTTCCCCAAAGTGCTAGAGTACAGAACCAAAATAACAACGAGATAATCAATGTTATTCACTTCACCTGTCAGTGGTTTTAATGTTGTGGCTGATCGGTGTATATATACACATATGCGTGTGCGTACATGCATGTATGCCCACATGGTCAAGGTAGACCTGCAGTGTAATTGTTAGAGGATCTTGATTCTTTAAATCACAAATGGGGCACAGCTGTTGTAAAATGTCCATAACCTGAATTCCTTCAGTAAATAACCCTGTAAATAAATCATGCAATGTATTACATAATGCACATTATACATGGCTACATAAAGCACGTGTTTGTGTGTGTACGCATGTGTGTGCACAGCAGGCACAGGAGAAACACATCACACCGCGCATGTGAGCAACGATCTAGTGCTAAGCAAGGGGAGTGTAGATGCAGGCAGGCGTCACTAAAAAAAAACCAGGACAAGAACCTAGGCCCGGAGTGGACTATGACTTCATGAGGGAACCATCCATCAGGGAAACGTGCAGATGAGCCCATGGGGTTTAAGGCTTCACTCTGTGGACTGTGGGCAAGTGTTTCCCGACCTTCACCTTTGACCGGGAGACCAGAGAGACTGAGCCAATTAACAAAGCAGGTCCCCCACATCTCTTCAGCCGTAACCGTGGTTACCGGAATTAGTCTGCAGTCCAGGTGAAAGACTTACCCCACTCTGAGACACATCTATAAAAGGGCTGCAGAGTGAAATTCAGCAAATGGAGAGGGGGCTATTGGGGAAGGCCAGCGACTGGGATGAGAACATTCCAATGAAAGGCACCTTTTGAGCAGTATACTCAGAAAAGGAGCACAAAGAAAACATCCAATTAAAGCTCCGCTGAGATCTGCAGCCTCCAGAACTCTGTGGTTTGACACTAGCTCTTGCCCTAGTACGGCTGGAGTGGAGTGGAGTGGGTGAGCTCTCGAGATAACGGACCTGGGGTGATAACTCGTCTAAAAACGGCTCTGTAAACACCAGTGAAAAGAAAGGGTAAATAGAGATTGAGACAGTACAAAATGGCGGACGGAAAGACAAAACAACATTTCAATCTCAAGAGCCCATCCTCACAGATGACCCTGACATGCAGTAGCACAGCTCCTCCAGAGGAGAGGGGAAAACAAAAACAAAACACACCTTTTCTCAAAGGCAAACAAAGAGAACATTCTAACCTGACTGCCAAACAAGACAGGCTGCTGCAATTCATTCATTGTAGCCAAACTATCTGCAATGTTTCAATACCAGAACTGTGAATTAGGCTAAACATTCTGTGGCGCCAGTAAGAGATGGTGTGAAATGATAAGATACGCAACTCACTGATTGCCCGTATGCAATATTACCCTCTTGAACCCCAAAATTTGAAAGATTTCAGAGTTAATGTGATTGTTTTGGCTATATTTATCTCAACTGTGTCTGCTCAGAAGTACAGTGCCATGTAATTAGGGGTTCAGATTAATTTTGCTGTTCCACTGAGATAGCGCCCTTGCTTTACAGAAACTCTCCATGTCCCGGAGGTGAAAGGGAAAAAAGGCTACATTTTGTGCTTTGGTGATTTTTTTGAAATGCTTGAAGGATCGATGCACGAGTCAAAGAGCTGATACAGAGAGGTCGTTCGTTAATAAACTGTGCAGAATTTGATAAAGCTGTATCATTTAAGGCGGCAGCTTTTTCTTTTTTACTGCCTCAGCATGAATTTTCATGAACGCGAGCAGCCGCCAGCAGAAACTAAGTGTGTCAGTGTAACACTAATGAGTTTGCGGAGAGTGATACAAGCAGTAAAGATCTTAATCACATCGAAACAATTCCTCCTACGCAAGAGAAAGACAGATTGGCCAGTGAAGCCATGGAACGTTCTGTAAGTCCAGACCGCAGAAGAATGCGTTAGCCAAACCAGAAATGAGAAATACGAGATTAACAACGCACGACACAGCCTAAATATGGACCTCTGACAGTATTTTACCGCTCTGTTGCTCGGATTAAGCATTTTAAGGAAATTATAACCTTTTTAAATACCATTTGTTTACCAGGAAAATCTAAAATGCAATGCATTTTCACAAAAGAAGAGAGCCGAAGTTCAAGGCACCCAAGAACTTGCATTCATACGGGCTGCAGCCTGTCAGCATCGCAAAACCTCACATGCAACCTCAGGATAATGCCTTTCACCCGTTAAGCCAAAAAAAAAAACCCAGACCTCCTCCCTCCTGCACCTCACTGACTGTACTGATAGTGGCCTCTAGGGGCGATACACCGCTGACTGTGTATGTGTGGGGATACCGGAAATAAACCTCAGTTATGAGAATGGCGACACAGTGTGTGCGTGCTCAGTGATACATGGTACCAGAAGTGGGGTGAAATTCGCCAAAATGATGAATAATATACGATCGCCAGACGAGTTGCAGTTGAGTGGAAATGTCCACGAGAACTGGAAATCTTTTAAGCAAAGTTTTGAGCTATATGTGTTAGCAATCGGCCTGGATGGTGAGAGAAACGAACGACGAAAGCTGGCATTGCTCCTCACAGTGGCAGGTAGAGCCGCGAGGGACGTTTTCAACACATTCCAGTGGACTGAAGCGGGCGACGAGAACGAGTATGATGCAGTGCTGGCAAAGTTTGAAGAATATTGCACACCAAGAAAAAATGAGACATACGAACGGTACGTTTTTCGCAACAGAGTGCAAGCCCAGTCAGAACCCATTGAACAATTTGTCACGGACCTGCGGTTGAAAAGCCAGTCGTGCAACTTTGGCACATTGGGTGACTCACTTATAAGGGATCAAATAGTTATCGGGGTCGTGGACAAGAAAGTGAGAATGCAACTACTCAAAGAGTCCGATCTAACCCTGCATAAAGCGATCCAAATCTGCCGCGCGTCAGAGAGCGCCAAGATGCAGCTCAAGTCATTTGAGCCCGAGGCTGAGGCAACGACCGCTGTGGACTCGGTAGGACATGAGGGGGCCACCAGCAGGAGGACCAGCAAAGGGAAGTCCCGTGCGCCCAGATACACAAGGGACACGGACTGCGACAGGTGTGGGGGCAAACATGCGCCAAACAACTGCCCGGCTTTCGGGGTGGACTGTCGCAAATGTGGAAGGAAGAATCATTATGCGCGCTGCTGCCTGTCAAAGAAAGTACAGGTAGTGCAAGGCAGCGACACCAGCGACACAGATGAGGATGACAAGTTTTTCGTGGGGACTGTGGAAAACGGGGACAACAAGGATGAGTGGATAGCCAATCTGGAGATCAACGGGACGACAATTCCTCTGAAGCTGGACACTGGGGCTCAGGTGAACATACTGACAATGAAAGACTTTAATAAACTGTACAAAAAGCCTAAAGTGCATGTGAAAAAGGTAAACCTGAGAACGTACAACGATGAACCGATTCCTACAAGAGGGGTTTGTACAGTCACACTGTCAAGGGAAGGGCGCTCTGTTAATGCTATGTTTGTGCTGGTTGAGGGCGATAGACAGCCCATACTAGGTCTGAAATCCTGTGAGAAATTGGGCCTAATCAAAAGAGTGCATGTGATTGACAGGTCTGTAGTGACACCTAGTGGTGAGGCTGAGAAACAGGTAGAGGCTGCAGCTGACACTGAGGAGATAAGAAAGCAATACAGGGATGTATTCAATGGTATAGGACGTCTACCAGGGCAGCACAGAATCCAGTTAAAACCCAATGCAGAACCTGTCATCCACGCGGCAAGGAAGGTGCCGGTGACCATTAAACCTAGGCTGAAAGCAGAACTACAATCCCTCATAGAGAAGGGCATAATAAGAAAAGTAGATGAACCAACTGAGTGGGTCAGTTCCCTGGTGATAGTTGAGAAAAAGAATAGTGACTTAAGGCTTTGTATAGACCCAAAGGACCTGAACAAGTGTATCAAAAGAGAACACTACAAACTACCTACCAACTCAGACATCACAAATGCAATGGCAGGTGCACAATTTTTCTCTAAGTTAGACGCATCATCAGGGTTCTACCAGAATGTCCTAGACGACAACAGCTCCAAACTAACAACCTTTAACACGCCTTTTGGAAGGCACTGCTTTCTTCGCTTACCATTTGGGATATGCTCAGCTCCAGAGGTATTTCACAAAACAGTGCAGCAGCTGTTTGATGGTATGGAGGGTGTGGGCGTGTTTATTGATGACATAGTGGTCTGGGGCAAAACTAAAGAAGAACACGACATGAGACTGCGTGCGGTGCTAGAACAAGCACGTAAAGCAGGGCTTAAACTGAACAAGTCGAAATGTGAGTTTGGGATGACAGAGGTTACTTACCTGGGAGATAAGTTGTCCGCAGAAGGGATACAGCCTGATCCAGAAAAGATTAGGGCAGTGGTAGAAATGCCAGCGCCAAAAGACAAAGCAGACTTGCAAAGGGCACTAGGGCGAGTTAACTATATGGGGAAGTTTATACCTAATCTGTCCTCAAATACAAAAGCCCTTCGTAGCCTACTGGAAGCGCAAAATTAATGGCAGTGGGAGCATGAACATGCACATGAGTGGGAGGTGCTAAAGGGAAACCTGATCAAAGAGCCCGTGTTAAAATACTACGATGTTAGCAAGCCGGTCAAAGTCTCAACTGACGCATCCAAAGAGGGTCTCGGAGCAGTCCTACTCCAACGACATGACATGAAATGGTTTCCTGTTGCATACGCATCCCGAACGATGACATCCGCAGAGCGCAATTATGCGCAAATAGAGAAAGAGACACTAGGCGCAGTTTTCGGATGTGAAAAGTTCCATGAATATATCTATGGCAGGGAAATAATACTGGAGACTGATCATAAGCCGCTCATTGCCATCGCCGGAAAGCCACTTGGAGACGCGCCGCCACGCATCCAGCGTCTTATGTTACGCCTACAGAAGTACCACATGACATTTGAGTTCACTCCAGGGAAGTACTTGATAGTGGCAGATGCTCTCAGCAGAGCGAGTTTGAGTGAAACAGGGCCGAGCAGCACCGAGCAGGAGGTTCAAATCCATGTGGACTGTGTCAGAGCCCAACTGCCTGCATCAAAAGAGAAATGGGCCCAGCTCGCACGGGAAACGGCGAGTGACCGGGAGCTGCAGGATGTCATAGCAGCCATCCTCTCACCAGGAGATGAGGCCCGGGCACTAGCAAGCCCATATCGACACTGTAGAGATGAACTGTCAGTGATTGAGGGGGTACTCCTAAAAGGGAACAAAATAGTAGTCCCCAGCTCCATGAGACCAGAGATGGCGAGGTTAGCGCATGAAGGCCACTTGGGAATAGAAAAAAGCAAGAGGCGGGCTCGTGATGTATTGTTTTGGCCATACATGAACAGAGATATTGAGACTCTAGTACAGCGATGTGAAATATGCCAACAACATAGATATATGCAGCCTAGAGAGCCGCTCCTGCCTCATAGCAAACCGACAGAGCCATGGAGAAAAGTCGGTGCAGACTTATTTCATCTGAAAGGGAGAGACTATTTGATCATAGTTGACTACCATTCTAACTTTCCAGAATATGCACTGTTGTCTGATACCACAGCAAAGCAAGTGATCACTCATTGTAAGTCCGTTTTTGCAAGGCACGGCATTCCAATGACCTTGGTTAGTGATAACGGGCCACAATTTAGCTGCCAGGAGTTTTCAGCATTCGCAAAACATTATGGGTTCGAGCATGTGACCTCGAGCCCGCTGTACCCGCAGTCAAATGGTCTAGCAGAAAAGGGGGTGCAAATCGTGAAGCGGCTGCTAAGGAAGGCAGCAGAGGCGGGTGAGGACCCATACCTGGCCGTCCTTAACTACAGGGCTACGCCGCTAGAAGGTGGCCGCTCGCCAGCAGAGCTACTGATGAACAGGAAGGTCAGGACGAAGCTGCCGTCAGCAGAGCACCTGCTCCAGCGTGCTGACCGGTCCACACAGAGAGAGCACCGATCCAAACGGGCCTACGACAAAAGAGCACGGCCCTTGAGACCTCTTGAGCGAGAGGACCTAGTGAGCGTCAGATGTGATGGGAGATGGGGACCGGTCGCACAGGTCCTTAAAGAGACTGCTCCAAGGTCGTATGAAGTACTCACTGAGAATGGCAACACGATCCGCAGGAACCGGAGACACCTGCTGAAGATTCCACACTCGGAACCACTGCCTGCAGAGAATGGCAGTGACAAGGAGGCACTAGGAGAGCAAATAGAAGGGGGGCAAACTCATTCAGACACAGACAGCCCTGTTGTGGCACCCGTCCCGGGAGTAGAGCGGGTTCAGACACCCTCCCCTAGGGTGGAGAGGTTTCAAAGGCCAAGTAGGGTCGTGGTCAAACCTAGGAGGCTTGTTGAGGAGTGCTAATAATAAATAAAAAAATAAAAAAATAAAAAATAAAAAAAAAGGAGGTAAAGAGAAGTGTTATAAAAGTGTTGTATTGTACTGTTACTGAGCACTGGCACATTGTTCATGTGTGCAAACCTGGAAGTACATTGAGAATTCTGTTTGTTGTAAGAGAATCACATTGAAGACAATCATCTGTTATTCTTCTGTCTTTAGAAAAAGGGAGATGTACTGATAGTGGCCTCTAGGGGCGATACACCGCTGACTGTGTATGTGTGGGGATACCGGAAATAAACCTCAGTTATGAGAATGGCGACACAGTGTGTGCGTGCTCAGTGATACACTGACCAGGCCATATTAAGACAGGAGGGTTAGGGTTCATTATGGCAGGAGGAGGCCTATTCGCCTCAGGGTCATTTAATTACATAACCGCAGCACACGAGGTCCTCTCGTAACACTGACTCGATCGGCCATCTCTGGCACACCGCGTTAAGACTCTTCATTTTGTCTCTTCCAATCTAGTTTTAACTTCGATTAGGCGCAGTTGTCATTGTATCAACATATCAGACATAGCTAGCTAACCTTAACGGTTAGCCTACTTGGGGAAACAAGCGGAGCCTAATTAGTTTTGACATATCTTGCTATTTTGCAGTAACGTCACAGTCTTTTAAGACACAATACTACGTTAGCTAGCGCAATGATTGACGACAAATGGGGTTCTTCTGGTAGCTTAATAGAAACTAGGGATGTTCCCAGCGGTTAATTGCACTGACGTGTACACGACATTTTAGAAACCGTTTATTCGAATAGTCGAAAATTAATTAATTAATTAAATTATGAAAATGAACACCGAGAAATAGCCCAAACTGAGCACATTTCGATCTATATTTACAAGTATTTATAATTCATTTATTATTTAAAATTTACCCGCATTTAGTAGGTTGCTTTTAGGAGAAGTCTGTCTGATTTGTGTTTTTATTTCTATAAAGTTTTCGACCAGTGAAGCCTGTTGTTTAGTAAAACTGATCTTGCCCACATTTTTTCGTTTAGTAAAAATCTAATTTGAATTATGGAGTTGATTAGAATCACTTCTTGTCAGTAAATATTTTTGTTTGGACTTTTAAACGTCTGTCGGCTCTGCTTAATTGTTCCTCTCTCTCCCCCCTCTCTCTCATGTGCATGCGTTCGGCATTCAGCACTATGCTGTCGGCATATTGAGCAGGCCGCCAGAAGGCCATCATAGCCACAAATTACAGCGTTTGTTATCACAGCCTATCACATAAACTAACTTCAGACAACATCACGTTAAACAACGTTTATTTTTCAAGTTCTTTTTTTTACAACACCTTCAAAGAGGCGATAGTTCTTTTTTTCTCTGGACTATACATTCGTTGTATTATGCACATTGCACACACACAGCAATTATTTTAACAAACTGTAGCCTATGAAATAAATGTAGGAAATGATCACAGCGGCGACGAGTAGTAGGGCTAGTGAACACCGTAATGCGGGTCTGTTTTTGGGTCTGGCTAGCTTCAGTGCCATCGACGGCATCGAGGTTTACGTCCAGGTGTTTACTCTGTAGGTGATTTCTCATTGATCCAGTCGAATTCTTATAGGCCAGTTTAACTGGACACAATCTACACGACACCTGTGTGCCATCTTCATCCAAATCAAAATATTCCCAAACTTTGCTCTTCTTTTTCACCGACATTTAGCTACCGCTGATTATCGCACTTGTTTTGATCCGCACCGGGAAAATGTGTTAACCCAGAATGCCACGGTGCTGAGTCAGCAGCAGGCAGCCTGCATGTAAACTCAGAGCTGACAAGCGCGTCAGAAATGAACATGCACGCAATTGAAATAATCCATGTTAATAATTCATTTGCACGTATTTAGCTTGTTAAATGCAAACTTTTATTAAGACATGACAGTAATGTTGGTACAAATTTTAAATTTGTATAACAAAACAAAAAGTCTCAATTAATATATATATATATTTTTAATAGTGTAACCGAATTTTATTTACAAAACGGTTAGTGGGGGCAGCCCCGTTTAACCGTGTAACCGAATATCCGCGCACATCCCTAATAGAAACCCATTCCCGTTAGACGTTTACTACGAAGATAGTTGCCTATCATATAGCGCCGCTACCAAGCTGTAGCCTGTATTAATAAAGGTAGTTTGGCATGCCTGATGTGATGACCCGTCCAGCTGATCCAGGCTAACGCCGCTCCCACCCAGAGGCGATGCTTTTCACATTCACTAAACTCATCACTGTAACCATGGAAATGGAGGCTAAATCGCAGTGTTTGATGCTAAAAAAGAGCGCATTTCATTCACTAAACTCATCACTGTAACCATGGAAATGGAGGCTAAAGCGCAGTGTTTGATGCTATAAAAGAGCGCTTTTGAACTGTGAGCGGCAGAGGCTACGTTACTGAATGCGCGACGGTGATTTAACTGATATTTAAATAAACAATTCCAGTATAGCTAGCGACTCTAATGCTGAAACAATGCCACTCTTAACTTATCTGATAAACTGAATCCAAATGAGCTAAGATAGTTTAGCAAGCTTTTACACAGATAGCCAGCTAACGTTAGCTACCTAGCGTAGCTACTCTATCTTAACTTACCAAATATTCGCAATATTATGTTTGCTGTAAAATACAACGGCATTGCTTTTGAATGCACTCTCATACCTTGTTAGGTTTTCTATTTCTGCCGGAATTGCTTTGAGTCTGTTCCCCCCGACAGAGAGGGACTTCAGCCGCTGTAACTTCAGACACTGGGTCGGCAGCTCCTCAAATCTGTTTCCACTTAAATTTAACACCTCGATGTGCATGGACCCGAAATCCTTTGGTAGCGAAAACTCGTCCAGACGATTGTTCTTCGCTATGAGCGTCTTAAGCTTGTTCAACCTAGTAATGTATAGGAATATATACATTCAGCTTCCCTATCAGACCGCCCGGAATCTGCATATCCACATGGAAGGCACACCAGCTCAACACATGTCCATATTTAGTTCATGTTCCGGGGCTCCGTAGTCCCGTGTCCCCGCCCTAAACTTTTAACCCACAAATGTCGCGGCTGCTTCGAGGAACAGAACACTTAGTTCTCACCAGGTCATGGCGTAAACCTAGCCTACATTCATAACACGATTATGAAATCTGGTAGCAGTATTGCGTCAGCCGACACCAGACAGTCCACCTACCAGTCACCGAACAGTTCGAACTACTAACGATCAACCATGTATTCTTGGATGTTCATCTAGTCACCCTGCTAGCTGGCAAGTTTCAATCTCCATTTGCTACTCATTGCTTATGTAAATTGATAATAATAATAATAATCTTATTATTATTATTAATAAACCATTATAGATATATTTGTGGGAAAAAACTATTTCTGCCTAGTAAATCACACAAATTCACACATTCCACCTGATATCCTGAGAGGAGTTGATATGTGATGAAAATATATCCCTTTTTTTTTTTTTTTTTTTACCTAACTAGTATAAATACAATAACTGTATTCATACAAGCGTTTTCAGAACAGTTTTTAAAAAGGTTAAATCACCTTGGGCCACTGCTGTGACAACTATTATGAACAAATGCTCATTAGGTGTGAACCCAACGCCTTTGCAATAATAATTTTTAATTTCAAAACAGGGTGGAAACATGCAAAATAGGTCAATAAATGCAATTATCAGACCAGCTTTTAATGGGTTAAATCTTCTTATACCACCCATATCACACTTGCCATTAGTCAATATGGACATGTTTAAGAGGAAATATAATTTATCTTATATCGTTTAAAGTCAATATGGACATGTAGTTTAAGAGGAAATATAGTTTATCATATAGTGGTATGCACTGGCAAAAATGACGAGATAATGATATCTGATTGGTCGAGAACCGCCTGTGCGTTGCACTAATGGATATGTAGTCCGTTAAAGTGGACTACAAACCAGACTACAAATCATTTATCATTACTTTAAAAAATAAAAATTGGAACATGCAATATATGCTCTATATCCTTATACCACACAGGCTAATCCAGGAACGTTTGCACTGTGCATTCCTCCATCACGTGCGAAAGTAATTCCTGGCATCCTGCACACTACAGCAAGGCTATTGAGGCCACACTACTGCATTTGAGCCCAAGGACTACATCCATTTTGAATACATGTTTTGGGGGAGGGGGCTTAGGAAATACATTTATTTAATTCAACATTCATGTTTTTTGTTCAATGAAAGAATCCATTAAAGTTCTCCTCACAAATGTTTGCATGGATGTCTGCTTATGACGCTGTAAATACAGCTAGTACAAATAACGCCAACATTTACAGTTTATTCCTGTTAATTCCCATATATTCCCAAGTTTCCACCTTAGAATATTCCCGGGATTTTGCAACCCTAGCCACTAATGTGCAACCTGATAAAAGATACTGCTTTTTAATGCGCTATTGGCCCAAGTCTTCTTTAGTCTGGCCCAAGTCTTCTTCAGTCTGGCCCAAGTCTTCTTCAGTCTGGCCCAAGTCTTCTTCAGTCTGGCCCTAGTCTTCTTTAGTCTGGCCCTAGTCTTCTTTAGTCTGGCCCAAGTCTTCTTCAGTCTGGCCCTAGTCTTCTTTAGTCTGGCCCTAGTCTTCTTTAGTCTGGCCCAAGTCTTCTTCAGTCTGGCCCAAGTCTTCTTCAGTCTGGCCCTAGTCTTCTTTAGTCTGGCCCTAGTCTTCTTCAGTCTGGTCCAAGTCTTCTTCAGTCTGGCCCTAGTCTTCTTTAGTCTGGCCCAAGTCTTCTTCAGTCTGGCCCTAGTCTTCTTTAGTCTGGACCAAGTCTTCTTCAGTCTGGCCCTAGTCTTCTTTAGTCAGGCCCTAGTCTTCTTCAGTCTGGCCCTAGTCTTCTTCAGTCTGGCCCAATAGGGTGCTGAGCATCAAATATCAACTCCTCTCAAGATATCAGGTGAAATATGTGTGAATTTGTGTGATTTACTTGCGGAAAGTTTTTTCCATAAATCAAAGGTGGACCAGAGAATTCTTATAAGGAGCTGCAAGCAAGGAGCCAACTTCAACGTGGTCACAATGTACAGCATTGTGCTGTACACATATTGTACAACATATACAAGGACACAAACACGATCTGTACCCAAGGCTTCTGTTGACAGGTACAGAGGTGATGCAATAAAAAAAAGTCATAGTTGTAAATGTATTTTTAGCAATTTTGTTTATTGGCATGTATACCCCAAAGTCTTGTATGACATTTAGTTGTAATAAATGAGTAAGTAAACAATAAGTAATAACCTTTTACTAGAATACAAAATGCTTTTCCTCTATGATCAGTGAAGGACACACATACAAACACACATACTAACACACATACAAACACACATATTGGAAAAATAAGAAAGACAGATGAGCTTGTTTAAGGTAATGTCAGGGGTAGCGTGGGAACGAAGGACCAGACGCGACAGTAGGGGTTCGGAGAATGCTCACAGAACACACAGAGCGGGAGGGAAACCCCGCAAACAGGGAATTATAATATACAAACAATTTATAACTCTCCACACAGGGGAGATACCGCTACAACTCAAAACGACCCTAATAGGGCGAAAAACTCTTAACTATATATATACAATCAAACAACAACGAAAAACCCTATAGCTCAATACGAGGGAGCCGAAACCAAAAACACTCCTGTAAAACGGAGCAGCCACGAACACACGGGCAATAGCACTAATGGTTTAAGGGAGAACAGCAAAAAACAAGGCACCCTCAGAACGTGACTATAACGCCCGATAACTGGTGAAACAAATGAAAACAATATAACGCTTACGCTTTCCACAACAAAGAGAGCGGGACTGGAAAAGGAGATGTCCTAGAATGCCGGCTTTCTTCATAAAAGGATAGGCAATATGGAAGCGTCTACCACAGGTGACGCGAGGTTTAAATAATAAAGGGGACTACGGAACAGGTGAATACACTGAGTAGCAAACCCAAAAACATGAAACGGACAAAGAAACAAATGGAAGAGACGCAACACGAGCGCTCCCCAGGGAAGTGGTCAAACAGAGAACAGCAGGCTGAGAAACCATGACAGGACCCCCCCACTAAGGGACGACCCCAGACGATCCCTCAAGCCTGCGACCCCGGAAATCCCTGATAAGTTGAGGATCCAGGATGTTTTTGGAGGGAACCCAACTACGCTCCTCTGGGCCATAACCCTCCCAATCTACTAGAAATTGAAAACCTCTACCAACCCGTCTCTCGGCTAGAATACGCCGGACCGTGTACACAGGACCCCCCTCTATCATCCGAGGAGGTGGCGGTGGCTTCTCCGCGGGGGCCAGCGGGCTAATAAGGACTGGTTTAAGCCGGGAGACATGAAAGGTGGGATGGATACGCATAGTACGGGGAAGCTGTAATCTCACCGTAACAGGATTTATGCGTCGAATAATTTTAAATGGCCCAATAAACCGGGGCGCGAGTTTGCGAGACTCCACCCTTAACGGCAGATCCCGCGTAGCGAGCCACACGCGTTGCCCTACCCTGAATAAGGGAGCAGGACGACGTCGTCCGACGACGTCCGCTCTCCTCCTGTCCGTCTCCGTGAATGACGAGTCGCAGTATATTACCAGCAGGAAAGCATGGGGTTTGCTGGGGCACAAGGACTCGCTTCGCTTTATCATATCTTTAATGTTTTGCGTGTCTTCCTGGTCTTCCTGCCCTGGGAAATCCCTCTGCCATCCAGGTGTTAGGACCACGGTAACCATCCTCCCATTCACTTTACCCTGCTTCACCACACACTCCAAAGTGTTACTTGTTGCATCAAACGCCTTCTTTCCCAGGATGGTGTTTCCTGTGGAACACTTCCCTGCACAGAATCTTCCCAGGAGAACCATTGTTATATCTGCGAAGCCATGTGCTGCCTCTGAAAGAGAGAATAATTAATAATAATTTACTGCTATTTGAGTGATTACAATGCCGTTAAGAGCAAGTTACTGATCGTGCCATCCTCAGTACCCCTGAGTGAAGGTATTACACGCAGGGTTGTGCTCTGCTAATGAAGCAGTGGCTAGTTACTTCTGATGAATCATGCTTTTGTGTAGGTGTGGCGTCAACAGGATCTGGCAATTCAAGCCACTTCAACAAGTAATATAGAACTCTTTGTTAAAGGTGCTAGAACCAGATTGCATATGGCATTTTTAGAAGAAACCAATCCTATAGAAACTATAACTTATCTTTCCAGACACTCTGTGAACATCTGGGGTAGCAACCTCAATTGCTCTAGCAATTGTTCTAGCAACAGACAGAATTATGCCATTGACCTGATACATAGCTTTGGATAAGATGGGCAGGCATGCTTTTTCCTTCCATCACATTTTTTTTTCAAAATATTACCCATCAAAATATTCTACAGAAAAATCCCTGTACAAACTATGATAATAAACTATGATAACAAAAAAATGTTGTGGAAAAAAAAACTCACCATTAATGTTCTCTCTGAGTGTTGCTCTTTGTTTCTGCACCGTGAGTAGCCTCTGTTTGGCATGTTCTTCCAGTTCTGCCTTCTTCTCTTCTATCTCTTTTGAAGCCTCCATCATTTGAAAATGCAGGCAATTCTTTTTTGTCACCATGACATCTATGGTCTCCAGAAGCTCCTCCCTATTTTCAGTGCTGAGAACATGATACCTGTTCCCACATTTCTGTACAAGCTGTTGTAGGCATGGTTCTTCCTCAATATACTTCTCAACAGTTTTACCTCCCAACCGAGCTTTCCCAGAGAACAGAACTATTGAACGTCTCCAGATACATTCATGAAAGAGTTCTAGGTGTTCCTCCACTTCTCTCCTCTCTGCTCCTCTGAATGGATGTAAAGGGATGATCATGAGAAAAGCATGTGGTCCTGGTGGACATAATGACACGCTTTCCTCAATCTGCTGTTTCACCTGCTTCCAGAGGTGCTGAACAGAATATTCTGTCCAGTCAGCATAACTGACAAAAACGACATGTCTATCTTCCACTTCGCCCTCTATCTTTATCGTTGGGTTTGGCAAAACTTCTTTTCTGCCAAGGATGGTGTTTACCGCCAAATTCTTCTTCCACTTGTCATTACAACAGAGCACAATTCTGAGCTCAGATAAACGGGACGCTGCCCCTATGAAAGACAAAAGTGAGTGAGTAGCTTTTTCTGGAATCTACTTTCCCAGTAGAGCTGGAACAGCTGGTGGAATACGTTTTTTTTTTAAAACTGAAGGCAGCAATATGTTATAAGCACACAAACACAATGGTAAAAGAATACAACCAAGGTCAGTTAAGACACCTGATCACAGAGAAATGGGCTTATTACACTTAAAAATTTAAAACAGCTGCCTTTAGCACAAACATGAGACACTTCCTTGCACAGTTTTCAAATTGTGTTACCTTCAGAGCCTGAATCATGACTCTTTTAGACAGGAAATATTTTTGGTGAAATACACAGCATCCCAGCAAGCAGTGGACGTCCTAGGGACGTACCCTTTTGGACGTACCAAGTTATGATGTGACATTTTCTAGGGACCTAGGTTTGTTAGCTGGGTTATTCCACACTGCCTATACAAAAACAAAAATACACGAATGAGCGTCGCGAATGATTAGTGCGCAAAGCAATGTCTGTTGGAAGACCTCTCGCTGTAGCCGACCAGCGACCACTTCCCATACTCAACCAATAACATGCACACACCACTAATGGAGCGTCCTGTTTAAGCCAAGCATGTTCACTTCTACAACCCACTTTCTGTGCTACTTGAATGTTATGCGCTGCTCTTTGTTTGCTTACGGCTTGTGTTAAAAAATATACATATATTATTGCCGCACATTCATAATTAAACATGTCATTTAAATAAGTGAGTAGTCCTGACAGAAATACAATTACGACAGTTTTGTAAATTCCACCCGGAATTTCATGATTTTCATTGTATTTATTAATTTGGAGATATTTTTGCTTCTATGATTACTCTACTTGAATACATATTCACCTTCGCTAAGTACACAAAGCTAGCTTCTGTTAGCATATTTCATGGTATTATGCCTGTGCGATTTTTGGACTGAACTGATTGAGTGGCATATCGTTGGAAAGCTTATTTTCATTTGACTAGGCTATTTCCTATACCGTCATGATGACAAAGAGCAAAATACACATAACTGGTCACATTTGTGGGTAAACACATCTTTTGACACAATAATGTCTAGGCTCTCTATAGGACCACACATATAAAATACAAATATTCCAAATAAATGAACAATAATAAAAATAATAGTAATTTCATTCATGCTCTGCTTTTCATAGACCCGAAGCACTGGATGCAGACAATTGTTCACACATACCCTATAGTCTAGTCATTTCTCTTTTCCATTTCTAAGTGTAACACATCTGAATCACATATTATTTCCACTATTAATTATTCTCCTTTCACAGTTTTATGTGGCACATACAGTTTCCTTGACCACATTATTTTCATATGGTAAGATGAAGAAGAAGTGTGATTAGAGCTACGATAGGCAAGAATGTTCAGTTCTACAACCCACTCTGTAACGGTCATTTGAATTGAGCGACCGCGCAGCTCAGTGCGCGCACCACACTGCACTGTAAAGAATGGCTGCAATGGATTATGGGTATAGCAGCCTCCCCCAGCGTCGTAATTCCGGATACTCCGTATGCGTTATGGTTCTGGAGTCTCAGTGGCACATTTTGTCAAATCAATTTCGAAAAAATTGTAATGTAATGCAATTTATGGGTTGCATTTTTAAAGGGAACTATTGGTTTTCTCAACATGTTTACAGTTTGTGTTTGTTTTGTTCATAGGAGCAGCTGCTCGGTTCTGTTTCTTCAAATGGGTTCAGTCATCCCTAAAGAAAGTGGGCAGGTGTGTTTATGGCATGTGTGAATCATGGCCAACAAAATGTCCAATTCCTTTTCCAGACAGTTTTAATTCAAAATAACATAATGTGTACAACAAAATGTACAATGTCTATGTCTAATCTAATGATGAAAATAAACAAAAAAATAATAATGTAAAAGGCTAAAACCATCAGTACTTAAGGCTAGCCACACATGTAAAGTCGTAAGTCCCACCCTCAATGACATTTTTCAATGGTGGTTTGAAAAGAGTGACAGATTTTCAGGGAGGAACCGATCCTCCAGGACCAGATCGTGTTAACGCCCTCATTTCTGGCTATTGGCATGGAAACCAGGCAACTGACTGAGGAGAATGCTGACTTCGCCTCATGATTAGAGCCAGTCAAAACATTTTTTAAACAGTGTTAGGACCCAGTTCACTCTTTCATATATATCCAGTAACATTAGTACATGAAGACAATCATAGTTCCATCAGATTTCTCCATTGACTAGTATAGTGAAACCAGAGAGGAAAAGTTACTGAACTTGCACCTCCTACATTTTTGCATACAATGATGTAGAACTGATTATTTATATATTTTTTGAACCCCCAGGGACAGGTCTCAAATTCCATCCATGAGTGAACAATATTACATATATTGTGTTTGATTATTGTGATGTAACATCCATTGTACTTCATAAAATCCCATTAAAAGGCATTAAAATGCATTGAAGGGTCCTGGTCTTAGCTTTCTTATCAAGAAAGACATTATTAATACACATTTAAATATATATTGTTCAAATATTTTAAATACACTCCAACCTTGACATCTGGACAGCTTATGATGTGCAATTTTGAAGTAATTGTGAATTATTGCCTATATGGCTGTTAAAGTACAATTACGCAAGGGGGCAGAATACTTAAGGAAATGATTGTTTTCTGTTTTACATTTGTAAATAATTTGGAACAAATTGTAGATTTTACTTTCCACATTGACATTGTAAATATTTCTATGTTGAATACCAGCAAAAAAGCCTATTTCAACATTTGTTAATGAAATATTCATACACAGCAAATATCAAAAAGTCTAAGGGGGCTTGAATGGGGCTCAGCACACTGTATATGTTCTAAGCACAGAAACGCAATGTTTAAAAAATACAATCAAGCTCTGTCTAAAAACACAAAAGAGCACAAAAAAAGTGACACTTAAAAATGAGAGACAAGTTGGGTACAGCACACAATTCATGGGACACACCCTTGCAAAGTTCAGACATTTTGTTGACAACACAATTCATGGGACACACCCTTGCAAAGTTCTGACATTTTGTTGACACATTTTTTGTGAAATGCACAGCATGCTCTGCACTGCAGATACACAAACAAACAAAAAAATAAACACAATCAAAACAGTTGTGTTGTGTTGATTGCTTAAGAAACAAAAAGTGAATGTCTTTTCAGACCCCCTGCTATGGGAAGTCTACATTAGTTAAGGTCGGCTACAAGAAATACTGAAAAATGCACCAAATAGACTGAACGTCCTCTCAGTTTTTATCTCAGGTGATTAATTTCAAAAAGACATTCAACCAATGTGCACTTAATTCATAATATGAACTGCTTGTTATTTTTGTTTATTTATTTATTTATTTATAATTTGGCACCCAATGGGGGGCTATCTGTGAACTGCGTGCGAGTAGCTCTCTTATTGATGTGTCTATGGAGTAGAGCGGAGTAGTACCATAAAAAATTGATATTGAAAAAATATTGATTTACTGGCAATAAGTATTAATAATGAGTTTGTATTCACTTTTAAATTTTCTTTGATTAAACATCTGATTTTTCACCTTGGGTTTGTTTTCCCTCTTGCGTTTACAATGTTTTTTCACTCTCAGTCGTCATCTTTTCTTCAGCCAAGTCATCTGTCTGTTGCAATTGATCTTAAATAACTAGATGTACTTGTATTGTAACTAACTAGTTAGCAATGTTAGCAATGTTGCTTGGTTGATTGTGTTTGGGAGCTGATTTTTTGTTTGACTTGCTTTAGATATTATTTATCTCGGATTTATGAAGGACGTTTATATAATACGAACAAGTAATGTGTCTTTAGCCATTAAGCATTGTCCTCACTTGTTCCATGAACAGTATCCTACCAAACCATGCTAAGATGTTACCATTGTTAGGAAAATAAGTGAACTGTAAGTTGCATAAATAATTTTAACATTACAAATAAATTCGCAACAGTGCTTCAAGGTCAATGACAGCATTTGAGTATATATGTGACACTGTAACTTACCAAATGCAAGTAATCTTTCTCCCAATGGCTGAAAATATCTTTTATGTACCTCTTCCAATGAACAAATTCTCACCACCGGTAACAATTATTGTATTAACTATTTCAATTTAATGTTAACATGTCTTTCTCATGTTCGAAAAAGTGTTTTTCTCCCGTTTGCTTTCACTTTCTCGCCGATACTCTGGGTTGTATGCTTCCTTTAACTGTTTATGGTGAGGGGAAATGCCGAAAGGCTGTAATTTGGTTGGTTCAGTCTTGGACTTTAGCACTGTACAATCTTTAGTATATACTTGCAATATACAGCTGCAGCTGGTGCAAATTTCAGATCAATATATGATTGCACTAATGAAATAATAATAATTAAATAATAATTAAAGTAACTGTAATTTATCTAAATAAATAGTTGGCTCAAAATCCTGAAACAGATTGGCCCTTGCGCACCACTCTGGAGTATACAGTAACGAATGCAGATGAGCTGTTTTTAAAGAGCTATAATGTAGAATTTAGATTAGTTTCTAATGAAAGTTTTAATAACTTCGTTTCCAGGTTTATCAATATTACCCATACAAATAGCTTGCTTCTACATAAAATTGGGACTGAGAATAAAGTCTTGTTCTGCACAAACTAAATACAAACTATTAACATTTATCAATTACCTGTACAGTGTTTGAGGCCATTTCAAACACCATCATGACCATCTTGGGAATGTTATCTTTAACAGTATTAACCTCAGTCAATATAATTTCCTGTCCTTTCAGGCTTTTGGCAAACGCAAACATTTAGTCTTTGTGATTAATAACAATACAATTTGCACAATATTTGAGCAGCACATGAGAAGCATGTTTATTGATTAAAAACAACCATCACTATATAGCAACAGACACAAAGTGCAAATAGGATAACAAGCTGCCATCTCATCTGAGCACAGGAGATATTGGGGAACCCTGGTTTCCCTGGCAACAGACAACTGAAAAATCTGAAAGCGCTCTAAGGGGGTTGCGGAGGATCAGTGCACTTTTCAGAAACAGCATGATGCTTCACGTGGGCCAATCAGGGTGTCCGACTAGGTCCGCTGCCTCATTCCTCCATTCCTTGTCTCTTTCAACTGAGGGGATAAGACATAGCGTTGCATCCATAAAAAATGCCCCCGTTTGCCAACATTACACGGTGGTCCTGGGACATACAGACAGGTGGGTGGGCCTGCATCTGATCTTCAGCGAGCGTCTTGAGAACATAGATGTATGCTTTTGAGGAGTCTCTCTATCTCTGATTTGCATTGCTGAAGTCAAGCCGCCCAGGAGGGGCTGTGGTGGGATGTGGCAATGTGAGGATAAACAGGAAATGCTCAACCCTGGTTCACCTTCACTCACACACTTCCTCCGAGGGAATCCATTTTCTTTCCTGTGCATGTCTAAAAAACGCATACTCACCCCTGCTGGCCTCCCTCTTATGCTGGCCCCCATTATTTTGATGGCTGCTGTTCTTGTTTACATGGGACGTGTAGACTTTGATTGACACAATCAGTGTCCTATGGAAGGGTGAGCTACAGCGCATGCATTTTACCTGTGAACTTCATCCTCACTATATACAGGAACTATCAACATCAGAGAATTTGATCACAGCAAAAGAAGAGGGGTTGAGGGCCCCACATTAAAACCAGTCCCACTACTAAACCAATGCTTTCATAAAGCATGTGTAACAAGCACCATAACAGCCTAACCATGTTAGGCACATCATGGGTCAATGCATACTTTACCATAGCTCCGCCCCAGGAAGGGCAAGTACGTCAGACTGCAGAAGGCAGGGTTTCACACACCTTTTCGTAAGTGCTGATTGGACTAGGGGGTGGGGTGTCAAAGGGTGGGGTTTGCAGGATGCCCTCAACTGCATTTGTCATTTTTTCTGACCAATCAGAAGCCTGCCTCGGGCAGCTCCTCTGTCGGACTGCAGAGTAAAAGTAAGCAGAGACTGACTGCACTGTTCATGGCTTAGAGGAGCCAAGGGGCAGTCTGTAACTAGGGAAGTTGTAGCAAAGGAACAAGCTTACAAATATGACTGGGCTCTCCAGGTTGGGGAAAAAGAAAAAAAGGACCGGACTGATGCTTAGAACCTCTATTAAAAAAATAGCTCACAAGCATGGCAGAATTATTATTATCTTTAGTTGAGCCTAATGCACGTGACATCAAGCGGCACCATGCGTTTCGTAACATTTGAGGACAGAATTCTTTCAACTGATAATGCCGTTACATCGTGTTTATGAAGACATTGCACATGCTTCGTGAAAGCTTCAGGAATACATTCTTTGTGTATCTATACTCTTATATTAGCCCCAGGGCATGCTCCACGTTCTCCTTCTGATGCACTGTTCTTCTGATCATACAAAACTAAATATGTGTTGTGTTGCCAGTCTAGACCCTGAGCCCTGAACTTGTCCTCACGTCTAAAGCAGAGCAAGTGAAGGTCACAGGGAGATGAATTGGGGACGAAGATATCCTCACTAAACTTTGCGGTATTAGCCCTACATCTCTGTACACCACTGCCAATGAAGAATAGTATATTTACTTTGTGTCTATGTGCAAAATAAAAAGTGGACCAGGAGGCACCTGTGTGGCTCTATATAATGGCTTCATTGCGCCATTCATAAACATAACTTATTTTTCAGCCTCTAAATGACACAACTATTTTGGCGCCACCAAAGCGATAAGACTTTAGGTGAAGATGCCTTGGTGATCACTGTGTTTGGCGATGCAGCTGTTGTTTCTGATTAAAGCCCTTTTTTTTTCAGCAATAATGGCTGGGAGAGGAGGATTTTTCAGCAGGATAAAAGCTATCTAATATGACAAGGCTGCTGGTGTTAAAGGACTGCTCAATCATCCGCAGCACATTTACAAGCCAGTTCATACATTTTCTGGAAATTATAAATGAAAAAATAACTGTTCATCTAAAAGCTCTGCTCTTGGTTTTGTATTAGTTTTTATTTTCACTTGCCTCAACATTTGATTCAACTTAGTCTGTGATGTAAGGGATTTATCGAGACTTACACTTATCTAGCCCTGTTATCATTACTGGTTAGCCACTCTGGTTAAGAAATGCTTAAATATAAGTCTAGCGTGAAAGCTCACGTCACGTTACATTTTATTTTGCATGTCCGCTCATAGGAAGTTGATGGGGCGGCAGTGTGGTATAATGGTTAAGGAACTGGGTTTGTAACCGAAAGGTTGTAGGTTCGATTCCCGGGTCAGACACTGCCGTTGTACCCTTGAGCAAGGTACTTCACCTGCATTGCTTCAGTATATATCCAGCTGTATCAATGGATACTTTGTATAAATGCAAAAAGAAATGCTGTGTAAGTCGCTCTGGATAAGAGCGTCTGCTAAATGCCTATAATGTATAATGTAATCTTAATACAAGGCATATCACTGTTACCCTACCAAGTTCTTGCCATTTTTGTAGCAACATCAATGCCCTTGTTTCAACCAGCTGTTGTACTTTTCACTTTTCTATGCCTTATGTTATAAACCAGAACAAACTATAAGTTCTTTCTGCCCTTGGCACTGTAAAAAATAAAAATAACTACAAATGCAGTATATGTCCAAAAGATTTTGGACTTAACTCCGCAAGTACGTATCACACAGGTCATGGTAATACCTCAACGACGTGTCTGTGTGTTATTCATTTCAATGTCAAAAGGTATAACTCAGCTGAAGATTGAAACAATATGAACAGTTACGAAGTCAATAGCTATTATGTGTGGGAATACAAGACTTGGATGACCTTATGCGATCAAGTGTAGATACTATGCAAATTGAAACTTTGTAGATGATTTGGTGCACAGCGTCAAAAGTCAATAGCCACATCAATTAAAACAAGTCTGAGTGTACCTCCACCCTGATACAAAGCTTTGAGCGGCACGGTAGCAGATTCATTTTTAAGGATATTCGATCACACAGGTGGCACAAAACATCACACGAGCCCTTGGGGAAATCAGCAATAAAAACCGGGTATCTAATGTGCGTAGTACGTCAGAGGCCTTCGTGTATTTAAGCTCACAGGTTTGGTTTTCCCTGCTGCCATCACATAGAAGAGCTCATGTAGGCATTTACGTCTTCAGTAGGCTTCGTATTTACAGTGCGTTTTGAATCCTGCAGAGGACACTTAAGACAGGTAGATATAGGTCCCAGTCCACCTGCTCGACTTCAGCAAAGCACAGGCCCAAACGCAGAACTCCTGTTCACCCTGTGCCCACCCCTCAGTTAACTAACCTCTCTCACACTCACCCACTATGACCCAAGCCCTTGGCTATGCCAACAGTGTGGTGGCGCACGTTAGCATAGCCTCCCAATCACATCTGCAAAAAAAAAATAAAAGTTAAAAAAAAGAACAAAAACTTAATCACTGCTTTGGGATGCTTCAGAAAGCACTTCATGCTTAATGTTTTTTATTATTATTATTATTATTCAGTAAGAGCATATGTTATTAGTATTTATTTCTACAGGGGGAACATCTACATGACCTCTTAAACACATTTACACTTGTGGAGAGTGCAGAAAAAACACAGAAGCCAAAGACACTGGGGAATTGTGGGTAGGGATGCCATTAAAGGGGGACATATAGAAAGGGGACTGTAACATCATCAAACAGATTCAAAGTGAGTAGGATTTTTCTTTTCTTTTTTCTGTGATTTGCATTTTTAAATATATTTCCTTTGCCTTTTACCTCCTAAATGTACACACCACACAAAACCAACATAGTCTACTAGCTTAACGTGAATAGATACAAGTCTAGAATTCCATGATTTCAGTGTCCAAAAAAGTTGCTCCCAAATCTCAATAGTCTTAAATAAGATTTCTATTGACATGTTTTATTTTTTAATTATTATTTTTTTTTAAATCAAACCACTGTAAGCCCTCACAACTCAAAAGGTACATTTTCTACCAGCTTGGGCATACATGTGAAAGATTCCAGAAGCCAAGTCTCCTGACATTATGTTCAGCGACTTTAGAATCACTCAGTGTCCCTCTAATCCTTATGCAGCTGGGCAAATCCACATCAGATAAAGAGGAAAACCTATTGCTTTGTGCCGCTATAACGCTGTTACCAAGGTGACCACGGACCAGGAGCTTTAGCCGGTTCCTGATTGAGTTTCAGTGCTCAGGTATTCAGGTATTATAGCCTCTCTGGGAATCACACTGGTAACTGTAAATATTGAGAAAGCACAACCAGCTCAATGAATCTGGAAAAAAAAAAACTTCCCACTGGTTTAATTTAAAATGCATCAGCAGTACCACTAACTTTCCAGAATTTGCGTGAGGCAGGGTTCAAATTTGGCTCCGTGGGCAGAGTTGACAGAGCAGTCACTGAAACTCACCGACGTTAACATGATTACTAATATCTACAAAACAGTGAAGTGAAGTACACATTTCATCCTCTCAGGTAATAACTTACTAAAATGTTGTTGTTTTTTTAAATAGAAAAGAACTCTTTCTTGTACTGGAATTGATAACATGCTCATCATAGCATAATCTGGTTCTTGCAATATTAAAGGTAGGCGTTAGTCATCTTTAAAATCTGACTGCAATTATATCTCCGACAAATGGCCTGGTATATGTTTATATTTATTTATATTGTTTATATATATATATTGCATGTTGATCTAGCATGATTGGTTGGAGCCGCGTGATACATGTTTGTGTCTGTCCATGCACTGACAGAGAACAAGAACATGCATGATTGGTTGGAGCCGCGTGATACATGTTTGTGTCTGTCCATGCACTGACAGAGAACAAGAGCATGCTCTGGGAATGTCACGTCCTAGTTATCATAGAACATTATCCAGGTAGATAGGGTCCCCACGCTCTGATCCAGGACCCCCATACCGATTCCTTCATTCTAACTATAACCATTTTGTGAAAATAAGCTAAGCTGATCCCAGATCAGCACTGGGCAGCACTGTCTATCCACAGCATAGAAAACAAAACAAAAAAACAAAAAAAGAGAAAAAACGGAACAAAAACACCTTGTTTTGGTGTGAACAGAACACATAAAAAATGAAAGCTTTATTCCTAAATACAGTCACTATAGTCCCACGAGGAATTCTGTTTTATTTTATTTTTTTAAATGGATGAGCGGTGTTGGCCCCCCACCCAACCCATGGTGCCAGGGAGCTCCCACCCACTGCAATGCCAGGGAGAGTGTGGGGGTTTGAGGGGGAGGGGGCTGGATATTGGGAGGGAAGGGTAGGCAGTGTATGGGGGGAGCTGCTCATAAGCCCTGCTTGGCCAGTGCAGCAGTGACATCCTCAGCCAGAGTGGCCAGCTGTGGAGACTCCAGCAGGTTGATGCTCCCCGAGGAGGACATGTTGCTGTGGCGTTGCGGGGAGGTGCTGTCGGACAGCCTGGGTGACTGGCTCACAACGATCTCTGCTCCGTGGTCCACGCGGGCCTTTGCCGCGTCTCGGAAGCTCAGCTTGTGGCTCTCAATCTAAAAAAATGGGGTTGGGTGGGGGGGTTTGAAGAGTATGGTTTTTGGAACGTTTTCTCAAAATTCTAAGTTCGTTACCAGTAGTGATTGTTTCATCAGCAATAGAATTTTCACTCAAGAACATTCTAATCATATATTTCTGATCTTAAAGGGTTAAAGATCAGGTGACATGCACCTTTTGCAATCATTTGTCATCATTTCAAGGCAACACATTGGGCGGGTATTCTTCTGCTTGAACCTTGAAGTATCTCTCTGCTGGTGTCCCACAAGGCCCTGTTCAGGGTCTATCATTATTATTCTTATTCTATTCTTTTCATTAAACTGTACTACCAAGACTCTAGCAGTGATATTTCAGGTTGAAGTGTGGTGACTCACCATAATGTTTCCCCCTCCAGGTGTGTGGTGAGCATTGTCCAGGGAGCCCACTTTGGCCTGGGCCTTGTCTTTGAAGTCTAATCTCATGCTCTCGATACGTACGTGACCACCACCTGAAAAGAGAGAGAGAGAGGGAGAGATATATCTGGCCTGTGGTAAAAGTTCAGAAAATCATGCCAACCTCACCAACTTATCAAAAATAAACCAATGTTTTAATCTATTCAACTCTCATCAAGTGAAGTTTTTCATTGGTAAAATTGGTGACAATGGCAGAAGAAAAATCATTGTATTGGATTTTTTTTCATATTCATATTCACTCAATGTGGCTCACAAAGAGTCCACTCTCCTTTATGCATTTTGTTAACACTATTCATACAGGGAAAAGCAGAAAAGGCCACGTAGAAAGATGTTATCACAGCACAGAAAGTTCCATGATGGGTAACCAAACCCCACGCCCACGGACTGCGTTACATGGTCTCCCGTTGTGTGAGCATTCTCACTATAAGCTGAACGCATGCACTTCAGGCTCACGTACTACCTTGTTGCTCTCAGCACTGTTAATCTTAGTGTCAGCACACCTGCAGTATGAAAGAATGCCCAGTAGATGGCAGTGCAAGCCAACACTGGCACTGTGATCTCACAGCGGCTTAACATCAGAGCAGGTAGAGCTTTCCGGTGCATGCAGGACATTTTTACCTCCCCCCACGTTCCCCAGCAGAACCTGTACTTGACTGGAATCTGGAATGGCAGGCGTGAAACTCTACCTGGCCGGTGACGGATGTTGCCCAGTGATCCGCACTTGGAGGTCACGTGACTCAAGTCTATCTTCTTGCTCTGAATTTGCACCTGTGAACACATGCGTTAGTCATTTCTGGTTCTACTGTGGCGCATGTTGGCATAGCCTGAAGTCAGGGGGAGAATGAAAAACCACAGAAGAAGACGCACGGTATAGCAGCATGGATAGGTGGCAAAGCAAGCATTGATAAAGCACGGTCATTAAGCAGGCTGATGATAACATGAAAACAATCTAAAACAGAAAACAAATCATATGTTAGTGAACAAGTCTTTAGGGTTAACATGCCAATGAGTTTCCCTCTTAGACAATTAACCTGGGTTTAATACAGGGATTTTGTTGGTGTGGTACAATTCTGACTTTAATGGCAATGTTTATGTTAAAACATGATCTAATTGAGATATCAAGTTGAGATCAACATGGGACACTCAAAATAAAGTGTAACCATCAGATTTTCATCTTTGTTTTTTTCTCTTGCATTTACAATATTTTTAGTTCTCGCACAAGTCGTCTTTTTCTTTGGCCGAGTCATCTGTCTGTTGCAATTGATCTAAAATAACTAGACCATTGTAGTTAGCAATGTTAGCAATGCTAAGCTATTGGTTGTGTTTGGAAGCTGCTTTTTGATTTGACTTGTTTTAGATATTATTTTTCTTGGATTTATGAATGAAGTTTATATAATAAGAACAAATAATGTGTCCTTATAGCCATTAAACATTCCCCTCACTCGTTCCATGGACGGTATCATGCCAAATCATGATAATCTGTTTAATAAATTTTTTTAGGGAAAGGAAACTTGAACCTTAAGTTGCCTAAATAATGAATTCATGTGCAATCAAAATACCTGTGTAAAACAATAGCCACCGCTAGCAGGAGTCAGTTAACAATATTTATTATAGAAAGTTCTTCAAGGTCAATGACAGAGATATCTAAGTATAAATGTGACACTGTAACTTACCAAGTCCCAGATCTGGTACGGATGTAAGGAATCTTTCTCCCATGGCTCTTCCAATTAACGCATTCTCACACCACCAGTAACATTAATTGTATTAAGTATTACAACAAGTTAATGTTAACAAACGGATTCCTTTCTTATGTTCTGCGAGTGTTTTCTCCCGTTCTGCGAGTGTTTTTTCCCCGTTCACAGGTCAAAGTACTAAGGTCTTGACCACTCCTTATTGCATGCTTCCTTTAATCTGCAGTCTGCCTTTAACTGTTTATCGGGCGGGAAAAGCAAAAAAGCTGTTTTCTGAGACTAGCCTTGTCTCTGAAAACACAGGCATAAAGGACCTCAAAAATATTTTTAACACTTCAAATGTTTCTTTTTTAATTTGGTTCACTCCTGTACTTGAGCACAGTAAAATTTGTAGAATATACTTGCAGTAGATACAGCTGTAGCTCGTGTTTTGTTTTGTTTTCTGTCCCTTAATACAATTCTGTATCATGCATATTCATTTTTGCATCTTTCTATTTCTATTATTAATTGCATCTATTCTTTGTTCTTTGCATTATTTTAAGGTCCTTGCCCCTTAAAGCAAAAAATGCCTGAAACAGCTTTGTCCCCACAGCTGTTAGACTGCTTAATGACATTGGACAGTAAAGGCAGATGAGGAACTGTTATTGCTTTTGATGCTCAATTTTTCATCGTAATTAATATTTACTGAATTTAATATATCATTTTGATCATAATACTACTAATAATAGTAATTTGTATCATAATCATAATTACACATACCTTCACTATAATGTGAAAAATCTGATTCAATTGAATGTTTTTATTTAACATGTTTGTTTGTGTTTGTGGGTCTGCCCCACTGTCTATGTCTTTTTTACTGCTGGAAACTACAACTGAAGTTCCCTAATAGGAAAATAAAAGTTATTCTATTCTATCATATTTACTGGGATCAGAACATTTCCAAGTAGCTGGAGACAGTCTAAGTTGATGATGGTTCAACACACTCAACCTGTGGTGTATGTAAGTGTATTACTTGTCCCATGGCTTGCTTGCGTTAATTCTGACACAGTCTTGGCTTGGGAAACATTCTGCGTTTGCTCTATGAATTCATATTAGGTTCTATATTAATGTATTTCTATTTTTATGGAATACACATAGATACATCTGTGCTATAGCACAGTTGTGGAGAGGAAAGTAACCTTTCATTTGAATGACACCCTTGAATGAATTGTTTGACATTCCCACACTGAGCACAGTAGGGTATAAACCTACAATTCTCAGGCTAAGGAGTAAAAGCCTCTAACAAGTGAGGCCTCTCTAACTATTATCCTCTACCTCTACATTGGAAAAGCAAGCTCTGGTCTGCCAATATGGGAAAACAAACTTCTGAATTTTGCCATTTCATCCACAGCAATATTTAATTACAGGTTTTATTTATAAACAATTTGAGTAGGCTATTATATTCACTGATGTCTGAAAATGCTCATCAGAGCCCAATAAACTGAGAATTTAACTTCAGAGAAATGTGCTCTCCACTGCACAAGTCAATGATTAAGTGAACAATATAAATGTCTCAGGTATCTGGCTACATGCATGGACTCTGAGGAGGATATATTGTATATTGAGGGTATATTGTGTCCAAAGTTTAACTTTGGTGTACAAACACTGAGAAGCAGTGAAGTATAACAGCAGGGACATGCAGTGCAGCCTGGTGGTGTAAGGCAGGTATAAAACACTTCTGTTTTTACTATAAGTGATCCACCAGGCCCACATCCATTTGGAGGAAACAGACAACAGATTTAAACCAATTACCTTTATTTGCATTATAATTTGTGGCATGTATAATTATTGAATTTAATATTAGACATGCATTTATCTGCAAATTGGTACAATATAAGTGAACTATGTTTGATATGGAGTAAGAGTTGTTTACCAACAGAGGATGTAAAAAAGAGTGATAAAAAAGAGTGATATCCATGTTGTTGTGTTTTTCTCTTTCTACCATGTCAGATCCATGGTGTAAACTGGGCTGTAGTTTTTGTCAATCAGCTGCCAATTTAGGCCTTGGAAACATGGGCTGCATTTGAATCCAGTTTAACACGCTCCCTTCCCTTGCTGTCTTCCCTCGAGGGAGCTATCTTGTGACGCAATTTGCTACGTGCAGCAAGCAAACTTAAAAGGTGCTCTGCAAGGGAGGATTGAGGAGTAACAAACAAAAACGGAACCGAACCGCCCTCGCAACATTTCAGAAGTGCAACACCATAGAGTTGAAATGTGACCGCCACATAGTTATGTGACCGCCCACTTTTTCCATGTGGAGCATTGCATTGTGGGATTCCCTTCTTGCTAGAAGCTTGCATTTTATACCCTTGGTGGAGGGGAGAGTAAACGAGGGAGCGAGGAAATATAATTACTCCCTCCTCTTTCTTAAAATGGATCCGAATCACACTTGGTGTGGCTGCCATATTTCATCCTGGCATTTTGGGGATTCCCCCCTGGAAGCAAGGGAAGGGAATGACAGGAAGAAAGGATACATTTCGGATCTGATCGCAGCCAGTCAGTGGCTTAAATGCAGACGTGCAACAAAAATCAGTAGACGCTGCGACCCTCCAGGACTGGAGCCTGACCACATATTTTATCTATCTGTCCAGTAACATCCTTTCAGTTAGCAGGGAGCCTACTGGTGTCTACAGCAGAGTGAATGCAACCAAATCCAATCCAACCAAACACTTTCCCTGGGTTGCATTTTTAAAGGGAACTATTGGTTTTCTCAACATGTTTACAGTTTGTGTTTGTTTTGTTCATAGGAGCAGCTGCTCGGTTCTGTTTCTTCAAATGGGTTCAGTCATCCCTAAAGAAAGTGGGCAGGTGTGTTTATGGCATGTGTGAATCATGGCCAACAAAATGTCCAATTCCTTTTCCAGACAGTTTCAATTCAAAATAAGATAATGTGTACAACAAAATGTACAATGTCTATGTCTAATCAAATTATGAAAATAAAACATGTATTATTTTTGAATGACTTTAATTTTTGTAGCCACTGAATTATAAATGAATATAAATGAATTGAAGAGCTATTTGTACACTACTACTACTACTATGACCTATCACTCCTTTGCATGGAGCATAGGCCGTTGACAACAGTCCGCCAGACTCCTCTGTCCTGAGCTTTCTTTTCCAGCTGTTTCCATGTCAGCCCGCTCTGTTTGATGTCAGCCTCGAGATCCCTGTGCCAGGTGTTCTTGGGCCGGCCTCTCTTCCTTGTGCCCTGCGGGTTCCATTTCAGGGCCTGCCTGGTGATGCTGGTGATCGGTTTTCGGAGTGTGTGGCCGATCCATCCCCATCGTTTCCGCTTGATCTGTTCTTCTGCAGGTTTTTGGTCCGTTCTCTGCCAGAGATCATTGTTGCTTATCTTGTCCGGCCAGTAGATTCTCAAAATCCGCCTCAAGCAGCTGTTGATGAATGTTTGTACTTTTTGTCATTGTGGTCCTGGTTGTTCTCCACATCTCTGATCCGTAGAGTAGCATGGGCTTGATGTTGGAATTGAAGAATCTGAGCTTTGTCCGCTGGCTGATTTCTTTGGAGCTCCAGATGTTCTTCAGTTGGATGAATGAAGCTCTTGCCTTGCCGATTCTCGCTCTGACGTCTGCGTCCGTGCCCCCCTGCCTGTCAATGACACTGCCTAGGTAAGTGAAGGCTTCTTACTCCTCAAGTGCTGTTCCCTCCAGGGTCACAGGGTCTTCAGATGTTGTGTTGACCTTGAGGATTTTAGTTTCCCCTCTGTGGATGTTGAGGCCTACTAGTGATGAGGTGTTTGCCAGGACTCTTTGTCTTTTCCTGCATCTGCTGTCGACTATGAGATAGCAGAGCTATATCGTCCGTGAAGTCTAAGTCATCTAGCTGTGTTGTGAGTGTCCACTGGATCCCATTTCTCCTCTGTGCTGTTGTGATCTTCATTGTCCAATCGATAGCCAGGAGGAAGAGGAAAGGGGACAGTAAGCAGCCTTGTCTGACACATGTCTTTACTTGGAAGCTTCGAGTGAGCTGTCCTTCGTGTATAACTCTGCAGGTCATCCCTTCGTAGGAGTTCCTGATGATGGTGACAAATTTTTCTGGAATGCCATAGTGTCTGAGAAGTTTCCAGAAGGTGTCTCTGTCGACGCTGTCAAACGCCTTCTCATAATCTATGAGGTTGATATACAGTGGGAGAGTTCCATTCCAGTGATTGCTTGACTATGATGCGAAGGGCTGCAATCTGGTCCACACATTTGTACACATGGTCAGTTAAAAAACGTAACGTATGAAAATGTTAATCATGAAATTATATTTTTGGAAATAAAATATTTTCAAAAATATATGGGATATATCCCAGTATTTACGCACATGGTTCTGCTAAATTATGAAACTCTAAAATCTGACTGAAGGGTGACATCCAGCGACCGCCATAACTGGACCCACTAGAGCCCCTGCTATGCCCCCTATTACTGCCCCCAGAATGGCCAATCCAGGCTTCTGATACCCCTGCACATCCTGTCTGGGCTCCTCTCTGTGCAGCTGTCTGAGTGCGTCCATCTCTTTTCTATGCCTGTTCTTCCGTTTCTGAATTTTCTCGTCCAAGGGTTTTGTAGCACTATCCTCTCCGAACTCTCTTTCCAACTCCTCAAGCTCGGTTTGGTGTCGGTCTTTTAGCTTCTTCTCCTCTCTCTGTAGCTCCTGCTCTCCCTCTGTCTGTTTCTCTCGCTCTTCACGCGATGGCAGATCCGGTTGTCCTTGGCGTCTCTGTCCCCTCACTGCAAAACCAAGCAAAAAGTTCACAATCCGTATGTACAGTATTTCCCTTTTATCTCAAATGCCTTCCATTTATTGTTTTGCAAATACATTAATTAAATGCAGAATAAATTCAGATTAGAGCCGGTCAAAACATTTTTAAACAGTGTTAGGACCCAGTTCACTCTTTCATATATATCCAGTAACATTAGTACATGAAGACAATGATTTTTCCATCAGATTTCTCCATTGTGAAACCAGAGAGGGAAAGTTACTGAACTTGCACCTCCTACATTTTTGCATACAATGATGTAGAACTGATTATTTATATATTTTTTGAACCCCCAGGGACGGGTCTCAAATCCCATCCACGAGTGAACAATATTACATATACTCTGTTTGATTATTGTGATGTAACATCCATTGTACTTCATAAAATCCCATTAAAAGGCATTCAAATGCATTGAAGGGTCCTGGTCTTGGCTTTCTTTTCAAGAAAGACATTATTAATACACATTTAAAATATATATATTGTTCAAATATTTTAAATACACTCTAAGCTTGACATCTGGGCAACTTATGATGTGCAATTTTGAAGTAATTGTGAATTCTTGCCTATATGGCTGTTAAAGTACAATTGAGCAAGGGGGCTGAATACTTAAGGAAATGATTGTTTTCTGTTTTACATTTGTAAATAATTTGGAACAAATTGTAGATTTTACTTTCCACATTGACATTGTAAATATTTATATGTTGAATACCAGCAAAAAAGCCTGTTTCAACATTTTTTAATGAAATGTTCATACACAGCAAATATCAAAAAGTCTAAGGGGGCTTGAATGGGGCTCAGCACACTGTATATGTTCTAAGCACAGAAACACAATGTTTAAAAAATACAATCAAGCTCTGTCTAAAAACACAAAAGAGCACAAAAAAAGTGACACTTAAAAATGAGAGACAAGTTGGGTACAGCACACAATTCATGGGACACACCCTTGCAAAGTTCAGACATTTTGTTGACACATTTTTTGTGAAATGCACAGCATGCTCTGCACTGCAGATACACAAACAAACAAAAAAAACAGTTGTGTTGTGCTGATTGCTTAAGAAACAAAAAGTGAATGTCTTTTCAGACCCCCTGCTATGGGAAGTCTACATTAGTTAAGTAAGGCTACAAGAAATAGTTTGACTTGCTTTAGATATTATTTATCTCGGATTTATGAAGGAAGTTTATATAATAAGAAGAAATAATGTGTCCTTAGCCATTAAGCATTGTCCTCACTAGTTCCATGAACAGTATCCTGCCAAACCATGATAATATGTTTATTTTCCATTGTTAGGAAAATAAGTGAACTGTAAATTGCATAAATAATTTGAACATTACAAATAAATTCACGACAGTTCTTCAAGGTCAATGACAGCATTTGAGTATATATGTGACACTGTAACTTACCAAATGCAAGGAATCTTTCTTCCATGGCTAAAAATACCTTTTATGTACCTCGTCCAATGAACAAATTCTCACCACCAGTAACAATTATTGTATTAACTATTTCAAGTTGATGTTTACATGTCTTTCTCATGTTCTAAAAAGTGTTTTCCTCCCGTTTGCTTTCACTTTCGTTTGCTTTCACTTTCGTTTCGTCGTTGCTGGGTTGTATGCTTCCTTTAACTGTTTATGGTGAGGGGAAATGCCGAAAGTCTGTCATTTGGTTGGATTAGTCCTGTACTTGAGCACTGTACAATCTTTAGTATATACTTGCACTATACAGCTGCAGCTGGTGCAAATTTCAGATCAATATATGATTGCACTAATTAAATAATAATTATTAAATAATAATTAAAGTAACTGTAATTTATCTAAATAAATAGTTGGCTCAAAATCCTGAAACAGATTGGCCCTTGCGCACCACTCTGGAGTATACAGTAACGAATGCAGATGAGCTGTTTTTAAAGAGCTATAATGTAGAATTTCGATTAGTTTCTAATGAAAGTTTTAATAACTTCGTTTCCAGGTTTATCAATATTACCCACACAAATAGACTTGCTTCTACATAAAATTGGGACTGAGAATAAAGTCTTGTTCCGCATAAACTAAATACAAACTATTAACATTTATCAATTACCTGCACAGGCCATTTCAAACGCCATCATGACCATCTTTGGAATGTTATCTTTAATAGTATTATCATCAGTCTTAATTCTTCACAATGTAGACATTTACAGTATATGATAGTCACTACTGTGAAAAGTATGAATTAGGCTTGTTTAGAGAAGGTTTCAGTCTTATGCAATCTGCCCAGTGGAGAATAGGCCTACATGTTGTTTGAAATACAATATACATAGAAGGGCTGTAGTAGTTGTCAAAGCTCAGTGCTGATGCACCTTGATAGAAAGCAGGCTGATGTTAACATTAGAGCTGATCAATGTAATTTCCTGTCTTTTCAGGCTTTTGGCAAACGCAAACATTTAGTTTTTGTGATTAATAACAATACAATTTGCACAATATTTGAGCAGCACATGAGAAGCATGTTTATTGATTAAAAACAACCATCACTATATAGCAACAGACACAAAGTGCAAATAGGATAACAAGCTGTCATCTCATCTGAGCACAGGAGATATTGGGGAACCCTGGTTTCCCTGGCAACAGACAACTGAAAAATCTGAAAGCGCTCTAAGGGGATAGCGGAGGATCAGTGCACTTTGCAGAAACAGCGTGATGCTTCACGTGGGCCAATCAGGGTGTCCGACCAGGTCCGCTGCCTCATTCCTCCATTCTTTGTCTCTTTCAACTGAGGGGATAAGACATAGCATTGCATCCATAAAAAATGCCCCCGTTTGCCGACATTACCCCCCCCACGGTGGTCCTGGGACATACAGACAGGTGGGTGGGCCTGCATCTGATCTTCAGCGAGCGTCTTGAGAACATAGATGTATGCTTTTGAGGAGTCTCTCTATCTCTGATTTGCATTGCTGAAGTCGAGCCGCCCAGGAGGGGGTGTGGTGGGACGTGGCAATGTGAGGATAAACAGGAAATGCTCGACCCTGGTTCACCGTCACTCACACACTTCCTCCGAGGGAATCTATTTTCTTTCCTGTGCATGTCTAAAAAACGCATACTCACCCCTGCTGGCCTCCCTCTTATGCTGGCCCCTATTATTTTGATGGCTGCTGTTCTTGTTTACATGGGACGTGTAGACTTTGATTGACACAATCAGTGTCCTATGGAAGGGTGAGCTACAGTGCATGCATTTTACCTGTGAACTTCATCCTCACTATATACAGTAACTCTCAACATCAGAGAATTTGATCACAGCAAAAGAAGAGGGGTTGAGGGCCCCACATTAAAACCAGTCCCACTACTAAACCAATGCTTTCATAAAGCATGTGTAACAAGCACCATAACAGCCTGCTAGGCACATGGGTCAATGCATACTTTACCATAGCTTTACCACAGAATTCTTTCAACTGATGATGCCGTTACATCGTGTTTATGAAGACATTGCACATGCTTTGTGAAAGCTTCAGGAATCCATTCTTTGTGTATCTATACTCTTATATTAGCCCCAGGGCATGCTCCACTTTCTCCTTCTGATGCACTGTTCTTCTGATCATACAAAACTAAATGTGTGTTGTGTTGCTAGTCTAGACCCTGAGCCCTGAACTTGTCCTCACGTCTAAAGCAGAGCAGGTGAAGGTCACAGGGAAATTAATCGGGGAAGATATCCTCACCAAACTTTGTGGTATTAGCCCTACATCTCTGTACATCACTGCCAATGAAGAATAGTACATTTACTTTGTGTCTATGTGCAAATGCAAAATAAAAAGTGGACCAGGAGGCACCTGTGTGGCTCTATATAATGGCTTCATTGCGCCATTCATAAATATAACTTATTTTTCAGCCTCTAAATGACACAACTATTTTGGCGCCACCAAAGCGATAAGACTTTAGGTGAAGATGCCTTGGTGATCACTGTGTTTGGCGATGCAGCTGTTGTTTCTGATTAAAGCCCTTTTTTTTTCAGCAATAATGGCTGGGAGAGGAGGATTTTTCAGCAGGATTAAAGCTATCTAATATGACAAGGCTGCTGGTGTTAAAGGACTGCTCAATCATCCGCAGCACATTTACAAGCCAGTTCATACATTTTCTGGACATTATAAATTAAAAAAGAACCGTTCATCTAAAAGCTCTGCTCTTGGTTTTGTATTAGTTTTTATTTTCACTTGCCTCAACATTTGATTCAACTTAATCTGTGATGTAATGGATTTATCGAGACTTACACTTATCTAGCCCTGTTATCATTACTGGTTAGTCACTCTGGTTAAGAAATGCTTAAATATAAGTCTAACGTGAAAGCTCACATCACGTTACATTTTATTTAGCATGTCCGCTCATAGGAAGTTGATATCTTAATACAAGGCATATCACTGTTACCCTCCCAAGTTCTTGCCATTTTTGTAGCAACATCAATGCCCTTTTCAACCAGCTGTTGTACTTTTCACTTTTCTATGCCTTATGTTATAAACCAGAACAAACTATAAGTTCTTTCTGCCCTTGGCACTGTAAAAAATAAAAATAACTACAAATGCAGTATATGTCCAATTTTTTGGGGATTTAACGCAAGTACGTATCACACAGGTCATGGTAATACCTCAATGACATGTCTGTAAGTGTGTTATTAATTTCAATGTCAAAAGGTATAACTCAGCTGAAGATTGAAACAATATGAACAGTTACGAAGTCAATTATGTGTGGTAATACAAGACTTGGATGACCCTATGCGATCAAGTGTAGATACTATGCAAATTGAAACTTTGTAGATGATTTGGTGCACAGCGTCAAAAGTCAATAGCCATGTTAATTAAATACAAGTCTGAGCGTACCTCCACCCTGATATCATACAAAGCTTTGAGCGGCACGGTAGCAGATTAAGTTTTAAGGCGATTCGATCACACAGGTGGCACAAAACATCACACGAGCCCTTGGGGAAATCAGTAATAAAAACCGGGTATCTAATGTGCGCAGTACGTCAGAGGCCTTCGTGTATTTAAGCTCACACAGGTTTGTTTTTCCCTGCTGCCATCACATAGAAGAGCTCATGTAGGCATTTTTGTCTTCAGTAGGCTTCGTATTTACAGTGCGTTTTGAATCCTGCAGAGGACACTTAAGATAGGTAGATATAGGTCCCAGTCCACCTGCTCGACTTCAGCAAAGCACAGGCCCAAACGCAGAACCCCTGTTCACCCTGTGCCCACCCCTCAGTTAACTAACCTCTCTCACACTCACCCACTATGACTCAAGCCCTTGGCTATGCTAACAGTGTGGTGGCGCACGTTAGCATAGCCTCCCAATCACATCTGCAAAAAAACAAAAAAAGTAAAAAAAAAAAAAAAAACTTAATCACTGCTTTGGGATGCTTCAGAAAGCACTTCATGCTTAATGTTTTTTATTATTATTATTATTATTCAGTAAGAGCATATGTTATTAGTATTTATTTCTACAGGGGGAACATCTACATGACCTCTTAAACACATTTACACTTGTGGAGAGTGCAGAAAAAAGACAGAAGCCAAAGACACTGGGGAATTGTGGGTAGGGATGCCATTAAAGGGGGACATATAGAAAGGGGACTGTAACATCATCAAACAGATTCAAAGTGAGTAGGATTTTTCTTTTCTTTTTTCTGTGATTTGCATTTTTAAATATATTTCCTTTGCCTTTTACCTCCTAAATGTACACACCACACAAAACCAACATAGTCTACTAGCTTAACGTGAATAGATACAAGTCTAGAATTCCATGATTTCAGTGTCCAAAAAAGTTGCTCCCAAATCTCAATAGTCTTAAATAAGATTTCTATTGACATGTTTTATTTTTTAATTATTATTTTTTAAAAATCAAACCACTGTAAGCCCTCTCAACTCAAAAGGTACATTTTCTACCAGCCAAGGCTCCTGACATTATGTTCAGTGACTGAATCACTCAGTGTCCCTCTAATCCTTATGCAGCTGGGCAAATCCACATCAGATAAAGAGGGAAACCTATTGCTTTGTGCCGCTATAACACTGTTACCAAGGTGACCACGGACCAGGAGCTTTAGCCGGTTCCTTATTGAGTTTCAGTGCTCAGGTATTCAGGTATTATAGCCTCTCTGGGAATCACACTGGTAACTTTAAATATTGAGAAAGCACAACCAGCTCAATGAATCTGGAAAAAAAAAAACTTCCCACTGGTTTAATTTAAAATACATCGGCAGTACCACTAACTTTCCAGAATTTGCGTGAGGCAGGGTTCAAATTTGGCTCCGTGGGCAGAGTTGACAGAGCAGTCACTGAAACTCACTGACGTTAACATGATTACTAATATCTACAAAACAGTGAAGTGAAGTACACATTTCATCCTCTCAGGTAATAACTTACTAAAATGTTTTGTTTTTTTTAAATAGAAAAAAACTCTTTCTTGTACTGGAATTGATAACATGCTCATCATAGCATAATCTGGTTCTTGCAATATTAAAGGTAGGCGTTAGTCATCTTTAAAATCTGACTGCAATTATATCTCCGACAAATGGCCTGGTATATGTTTATATTTATTTATATTGTTTATATATATATATTGCATGTTGATCTAGCATGATTGGTTGGAGCCGCGTGATACATGTTTGTGTCTGTCCATGCACTGACAGAGAGCAAGAGCATGCTCTGGGAATGTCACGTCCTAGTTATCATAGAACATTATCCAAGTAGATAGGGTCCCCACGCTCTGATCCAGGACCCCCATACCGATTCCTTCATTCTAACTATAACCATTTTGTGAAAATAAGCTAAGCTTATCCCAGATCAGCACTGGGCAGCACTGTCTATCCACAGCATAGAAAACAAAACAAAAAAACAAAAAAAGAGAAAACACAGAACAAAAACACCTTGTTTTGGTGTGAACAGAACACATAAAAAATGAAAGCTTTATTCCTAAATACAGTCACTATAGTCCCACGAGGAATTGTTTTATTTAATTTTTTTTAAATGGATGAGCGGTGTTGGCCCCCCACCCAACCCATGGTGCCAGCGAGCTCCCACCCACTGCAATGCCAGGGAGAGGGGGGGGGGGGTTTGAGGGGGAGAGGGCTGGATATTGGGAGGGAAGGGTAGGCAGTGTATGGGCGAGCTGCTCATAAGCCCTGCTTGGCCAGTGCAGCGGTGACATCCTCAGCCAGAGTGGCCAGCTGTGGAGACTCCAGCAGGTTGATGCTCCCCGAGGAGGACATGTTGCTGTGGCGTTGCGGGGAGGTGCTGTCGGACAGCCTGGGTGACTGGCTCACAACGATCTCTGCTCCGTGGTCCACGCGGGCCTTTGCCGCGTCTCGGAAGCTCAGCTTGTGGCTCTCAATCTAAAAAAATGGGGTTGGGTGGGGGGGTTTGAAGAGTATGGTTTTTGGAACGTTTTCTCAAAATTCTAAGTTCGTTACCAGTAGTGATTGTTACATCAGCAATAAAATTTTCACTCAAGAACATTCTAATCATATATTTCTGATCTTAAAGGGTTAAAGATCAGGTGACGTGCACCTCTTGCAATCATTTGTCATAATTTCAAGGCAACACATTGGGCGGGGTATTCTTCTGCTTGAACCTTGAAGTATCTCTCTGCTGGTGTCCCACAAGGCCCTGTTCAGGGTCTATTATTATTATTATTCTATTCTTTTCATTAAACTGTACTACCAAGACTCTAGCTGTGATATTTCAGGTTGAAGTGTGGTGACTCACCATAATGTTTCCCCCTCCAGGTGTGTGGTGAGCATTGTCCAGGGAGCCCACTTTGGCCTGGGCCTTGTCTTTGAAGTCTAATCTCATGCTCTCGATACGTACGTGACCACCACCTGAAAAGAGAGAGAGAGAGGGAGAGATATATCTGGCCTGTGGTAAAAGTTCAGAAAATCATGCCAACCTCACCAACTTATCAAAAATAAACCAATGTTTTAATCTATTCAACTCTCATCAAGTGAAGTTTTTAATTGGTAAAATTGGTGACAATGGCAGAACACAAATCATTGTATTGGACTGTTTTTCATATTCATATTCACTCAATGTGGCTCACAAAGAGTCCACTCTCCTTTATGCATTTTGTTAACACTATTCATACAGGGAAAAGCAGAAAAGGCCACGTAGAAAGATGTTATCACAGCACAGAAAGTTCCATGATGGGTAACCAAACCCCACGCCCACGGACTGCGTTGCATGGTCTCCCGTTGTGCGAGCATTCTCACTATAAGCTGAACGCATGCACTTCAGGATCACATACTACCTTGTTTCTCTCAGCACTGTTAATCTTAGTGTCAGCACACCTGCAGTATGAAAGAATGCCCACTAGATGGCAGTGCAAGCCAACACTGGCACTGTGATCTCACAGCGGCTTAACATCAGAGCAGGTAGAGCTTTCCGGTGCATGCAGGACATTTTTACCTCCCCCCACGTTCCCCAGCAGAACCTGTACTTGACTGGAATCTGGAATGGCAGGCATGAAACTCTACCTGGCCGGTGACGGATGTTGCCCAGTGATCCGCACTTGGAGGTCACGTGACTCAAGTCTATCTTCTTGCTCTGAATTTGCACCTGTGAACACATGCGTTAGTCATTTCTGGTTCTACTGTTGCACCTGTTGGCATAGCCTGAAGTCAGGGGGAGAATGAAAAACCACAGAAGAAGACGCACGGTATAGCAACATGGATAGGTGGCAAAGCAAGCATTGATAAAGCACGGTCATTAAGCAGGCTGATGATAACATGACAACAATCTAAAACAGAAAACAAATCATATGTCAGTGAACAAGTCTTTAGGGTTAACATGCCAATGAGTTTCCCTCTTAGACAATTAACCTGGGTTTAATACAGGGATTTTGTTGGTGTGGTACAATTCTGACTTTAATGGCAATGTATATGTTAAAACATGATCTAATAAACTAGACCAAGCAGAAAGAGGTTCTACGATTCAGAATGAAAGAGCTGTGCTTTATTTTATTAAAAAAGGACTGTGGAATTCTAGCCATTGATTAATTGGATTTCAGTGCTGGAGAGAGCACACACCTGGGTTGTGTTAACTAATCTGCCCAGTGCTTACAGGTGTGCTCGTCTCCACAATGCGGGACCGGGACCGGGGAGCACACGCTGAGAGAGAGCGAGGTTTTGGTTGTGAGAGCACAGAAGAGACAAACCGATTAACGAACCTGGCTGGGCCAGCTGCAAAGCTGACGGCACGCGCTGAAAAGTGCTCGCGGAGTTTGGTTTGGTTTAGTTTGATATTTTGTCTTTGTTGTTGTTTTAGTTAATTGTTTTTGCCCGGAGCCTGTGAGGGGGCGGGTGAAGGTGTTTTTATATATTTTCATGTCAGTATGGATGCGCTCTCTCTCTCTCACATTCTCCATGTGGAAATTTACGGAGCAAACCCCAGAACTGCTGCAGCGTGCTCTCAGGGGTGTGTCCCGGCGTGTGTCGAGGACCTTGCTGGCTTCCCCTTCATTATTCGGTTGTTTAATAATTAACGTATGTATTTTTTAGACTGCAAGGGGAACAGCCAGCTACCAGCCCTTTCCCCCCCCAAAAAAAACAAAACACAGCCACTGAAAAAACTTTCTAATGAAACCCGACATGAGGTCAGTGCACTGTTTGAACTAGACAGTTCCACATCATCTTTCTCGGATTAGTGAGTTAGAGTGAAAGAAACCACAGAAACATGTATATGTAGAAGGCACTTACGTTTCCACCTGCTGTAGAATAATAGCTTTTGTCCATGGAGCCACACCTAGACTGAACGTGGCTAAAGTCCAGTTTTACACTGGGGATTACAACCTGGGGATGACAGGGCACTTTATGCAAATTGCTGTCTGACAGTCGTATCTCCGCTGTTGGGTGACTTTCAGGCCGAATGTATTGCCGAACAGGCACCAAACCCATTTCTATTTTTTGAATATCACAGTCTGAGTTTTACATAATTATAAATTGCTTCAGTGTTACATTTTTGCTATCTTATTTTGCTCTTTCGGTTTTCCTAGTCATATACCCTTTTGTAGAAAAGCAGTCTAAAATGATACATTAAAACCCACTGGTGATTTGCTCTGATGGACAGAAAGTTTGGAGCTGTAAAAAAATAAATTTAAAAAAAGCAAAGGATCAAAGATAAGGGATCAGGAACATTGAGACCTCACAAAATTTTCAGGGCTCGGCTGGCACTGTCTGAGAAAACGAGAGAGAGAAGAGCAGAAAGACACTCAAAAGCCATTAGAATCTCAGGGATGACAGAAGGTGCCGATAAACCTAGCCACAAAGACCTGACCCAGCCGCGATGACGAAAGTCACCTACACAGGCAGCTGTAGCCGGACAACACCTCAGTCTCATTCCATTTTAAACTGCAGCTACCGCAAAAAAAGCAAGAAGAGTCATTCTGGTATTGTACTTATACTTATAATCCTTGCCTGAAATTGACAGGTTTCTGACCTACTGCTCACGTTTTGTGGATTTATTTTGATGGCACTGAAGTGCATTTTCTTGCTTTAGACCACAAAGTTGGGCTTAAGTATCAGCAATTGTAAAGCCAGTAGGTTATCAGACACTGTAAATATGTAAAATATTTCTCACTGCGCACACAATTGAGAAAGGCGGTATTGAACTGTTCATTTCCAAGAGATTAGTGCAGTTCCCAAAGATCTACCATTAATTAGTTAGAAGCTTCCCTACAGTACTGGCAGAGCGCTAGAAAGAGCTAGGTGAGGCAGAGCATCACAGTTGTTCTCCACTGTTGTTCCTGTTTTTTTGAGGATGGGCACTTGATTTCACTGGCTGAGAAAATGGAAGTCGGGAATGCTGCCACTGGTGGCCAGAAGGAGTTATGACACTTTGGGACATCCAGGAACATCCAGGTGTAATAGTAAATAGTAGAGACAGTAAGGGCTTTGCAAACTAGAGGCTTCTAAAGCAGAGAAGGTACAGTCCCTTGGTTCTTGCACTTCAGAGGTCCAAAACCCCAGAACTTTTATTAATTTACTTATACATATGTATGACTTCCATACCCTGTGGTCGATCTAATGATAATGATAACTCACTAAATGCATATAGACTTACGTTAGGGAACTACTCAGCTAACTGAACACAAAATAACACCTATGAGAAATTCAAGATTTACCTTTAATCTTTAATGTTACTGTAATAAAAATGTTAAAAACTTCATAACTGATGAGGGGGGTCATTTCTTGTTAGATAAAATAATCTCCTGAAACCAAAGCTGTCTATTCAAAGCTTTCTTCTGTGGCTCAACAGAAAACTGGAGGGAAATGACAACGTCTCAAAGCCAATCACTGTACAAATGAGTAAACACTATGAAAAAAACAGAACCAGAATGCTCTCTCAGCAAAAACATACAGCACTGATCAAAGAGTGCTTTTACACAAAAGACAACTGAGAGACATACTGAGAATCAGGTTTTGTTTAAAGAAAGTGAAAGAGAGAACAGCTCTGATCAATATGAACCACTGAGGCAGGAGAATACAAATAGATCTATGCTAAAAACAACATTTACACTGCTTGAAGAAGACATCATGTTGATGTCTGGGGTTTTGGGTCCTGGCTGCAACCCTAGTTCTGGAAAGCCACACAAGCGCTGCTGGTTTTTGTTTTCACCTTAAAAGCAGAGGCCGATTCAGACCCGTGTGACCAGATTAACAACGAAACCCAGCAGAGCCTGTGGCTCTCCAGGACCAGGGTTACAGACCCCTGCCCTGTTCCCTACTGACCATACCTCCCCTGGACGGTCATTCCTGTCTACCCCTGTGAGAGGACATTACATCCCCATGGTGGCCGTTGGCAATGGGGGAAAGGTAGTCTAATGTTAATAATGGAGGCTGTGGCACAGTGGAGGATTTTGAGTGGCAGGCATATCCATCAGCAGGCGTACGACCTGGATTCTGCCGTCAATCAAGTGTACACACAAACACACACACACCATACACACACACTCACACAGCACACACCAAACACACAGTCACACACACACACACAAACACACACACACCATACACACACACTCACACACATGCGCACACACCACACAGACCCACACACATGCACACACCGCACACAACACACACACAGAGTCACACACACTCACACAGCACACACCAAACACACAAACACACACACACCATACACACATGCGCTCACACCACACAGACCCACACACATGCACACACCGCACACAACACACACACACACAGAGTCACACACACTCACACAGCACACACCAAACACACACACACCATACACACACACTCACACACATACGCACACACCACACAGACCCACACACATGCACACACCGCACACAACACACACACACACACAGTCACACACACACACACAAACATATCGTACACTGGATTATTTGGAGACCTACCTCAAGAAGGTATTCAGCTACCTCAGCACCTCACATGTTGTATGTTCTAACTATTGAAGACACCCTTAACCTAATCGCAACTAAATTGGAAACATTAAATTAATATCTTCAGCGTAACTTTGACTCGCACAAGTCAGATGGCTCCAAAATAATATTTGTGTATCTGAATGCAGAGGACAGCAACCACGCAAATGGATATGCTTACGTGAGCGATGCACCCGTCTGAATTTGGTGCTTGCTGCAAAGCATGATGTCAATTCATATGATCACTAAAATAGAAATGCATTCTACTCCAGTAGAATTTCTCATTGAATACATACAGTCATTTATGGAGATTTCAGCAAAAAACCAAACATTACAGTGGACCTTTGGATAATGGCACTCAGGCACCAGAAATGAATGCACATTGCCTCCAGTATTGCTTCTGCCAGCGGCAGATTCAGCTCGGCTGCAGTTGTTTCACATGCCGCAGTACTTTGTGTGGCCACATGGGGCGCACTGTGGGCATGAGGGCAGGTTTTCACCCACTGTATGATGTAATTATTATCAGCAAAATGTTAGTTTGTATTGGCAGCCAAGAATTGTCTGTGAACTTTCCACTAGCTTAGCACAGAGGTGGATTAATAATAAGCAGGAAAGTCGGCACTGAACTAGAACAAGGCCAAGCTTCGGCCAGCCATTTGGCCCCCCGCTGTCCAGCAGCGTAGCTAGAAAAGACTTTTCCAGTCAGACAAGGTATTATTCCCAAAGACTATTCCAGTCAGTCAAAGTATTATTCCGCAATGCTTTTCCAGCCAGTCAAGGTATTATTCCCCAGTACGTTTCCAGCCAGTCAAAGTATTATTCCCAAAAACTATTCCAGTCAGTCACACGCAGCTTTTTGAGACTCTAGTGACATGAAGTCAGAAGAAATCAATAGACACAGCCCCCTGGGAATGATTAGCATAGCTGCCGAAAGATGTGACAACTTCCAACGGTACTCATTATTGCCGTGAAAACAAGCAGCTCAGCACATAACATGCCCATTACTGTGCTAGCAGGCAGTCATGACTCGCTGTGTGCCCCGACCGTGACCTCTCAGTGCTTTCGTTTCCAGTTCGGCCTTGCCTAAGAGGCTCAGTGAACGAGACAACTGCAGCAATTTGCACTGAAGACTCCAGACATTCGGATCCTCATTCTGGGGTTTGAGAGTGTGGGGGGGGCCTCGGCCCAGCAGTAACAGGCAGCGTGCGTGCTCTTCGTCTGCGCCGGCTCGGCCAAACCACGCCCTCGCCAGTCTCACACTTCCTCGCCCACAATCACCATGAGGCAGAAAGTCAACGGCGGCAATTTCCCTGCAACACAATTTCCCTGCAACACAATTTCCCTGCAACACAATTTCCCTGCAACACAATTTTCCTGCAACACAATTTCCCTGCAATTTCCCTGCAATTTAACCACTACTGGATGTCAAATGCATACGGGGGCATGAGCATGCCCAGTGAGCACCATAAAGTGATCGGCTACAGCCAGAGGATCGTCTGGCCTGCGATTAATGTGCTCCGGGTTGTAGCTGAGCTTCTACATTAGCGGGGAGAAAGAAAATGAGAGAGAAGGAGAGCGAAGTAGTGCACACGGACAGAGCACTACTTTCTTTTAAATTATAACTAGAGGAAAAAATTGTACAGGTTTTCCCAAATATTCCAAACCTTAGAGGTGGGGAAATACTTCCAATTATCCTAGAAGAGGAAGAGAGAGCTCCACAACCCTGCCAGAACAATATACTTCTGCCTGCCACGACCAGAAAAATATTACAATATTACAGACATTATTGTGAGAGCAAAAAATATGTGCCATGTCGAGGAGTCACATGGAGGTCACACCATGGCTCCAGGCGCAGGTTGGCGGCGGCAGCAGCAGCAGAAGTGCCAAGGGGGAGCAGCTGATTGGCCGTGAGGGGGGTGAGGCATGGGTCAGGTGACCGGGGGGCTGTGTCCAGCCTTACCTGACCCCCCTTGGGCTGGTACTTTATGTTTTCCGTGGAGCCGATCTTGGACTTGACGTTCTTGAGGTCGGGCAGCGGCTGGTTGAGCACACGCAGCTGTTTGGGAGTGGTGGCGGGCGACTTGGGCGGCGTGCGGATGATGGC